>JAUKNK010000223.1:97500-100000 GCA_030765055.1 Mantis religiosa | reverse complement strand
TCTAGCAGGGAGATAGGGTTTGGAACGCGAAGAGCACCGCAGTTGCGGCGGTGTCTGGGTCGTCCCCTCGGACCTTGAAAATCCGGGAGAGGGTCACGCGGAGGTGTCGCGCCGGTTCGTACCCATATCCGCAGCAGGTCTCCAAGGTGAAGAGCCTCTAGTCGATAGATTAATGTAGGTAAGGGAAGTCGGCAAATTAGATCCGTAACTTCGGGATAAGGATTGGCTCTGAGGACCGGGGCGTGTCGGGCGTGGTCGGGAAGCGGGTCTGTGCCAACGTGCCGGGCCTGGGCGAGGCGATGCGGGTGCAGGCGCTTGCGCTTGCATTTCGCGGATCCGAGCTCGGTCCCGTGCCTTGGCCTCCCGCGGATCTTCCACGCTGCGAGGGCCCGCCGTCTCTGGCGGCGGTGTCCCTCTTCGGCCGCCACTCAACGGTTAACTCAGAACTGGCACGGACTTGGGGAATCCGACTGTCTAATTAAAACAAAGCATTGCGAGGGCCCTAACGGGTGTTGACGCAATGTGATTTCTGCCCAGTGCTCTGAATGTCAACGTGAAGAAATTCAAGCAAGCGCGGGTAAACGGCGGGAGTAACTATGACTCTCTTAAGGTAGCCAAATGCCTCGTCATCTAATTAGTGACGCGCATGAATGGATTAACGAGATTCCCTCTGTCCCTATCCCTTTCAGCCGAGCTGAAACCAGGAGGCTCAGACAGATCACCAGATAGGCCGCTCTACTCCACCATTGCGGCAGCTCCAACAAAGAGTCAAAAGGAACTGAGAATCCAACGGGCAATCTCAACCCCAACTGCTAGCGTATTCGTCGCATCCAGAAGCAACGCCTCCCAGGATGAGCTTCGAAGGGAAATCAGCAAGGTCGTCAACCCTGTGAAAGACAAAATCAAAATTAAAGACATACGCAAAGCCGGACCAACCCAATTGGTGATTGAAACGGCGACAGAGGAGGACGTCAAGAAACTAGAGCAGCATACCAAACTAGCGGAGATTGCCAAAGTAGAGCGTCCAAGGAAATGGAGGCCCCGAATCATCCTTTATAATGTACCTCGGACAATTACACAGGAGGAGCTGCAGCATTGTGCACACAGCCAAAACTTCTCGGAGATTGTGTCGGAAGAGGAATTCAAGACATCGTTCCAGCCAAAGTTCCTAACTGGGCCCAGGAACGAAAACACCGCTCACTACGTCGTAGAAGTAAGTCCGGAAATCCGGAAGGCTATCCTTAGCAAAGGGCGACTTTATGTCCAATTCGGATCATATGTTGCGAAAGACTTCCTGGTGGTGCCCAGATGTCACCGATGCCAGGATCTAGGACACATTTCTAGAGGATGCCCAACGGAGAAAAATGTATGCGGCCACTGCGGCGAAGAAGACCACCTACGCCACGAATGCCAGAGAAAGAACCAACCTGCTACCTGCATAGCCTGCACCAACAGGAACAAGCATGGCTGCAGAAGTCCTAACAGCCAGGACTGCGGTACCTATAAAGCACTGTTGCAGAGAGCTATTATGAAAACCGACTATGGAACATAGGGCACTAGTGACTGATGAAAGACATATACATCAACCAAGACCGCGACATCTCAACGTGCTACAAATAAACGCAGCCAGAAGTAGACTTGTGATGCAGGAACTGCGCAAACTAATAGCTGACTGGCATATCGATATCTTATGCATACAAGAACCATACGTACAAAACAACTATATTCCAAATCTCCCCGCATCAGCTATCACCGTCATGGCCAACAACAATGCTATGAGCGCCACTGTGATCCTGAACAGAAACATACATGCCACCGTCCTTCACGAGCACAACGACACCCATCTAAGCTGCGTGGAAATAAGATACGATACACTGAACATTGTGCTCGCAAACGCTTACTTTCAGCCCAGCCAAGACATTGAAGGACACATACGCAAAATCAGACGACTTCACCTAGATACACGGAAACCAGTGCTGCTAACAGTAGACGCCAATGCAAAATCTTACACTTGGCACAGCAAAATCACCGACGAAAGAGGAAGGCTTTTGGAAGACATGCTGACGGAGTTAAATCTTCAGGTGATAAATGAACCAAATAACCCTCCAACATACATAGGCCGCGTAAACGTATCAGTCAACATAGACATTACAGCGATCACCAGAGGTCACGTACAGGTCATTAAGGACTGGAGAGTAACAGACCAACAAACTACCAGTGACCACAATGCCATTTTCTTTAGACTGGAAGGAAAACAGAGCGCACAAACTAGCGGAAGGAATAAACACTGGAGATTTAACTACCGCAAGGCCAACTGGCAGGGACTACGGGATTCCTTCATCTGTCCACCACCTCTGGAAGAAGGTGGAGATGTCGACGCGGCAGCAGAAGCGCTGACACACGCAATCGTAACCAGTATGAAAGCGTCAATACCCATAACAGCCGAGAGTACAAGGCCTACGAACGACATCTGGAACATTAAGCTTCAAAGATTTAGAAG
>JAUKNK010000223.1:45000-92500 GCA_030765055.1 Mantis religiosa | reverse complement strand
CACACTGGCAATATTTCGCTCATTCTAGCCTCGCTGGACTTTGAATTTTTCACACACTTTTTCTTTGCACCTTTCACTCGCTGTTTCGACCTACAACATTTTTTTTTTTTCACTTGTATGACCTTTTGCACTTCAATTATTTTAGCCCATTTCACAAACACTTTTTGAATTAATCACACTGGCAATATTTCGCTCGCACGACACATTTAGGATTATTTCGCTCATTCTAGCCTCGCTGGACTTTGAATTTTTCACACACTTTTTCTTTGCACCTTTCACTCGCTGTTTCGACCTACAACATTTTTTTTTCACTTGTATGACCTTTTGCACTTCAATTATTTTAGCCCATTTCACAAACACTTTTTGAATTAATCACACTGGCAATATTTCGCTCATTCTAGCCTCGCTGGACTTTGAATTTTTCACACACTTTTTCTTTGCACCTTTCACTCGCTGTTTCGACCTACAACATTTTTTTTTTCACTTGTATGACCTTTTGCACTTCAATTATTTTAGCCCATTTCACAAACACTTTTTGAATTAATCACACTGGCAATATTTCGCTCATTCTAGCCTCGCTGGACTTTGAATTTTTCACACACTTTTTCTTTGCACCTTTCACTCGCTGTTTCGACCTACAACATTTTTTTTTCACTGGTATGACCTTTTGCACTTCAATTATTTTAGCCCATTTCACAAACACTTTTTGAATTAATCACACTGGCAATATTTCGCTCATTCTAGCCTCGCTGGACTTTGAATTTTTCACACACTTTTTCTTTGCACCTTTCACTCGCTGTTTCGACCTACAACATTTTTTTTTTCACTTGTATGACCTTTTGCACTTCAATTATTTTAGCCCATTTCACAAACACTTTTTGAATTAATCACACTGGCAATATTTCGCTCATTCTAGCCTCGCTGGACTTTGAATTTTTCACACACTTTTTCTTTGCACCTTTCACTCGCTGTTTCGACCTACAACATTTTTTTTTCACTTGTATGACCTTTTGCACTTCAATTATTTTAGCCCATTTCACAAACACTTTTTGAATTAATCACACTGGCAATATTTCGCTCATTCTAGCCTCGCTGGACTTTGAATTTTTCACACACTTTTTCTTTGCACCTTTCACTCGCTGTTTCGACCTACAACATTTTTTTTTTCACTTGTATGACCTTTTGCACTTCAATTATTTTAGCCCATTTCACAAACACTTTTTGAATTAATCACACTGGCAATATTTCGCTCATTCTAGCCTCGCTGGACTTTGAATTTTTCACACACTTTTTCTTTGCACCTTTCACTCGCTGTTTCGACCTACAACATTTTTTTTTCACTTGTATGACCTTTTGCACTTCAATTATTTTAGCCCATTTCACAAACACTTTTTGAATTAATCACACTGGCAATATTTCGCTCATTCTAGCCTCGCTGGACTTTGAATTTTTCACACACTTTTTCTTTGCACCTTTCACTCGCTGTTTCGACCTACAACATTTTTTTTTCACTTGTATGACCTTTTGCACTTCAATTATTTTAGCCCATTTCACAAACACTTTTTGAATTAATCACACTGGCAATATTTCGCTCATTCTAGCCTCGCTGGACTTTGAATGTTTCACACACTTTTTCTTTGCACCTTTCACTCGCTGTTTCGACCTACAACATTTTTTTTTCACTTGTAAGACCTTTTGCACTTCAATTATTTTAGCCCATTTCACAAACACTTTTTGAATTAATCACACTGGCAATATTTCGCTCATTCTAGCCTCGCTGGACTTTTAATGTTTCACACACTTTTTCTTTGCACCTTTCACTCGCTGTTTCGACCTACAACATTTTTTTTTCACTTGTATGACCTTTTGCACTTCAATTATTTTAGCCCATTTCACAAACACTTTTTGTGCGCGTTTATAGACGTGTAACATCACTCGCACCACTAGAGGCACTTTGTCGCTCGCTCTGTTTCGACCTAGAACATTTCCATTTCACTTGTATGACCTTTTGCACTTGTGGGCGCATTCATTATTTGCTCTTTTCCGAACTTTGGCACTTTAATCATTTTTTTAGACGTGGAATATAACTCGACTTCAGAGGCACTTTCTCACTCGCTGTTTCGACCTACAACATTTTTTTTTCACTTGTATGACCTTTTGCACTTCAATTATTTTAGCCCATTTCACAAACACTTTTTGAATTAATCACACTGGCAATATTTCGCTCATTCTAGCCTCGCTGGACTTTGAATGTTTCACACACTTTTTCTTTGCACCTTTCACTCGCTGTTTCGACCTACAACATTTTTTTTCACTTGTAAGACCTTTTGCGCTTCAATTATTTTAGCCCATTTCACAAACACTTTTTGAATTAATCACACTGGCAATATTTCGCTCATTCTAGCCTCGCTGGACTTTGAATTTTTCACACACTTTTTCTTTGCACCTTTCACTCGCTGTTTCGACCTACAACATTTTTTTTTCACTTGTATGACCTTTTGCACTTCGATTATTTTAGCCCATTTCACAAACACTTTTTGAATTAATCACACTGGCAATATTTCGCTCATTCTAGCCTCGCTGGACTTTGAATTTTTCACACACTTTTTTCTTTGCACCTTTCACTCGCTGTTTCGACCTACAAAATTTCTTTTTTCACTTGTATGACCTTTTGCACTTCAATTATTTTAGCCCATTTCACAAACACTTTTTGAATTAATCACACTGGCAATATTTCGCTCATTCTAGCCTCGCTGGACTTTGAATTTTTCACACACTTTTTCTTTGCACCTTTCACTCGCTGTTTCGACCTACAACATTTTTTTTTTCACTTGTATGACCTTTTGCACTTCAATTATTTTAGCCCATTTCACAAACACTTTTTGAATTAATCACACTGGCAATATTTCGCTCATTCTAGCCTCGCTGGACTTTGAATTTTTCACACACTTTTTCTTTGCACCTTTCACTCGCTGTTTCGACCTACAACATTTTTTTTTCACTGGTATGACCTTTTGCACTTCAATTATTTTAGCCCATTTCACAAACACTTTTTGAATTAATCACACTGGCAATATTTCGCTCATTCTAGCCTCGCTGGACTTTGAATTTTTCACACACTTTTTCTTTGCACCTTTCACTCGCTGTTTCGACCTACAACATTTTTTTTTTCACTTGTATGACCTTTTGCACTTCAATTATTTTAGCCCATTTCACAAACACTTTTTGAATTAATCACACTGGCAATATTTCGCTCATTCTAGCCTCGCTGGACTTTGAATTTTTCACACACTTTTTCTTTGCACCTTTCACTCGCTGTTTCGACCTACAACATTTTTTTTTTCACTTGTATGACCTTTTGCACTTCAATTATTTTAGCCCATTTCACAAACACTTTTTGAATTAATCACACTGGCAATATTTCGCTCATTCTAGCCTCGCTGGACTTTGAATTTTTCACACACTTTTTCTTTGCACCTTTCACTCGCTGTTTCGACCTACAACATTTTTTTTTTCACTTGTATGACCTTTTGCACTTCAATTATTTTAGCCCATTTCACAAACACTTTTTGAATTAATCACACTGGCAATATTTCGCTCATTCTAGCCTCGCTGGACTTTGAATTTTTCACACACTTTTTCTTTGCACCTTTCACTCGCTGTTTCGACCTACAACATTTTTTTTTTCACTTGTATGACCTTTTGCACTTCAATTATTTTAGCCCATTTCACAAACACTTTTTGAATTAATCACACTGGCAATATTTCGCTCATTCTAGCCTCGCTGGACTTTGAATTTTTCACACACTTTTTCTTTGCACCTTTCACTCGCTGTTTCGACCTACAACATTTTTTTTTCACTTGTATGACCTTTTGCACTTCAATTATTTTAGCCCATTTCACAAACACTTTTTGTGCGCGTTTATAGACGTGTAACATCACTCGCACCACTAGAGGCACTTTGTCGCTCGCTCTGTTTCGACCTAGAACATTTCCATTTCACTTGTATGACCTTTTGCACTTGTGGGCGCATTCATTATTTGCTCTTTTCCGAACTTTGGCACTTTAATCATTTTTTTAGACGTGGAATATAACTCGACTTCAGAGGCACTTTCTCACTCGCTGTTTCGACCTACAACATTTTTTTTTCACTTGTATGACCTTTTGCACTTCAATTATTTTAGCCCATTTCACAAACACTTTTTGAATTAATCACACTGGCAATATTTCGCTCATTCTAGCCTCGCTGGACTTTGAATGTTTCACACACTTTTTCTTTGCACCTTTCACTCGCTGTTTCGACCTACAACATTTTTTTTTCACTTGTAAGACCTTTTGCACTTCAATTATTTTAGCCCATTTCACAAACACTTTTTGAATTAATCACACTGGCAATATTTCGCTCATTCTAGCCTCGCTGGACTTTGAATGTTTCACACACTTTTTCTTTGCACCTTTCACTCGCTGTTTCGACCTACAACATTTTTTTTTCACTTGTATGACCTTTTGCACTTCAATTATTTTAGCCCATTTCACAAACACTTTTTGAATTAATCACACTGGCAATATTTCGCTCATTCTAGCCTCGCTGGACTTTGAATGTTTCACACACTTTTTCTTTGCACCTTTCACTCGCTGTTTCGACCTACAACATTTTTTTTCACTTGTATGACCTTTTGCACCTCAATTATTTTAGCCCATTTCACAAACACTTTTTGAATTAATCACACTGGCAATATTTCGCTCATTCTAGCCTCGCTGGACTTTGAATGTTTCACACACTTTTTCTTTGCACCTTTCACTCGCTGTTTCGACCTACAACATTTTTTTTTCACTTGTAAGACCTTTTGCACTTCAATTATTTTAGCCCATTTCACAAACACTTTTTGAATTAATCACACTGGCAATATTTCGCTCATTCTAGCCTCGCTGGACTTTTAATGTTTCACACACTTTTTCTTTGCACCTTTCACTCGCTGTTTCGACCTACAACATTTTTTTTCACTTGTATGACCTTTTGCACTTCAATTATTTTAGCCCATTTCACAAACACTTTTTGAATTAATCACACTGGCAATATTTCGCTCATTCTAGCCTCGCTGGACTTTGAATGTTTCACACACTTTTTGTTTGCACCTTTCACTCGCTGTTTCGACCTACAACATTTTTTTTTCACTTGTAAGACCTTTTGCACTTCAATTATTTTAGCCCATTTCACAAACACTTTTTGAATTAATCACACTGGCAATATTTCGCTCATTCTAGCCTCGCTGGACTTTTAATGTTTCACACACTTTTTCTTTGCACCTTTCACTCGCTGTTTCGACCTACAACATTTTTTTTCACTTGTATGACCTTTTGCACTTCAATTATTTTAGCCCATTTCACAAACACTTTTTGTGCGCGTTTATAGACGTGTAACATCACTCGCACCACTAGAGGCACTTTGTCGCTCGCTCTGTTTCGACCTAGAACATTTCCATTTCACTTGTATGACCTTTTGCACTTGTGGGCGCATTCATTATTTGCTCTTTTCCGAACTTTGGCACTTTAATCATTTTTTTAGACGTGGAATATAACTCGACTTCAGAGGCACTTTCTCACTCGCTGTTTCGACCTACAACATTTTTTTTTCACTTGTATGACCTTTTGCACTTCAATTATTTTAGCCCATTTCACAAACACTTTTTGAATTAATCACACTGGCAATATTTCGCTCATTCTAGCCTCGCTGGACTTTGAATGTTTCCCACACTTTTTCTTTGCACCTTTCACTCGCTGTTTCGACCTACAACATTTTTTTTTCACTTGTAAGACCTTTTGCACTTCAATTATTTTAGCCCATTTCACAAACACTTTTTGAGTTAATCACACTGGCAATATTTCGCTCGCACGACACATTTAGGATTATTTCGCTCATTCTAGCCTCGCTGGACTTTGAATTTTTCACACACTTTTTCTTTGCACCTTTCACTCGCTGTTTCGGCCTACAACATTTTTTTTTCACTTGTATGACCTTTTGCACTTCAATTATTTTAGCCCATTTCACAAACACTTTTTGAATTAATCACACTGGCAATATTTCGCTCATTCTAGCCTCGCTGGACTTTGAATGTTTCACACACTTTTTCTTTGCACCTTTCACTCGCTGTTTCGACCTACAACATTTTTTTTTCACTTGTAAGACCTTTTGCACTTCAATTATTTTAGCCCATTTCACAAACACTTTTTGAATTAATCACACTGGCAATATTTCGCTCATTCTAGCCTCGCTGGACTTTGAATTTTTCACACACTTTTTCTTTGCACCTTTCACTCGCTGTTTCGACCTACAACATTTTTTTTCACTTGTATGACCTTTTGCACTTCAATTATTTTAGCCCATTTCACAAACACTTTTTGAATTAATCACACTGGCAATATTTCGCTCATTCTAGCCTCGCTGGACTTTGAATGTTTCACACACTTTTTCTTTGCACCTTTCACTCGCTGTTTCGACCTACAACATTTTTTTTTTTTCACTTGTATGACCTTTTGCACTTCAATTATTTTAGCCCATTTCACAAACACTTTTTGAATTAATCACACTGGCAATATTTCGCTCGCACGACACATTTAGGATTATTTCGCTCATTCTAGCCTCGCTGGACTTTGAATTTTTCACACACTTTTTGTTTGCACCTTTCACTCGCTGTTTCGATCTACAACATTTTTTTTTCACTTGTATGACCTTTTGCACTTCAATTATTTTAGCCCATTTCACAAACACTTTTTGTGCGCGTTTATAGACGTGTAACATCACTCGCACCACTAGAGGCACTTTCTCACTCGCTCTGTTTCGACCTAGAACATTTCCATTTCACTTGTATGACCTTTTGCACTTGTGGGCGCATTCATTATTTGCTCTTTTCCGAACTTTGGCACTTTAATCACTTTTTTAGACGTGTAACATCACTCGCACCACTAGAGGCACTTTCTCACTCGCTCTGTTTCGACCTAGAACATTTCCATTTCACTTGTATGACCTTTTGCACTTGTGGGCGCATTCATTATTTGCTCTTTTCCGAACTTTGGCACTTTAGTCATTTTTTTAGACGTGGAATATCACTCGAATTCAGAGGCACTCTCTCACTCGCTCTGTTTCGACCTAGAACATTTCCATTTCACTTGTATGACCTTTTGCACTTGTGGGCGCATTCATTATCTGCTCTTTTCCGAACTTTGGCACTTTAATCATTTTTTTAGACGTGGAACATCACTCGAATTCAGAGGCACTTTCTCACTCGCTCTTTCTGTAGCCACAACATCTTACAAGACGTGTATAACATTTTTCACCCGATTTTCGACGCCCAATCTCACCTCTATCATTTTTTGGCCTTTCCGGGCTCCTATAACTTTCCTAGCATCCTAGAGATGGCACACGCATACTTTATGCACCTAGCACACGAACACGTTTGAACTCGTCGTGCTTCTGGCGTCTTGTCGGGGTGGAAGAGGCTCGGAGTCATCTGTCGGGGTCCCAGGCTGGTGTTGTGTGTGTTTTCGGACTGTAGATTTAGTTCTGCGCAGTGGACGTAGGCCAGGCATGGCTCCTGTGATCCCCGAATTTCCATAATTCCCCAGGTGCAGGTTGTCGGCCCGGGCGACTTCTCCCCATCATGGCGCCTTCGGTAGACTTTGCGGTCCTCGTTCTGAACTGCTGAAAAAGAAAGGAAAACATTGTGAGAGTCCGTACGCTACTAATAAAAATAGTCTCGTGTCTAGGAAGGAAGTTCCAGTAATTAGTTATTACTTAACTAACGTGCCACGCCCATATTAGCTTTTGGCGGGAAGAATTTCTCAGCGCGTTACGTCGGCTGCCTTCCTCCTCTTGCCTCCTCCCTCTGCTAACTCCGGCTGCCGTCCTCGTGCCGAACTGCTGTAAAAAAGGGAAAACATTGTGAGAGTCCGTACGCTACTAATAAAAATAGTCTCTTATCTAGGAAGGAAGTTCCAGTAATTAGTAATTACATAACTTTGGTAAACAAGCCACGCCGAATTAGCTTTTTAGCGGGCAGAATTTCTCGGCATGTTACGTCGGCTGCTTCTGAGCTCTCAGCACTCTCCTCCTCTCGCCTCCTTTCTCTCCTAACTCAAACAAAGTGAAAGACAAAGTGAAAAGAACGAGAAACGCAGCCCTGGCGTCCGTACGCGTCGGCTGCCTGGGCCGTTATAATTCAAACTGATTGATCACGTGACCGCTGGATGGAAGCCATCACACCAGAGCGATGACTCAGGATTACGTCACCCTTGGCTACTTCCTTGCAAGTAGCGTTCACCTCTTGGTCGAGGTCATCCGAGCGAGTTTGCACAATGCATTCTTACGACCAGTGTGCCACAGATTAACGTCGATCGCAAGTTAAACACGACCGTTTGTTAATTAAAGAAAACTGGGCCCTGGAATCCCCAAACATGTTCGCTTGCTTGGCAATGCGTACGCAGAAACATTACTTTTCCTACGAGGCGCCGAACTTCGAGTTTTAGCTCACCTCCACCTAGCACTCCGCGACCGTCTCTCCGGACCCTCCCTTGGGGGAAACCTTAACACTTGGGCGCAAGAGAGGCCGGGGAGGGGTAATGCAATACTAGTTACCCTACCTGGGGCCGAACTTCGAGTTTTAGCTCACCTCCACGTAGCACTCCGCGTAGCGTAGCTCTCCGTACCCTCCCTTGCGGGGAAACCTTAACACTCGAAGCTTTTCGTTAATTATGGAGGTTTCTAAACATTATTCTAGCATCCAAACTAGACTCGGGCGAGGTCCGGCTTTTGGCACTCAACTGCCCCTGGTGTGTGTTTTCGAAACTACTGTCACTTCAACGATTGTCGTAATTGGCGCCGGTGACGACAGGTGGCGGCCCGATCGTCTAATGGCGGGTGGTGGACCAATGACAATGACTGTAGCAAATCGTTCCCACCTCCTGCCGCCATTGAAAACGGTCTCTGCCGACCAATGGGGTGAGCTCTTGCTCGAGACGGAAGACTGGCAATTATTTAAGGTGTGCCGAATGTATGTAGCAAATAGCAGAGTATGCCTATGTTTGCCTGTTCCATTTATTATACATGCACTCTAAGCAACTAAATTCTGCATTTTCAACATATTTTACGTCTTGACATTCGGGAGCTGCTCTCGAAAAGGCTAAATCGATAATAGCACGGCTAAAATAATCCTGTGGTAATTTGAATAATTAAGCATTGCCCAAACTTCACCTCTTTGAAATATCTGAAGGAGTGGGGAGGTCGGCCAAAGCAGTATCTGGAATCTCAATTAGTGCATGTGCTTCCCGCACTTCATTTACTGCAAACGTCCTTTATAAATGTTAACGATCTTAAAGACTGCAATTAAGGTTAGGGGTAAATGTGCCGAGCTATATTTGAGCACAAGTGAGTGAAAAAAAGTTTTTTTCATAAATGTGAAACATGCTTCATTGGTATTCGTTTAATAAAGGAAACGCAGTGTGCCAAAGGTTAACGTCAATCGCAAGTTAAACACGACCGTTTGTTAATTAAAGAAAACTGGGCCCAGGAATCCCCAAACATGTTCACCTGCTTGGCAATGTGTACGCAGCAACATTACTTTTCCTACGAGGCGCCGAACTTCGAGTTTTAGCTCACCTCCACCTAGCACTCCGCGACCGTCTCTCCGTACCCTCCCTTGGGGGAAACCTTAACACTTGGGCGCAAAGGAGGTCGGGGAGGGGTGATGCAATAAAAGTTAACCTACCTGAGGCCGAGCTTCGAGTTTTAGCTCACCTCCACTTAGCACTCCGCGACCGTCTCTCCGTACCCTCCCTTGGGGGAAACCTTAACACTTGGGCGCAAAGGAGGTCGGGGAGGGGTGATGCAATAAAAGTTAACCTACCTGAGGCCGAGCTTCGAGTTTTAGCTCACCTCCACGTAGCACTCCGCGACGGTCTCTCCGTACCCTCCGTTGGGGGAAACCTTAACGCTTGGGCGCAAGAGAGCCGGGGAGTGGTAATGCAATACTAGCTACCCTACCTGGGGCCGAACTTCGAGTTTTAGCTCACCTCCACCTAGCACTCCGCGACGGTCTCTCCGTACCCTCCGTTGGGGGAAACCTTAACGCTTGGGCGCAAGAGAGCCGGGGAGTGGTAATGCAATACTAGCTACCCTACCTGGGGCCGAGCTTCGAGTTTTAGCTCACCTCCACGTAGCACTCCGCGACGGTCTCTCCGTACCCTCCGTTGGGGGAAACCTTAACGCTTGGGCGCAAGAGAGCCGGGGAGTGGTAATGCAATACTAGCTACCCTACCTGGGGCCGAACTTCGAGTTTTAGCTCACCTCCACGTAGCACTCCGCGACGGTCTCTCCGCACCCTCTCTTGCGGGGAAACCTTAACACTCGAAGCTTTTCGTTAATTATGGAGGTTTCTAAACATTATTCTAGCATCCAAACTAGACTCGGGCGAGGTCCGGCTTTTGGCACTCAACTGCCCCTGGTGTGTGTTTTCGAAACTACTGTCACTTGATCGATTGTCGTAATTGGCGCCGGTGACGACAGGTGGCGGCCCGATCGACTAATGGCGGGTGGTGGACCAATGACAATGACTGTAGCAAATCGTTCCCACCTCCTGCCGCCATTGAAAACGGTCTCTGCCGACCAATGGGGTGAGCTCTTGCTCGAGACGGAAGACTGGCAATTATTTAAGGTGTGCCGAATGTATGTAGCAAATAGCAGAGTATGCCTATGTTTGCCTGTTCCATTTATTATACATGCACTCTAAGCAACTATATTCTGCATTTTCAACATATTTTACGTCTTGACATTCGGGAGCTGCTCTCGAAAAGGCTAAATCGATAATAGCACGGCTAAAATAATCCTGTGGTAATTTGAATAATTAAGCATTGCCCAAACTTCACCTCTTTGAAATATCTGAAGGAGTGGGGAGGTCGGCCAAAGCAGTATCTGGAATCTCAATTAGTGCATGTGCTTCCCGCACTACATTTACTGCAAACGTCCTTTATAAATGTTAACGATCTTAAAGACTGCAATTAAGGTTAGGGGTAAATGTGCCGAGCTATATTTGAGCACAAGTGAGTGAAAAAAAGTTTTTTTCATAAATGTGAAACATGCTTCATTGGTATTCGTTTAATAAAGGAAACGCAGTGTGCCAAAGGTTAACGTCAATCGCAAGTTAAACACGACCGTTTGTTAATTAAAGAAAACTGGGCCCAGGAATCCCCAAACATGTTCACCTGCTTGGCAATGTGTACGCAGCAACATTACTTTTCCTACGAGGCGCCGAACTTCGAGTTTTAGCTCACCTCCACCTAGCACTCCGCGACCGTCTCTCCGTACCCTCCCTTGGGGGAAACCTTAACACTTGGGCGCAAAGGAGGTCGGGGAGGGGTGATGCAATAAAAGTTAACCTACCTGAGGCCGAGCTTCGAGTTTTAGCTCACCTCCACTTAGCACTCCGCGACCGTCTCTCCGTACCCTCCCTTGGGGGAAACCTTAACACTTGGGCGCAAAGGAGGTCGGGGAGGGGTGATGCAATAAAAGTTAACCTACCTGAGGCCGAGCTTCGAGTTTTAGCTCACCTCCACGTAGCACTCCGCGACGGTCTCTCCGTACCCTCCGTTGGGGGAAACCTTAACGCTTGGGCGCAAGAGAGCCGGGGAGTGGTAATGCAATACTAGCTACCCTACCTGGGGCCGAACTTCGAGTTTTAGCTCACCTCCACCTAGCACTCCGCGACGGTCTCTCCGTACCCTCCGTTGGGGGAAACCTTAACGCTTGGGCGCAAGAGAGCCGGGGAGTGGTAATGCAATACTAGTTACCCTACCTGGGGCCGAGCTTCGAGTTTTAGCTCACCTCCACGTAGCACTCCGCGACGGTCTCTCCGTACCCTCCGTTGGGGGAAACCTTAACGCTTGGGCGCAAGAGAGCCGGGGAGTGGTAATGCAATACTAGCTACCCTACCTGGGGCCGAACTTCGAGTTTTAGCTCACCTCCACGTAGCACTCCGCGACGGTCTCTCCGCACCCTCTCTTGCGGGGAAACCTTAACACTCGAAGCTTTTCGTTAATTATGGAGGTTTCTAAACATTATTCTAGCATCCAAACTAGACTCGGGCGAGGTCCGGCTTTTGGCACTCAACTGCCCCTGGTGTGTGTTTTCGAAACTACTGTCACTTGATCGATTGTCGTAATTGGCGCCGGTGACGACAGGTGGCGGCCCGATCGACTAATGGCGGGTGGTGGACCAATGACAATGACTGTAGCAAATCGTTCCCACCTCCTGCCGCCATTGAAAACGGTCTCTGCCGACCAATGGGGTGAGCTCTTGCTCGAGACGGAAGACTGGCAATTATTTAAGGTGTGCCGAATGTATGTAGCAAATAGCAGAGTATGCCTATGTTTGCCTGTTCCATTTATTATACATGCACTCTAAGCAACTATATTCTGCATTTTCAACATATTTTACGTCTTGACATTCGGGAGCTGCTCTCGAAAAGGCTAAATCGATAATAGCACGGCTAAAATAATCCTGTGGTAATTTGAATAATTAAGCATTGCCCAAACTTCACCTCTTTGAAATATCTGAAGGAGTGGGGAGGTCGGCCAAAGCAGTATCTGGAATCTCAATTAGTGCATGTGCTTCCCGCACTTCATTTACTGCAAACGTCCTTTATAAATGTTAACGATCTTAAAGACTGCAATTAAGGTTAGGGGTAAATGTGCCGAGCTATATTTGAGCACAAGTGAGTGAAAAAAAGTTTTTTTCATAAATGTGAAACATGCTTCATTGGTATTCGTTTAATAAAGGAAACGCAGTGTGCCAAAGGTTAACGTCAATCGCAAGTTAAACACGACCGTTTGTTAATTAAAGAAAACTGGGCCCAGGAATCCCCAAACATGTTCACTTGCTTGGCAATGTGTACGCAGCAACATTACTTTTCCTACGAGGCGCCGAACTTCGAGTTTTAGCTCACCTCCACGTAGCACTCCGCGACCGTCTCTCCGTACCCTCCCTTGGGGGAAACCTTAACACTTGGGCGCAAAGGAGGTCGGGGAGGGGTGATGCAATAAAAGTTAACCTACCTGAGGCCGAGCTTCGAGTTTTAGCTCACCTCCACTTAGCACTCCGCGACCGTCTCTCCGTACCCTCCCTTGGGGGAAACCTTAACACTTGGGCGCAAAGGAGGTCGGGGAGGGGTGATGCAATAAAAGTTAACCTACCTGAGGCCGAGCTTCGAGTTTTAGCTCACCTCCACGTAGCACTCCGCGACGGTCTCTCCGTACCCTCCGTTGGGGGAAACCTTAACGCTTGGGCGCAAGAGAGCCGGGGAGTGGTAATGCAATACTAGCTACCCTACCTGGGGCCGAACTTCGAGTTTTAGCTCACCTCCACCTAGCACTCCGCGACGGTCTCTCCGTACCCTCCGTTGGGGGAAACCTTAACGCTTGGGCGCAAGAGAGCCGGGGAGTGGTAATGCAATACTAGTTACCCTACCTGGGGCCGAGCTTCGAGTTTTAGCTCACCTCCACGTAGCACTCCGCGACGGTCTCTCCGTACCCTCCGTTGGGGGAAACCTTAACACTTGGGCGCAAGAGAGGCCGGGGAGGGGTAATGCAATACTAGTTACCCTACCTGGGGCCGAACTTCGAGTTTTAGCTCACCTCCACGTAGCACTCCGCGTAGCGTAGCTCTCCGTACCCTCCCTTGCGGGGAAACCTTAACACTCGAAGCTTTTCGTTAATTATGGAGGTTTCTAAACATTATTCTAGCATCCAAACTAGACTCGGGCGAGGTCCGGCTTTTGGCACTCAACTGCCCCTGGTGTGTGTTTTCGAAACTACTGTCACTTGATCGATTGTCGTAATTGGCGCCGGTGACGACAGGTGGCGGCCCGATCGACTAATGGCGGGTGGTGGACCAATGACAATGACTGTAGCAAATCGTTCCCACCTCCTGCCGCCATTGAAAACGGTCTCTGCCGACCAATGGGGTGAGCTCTTGCTCGAGACGGAAGACTGGCAATTATTTAAGGTGTGCCGAATGTATGTAGCAAATAGCAGAGTATGCCTATGTTTGCCTGTTCCATTTATTATACATGCACTCTAAGCAACTATATTCTGCATTTTCAACATATTTTACGTCTTGACATTCGGGAGCTGCTCTCGAAAAGGCTAAATCGATAATAGCACGGCTAAAATAATCCTGTGGTAATTTGAATAATTAAGCATTGCCCAAACTTCACCTCTTTGAAATATCTGAAGGAGTGGGGAGGTCGGCCAAAGCAGTATCTGGAATCTCAATTAGTGCATGTGCTTCCCGCACTACATTTACTGCAAACGTCCTTTATAAATGTTAACGATCTTAAAGACTGCAATTAAGGTTAGGGGTAAATGTGCCGAGCTATATTTGAGCACAAGTGAGTGAAAAAAAGTTTTTTTCATAAATGTGAAACATGCTTCATTGGTATTCGTTTAATAAAGGAAACGCAGTGTGCCAAAGGTTAACGTCAATCGCAAGTTAAACACGACCGTTTGTGAATTAAAGAAAACTGGGCCCAGGAATCCCCAAACATGTTCACCTGCTTGGCAATGTGTACGCAGCAACATTACTTTTCCTACGAGGCGCCGAACTTCGAGTTTTAGCTCACCTCCACCTAGCACTCCGCGACCGTCTCTCCGTACCCTCCCTTGGGGGAAACCTTAACACTTGGGCGCAAAGGAGGTCGGGGAGGGGTGATGCAATAAAAGTTAACCTACCTGAGGCCGAGCTTCGAGTTTTAGCTCACCTCCACTTAGCACTCCGCGACCGTCTCTCCGTACCCTCCCTTGGGGGAAACCTTAACACTTGGGCGCAAAGGAGGTCGGGGAGGGGTGATGCAATAAAAGTTAACCTACCTGAGGCCGAGCTTCGAGTTTTAGCTCACCTCCACGTAGCACTCCGCGACGGTCTCTCCGTACCCTCCGTTGGGGGAAACCTTAACGCTTGGGCGCAAGAGAGCCGGGGAGTGGTAATGCAATACTAGCTACCCTACCTGGGGCCGAACTTCGAGTTTTAGCTCACCTCCACCTAGCACTCCGCGACCGTCTCTCCGGACCCTCCCTTGGGGGAAACCTTAACGCTTGGGCGCAAGAGAGGCCGGGGAGGGGTAATGCAATACTAGTTACCCTACCTGGGGCCGAACTTCGAGTTTTAGCTCACCTCCACGTAGCACTCCGCGTAGCGTAGCTCTCCGTACCCTCCCTTGCGGGGAAACCTTAACACTCGAAGCTTTTCGTTAATTATGGAGGTTTCTAAACATTATTCTAGCATCCAAACTAGACTCGGGCGAGGTCCGGCTTTTGGCACTCAACTGCCCCTGGTGTGTGTTTTCGAAACTACTGTCACTTGATCGATTGTCGTAATTGGCGCCGGTGACGACAGGTGGCGGCCCGATCGACTAATGGCGGGTGGTGGACCAATGACAATGACTGTAGCAAATCGTTCCCACCTCCTGCCGCCATTGAAAACGGTCTCTGCCGACCAATGGGGTGAGCTCTTGCTCGAGACGGAAGACTGGCAATTATTTAAGGTGTGCCGAATGTATGTAGCAAATAGCAGAGTATGCCTATGTTTGCCTGTTCCATTTATTATACATGCACTCTAAGCAACTATATTCTGCATTTTCAACATATTTTACGTCTTGACATTCGGGAGCTGCTCTCGAAAAGGCTAAATCGATAATAGCACGGCTAAAATAATCCTGTGGTAATTTGAATAATTAAGCATTGCCCAAACTTCACCTCTTTGAAATATCTGAAGGAGTGGGGAGGTCGGCCAAAGCAGTATCTGGAATCTCAATTAGTGCATGTGCTTCCCGCACTACATTTACTGCAAACGTCCTTTATAAATGTTAACGATCTTAAAGACTGCAATTAAGGTTAGGGGTAAATGTGCCGAGCTATATTTGAGCACAAGTGAGTGAAAAAAAGTTTTTTTCATAAATGTGAAACATGCTTCATTGGTATTCGTTTAATAAAGGAAACGCAGTGTGCCAAAGGTTAACGTCAATCGCAAGTTAAACACGACCGTTTGTGAATTAAAGAAAACTGGGCCCAGGAATCCCCAAACATGTTCACCTGCTTGGCAATGTGTACGCAGCAACATTACTTTTCCTACGAGGCGCCGAACTTCGAGTTTTAGCTCACCTCCACCTAGCACTCCGCGACCGTCTCTCCGTACCCTCCCTTGGGGGAAACCTTAACACTTGGGCGCAAAGGAGGTCGGGGAGGGGTGATGCAATAAAAGTTAACCTACCTGAGGCCGAGCTTCGAGTTTTAGCTCACCTCCACTTAGCACTCCGCGACCGTCTCTCCGTACCCTCCCTTGGGGGAAACCTTAACACTTGGGCGCAAAGGAGGTCGGGGAGGGGTGATGCAATACAAGTTAACCTACCTGAGGCCGAGCTTCGAGTTTTAGCTCACCTCCACGTAGCACTCCGCGACGGTCTCTCCGTACCCTACGTTGGGGGAAACCTTAACGCTTGGGCGCAAGAGAGCCGGGGAGTGGTAATGCAATACTAGCTACCCTACCTGGGGCCGAACTTCGAGTTTTAGCTCACCTCCACCTAGCACTCCGCGACGGTCTCTCCGTACCCTCCGTTGGGGGAAACCTTAACGCTTGGGCGCAAGAGAGCCGGGGAGTGGTAATGCAATACTAGTTACCCTACCTGGGGCCGAGCTTCGAGTTTTAGCTCACCTCCACGTAGCACTCCGCGACGGTCTCTCCGTACCCTCCGTTGGGGGAAACCTTAACGCTTGGGCGCAAGAGAGCCGGGGAGTGGTAATGCAATACTAGCTACCCTACCTGGGGCCGAACTTCGAGTTTTAGCTCACCTCCACGTAGCACTCCGCGACGGTCTCTCCGCACCCTCTCTTGCGGGGAAACCTTAACACTCGAAGCTTTTCGTTAATTATGGAGGTTTCTAAACATTATTCTAGCATCCAAACTAGACTCGGGCGAGGTCCGGCTTTTGGCACTCAACTGCCCCTGGTGTGTGTTTTCGAAACTACTGTCACTTGATCGATTGTCGTAATTGGCGCCGGTGACGACAGGTGGCGGCCCGATCGACTAATGGCGGGTGGTGGACCAATGACAATGACTGTAGCAAATCGTTCCCACCTCCTGCCGCCATTGAAAACGGTCTCTGCCGACCAATGGGGTGAGCTCTTGCTCGAGACGGAAGACTGGCAATTATTTAAGGTGTGCCGAATGTATGTAGCAAATAGCAGAGTATGCCTATGTTTGCCTGTTCCATTTATTATACATGCACTCTAAGCAACTATATTCTGCATTTTCAACATATTTTACGTCTTGACATTCGGGAGCTGCTCTCGAAAAGGCTAAATCGATAATAGCACGGCTAAAATAATCCTGTGGTAATTTGAATAATTAAGCATTGCCCAAACTTCACCTCTTTGAAATATCTGAAGGAGTGGGGAGGTCGGCCAAAGCAGTATCTGGAATCTCAATTAGTGCATGTGCTTCCCGCACTACATTTACTGCAAACGTCCTTTATAAATGTTAACGATCTTAAAGACTGCAATTAAGGTTAGGGGTAAATGTGCCGAGCTATATTTGAGCACAAGTGAGTGAAAAAAAGTTTTTTTCATAAATGTGAAACATGCTTCATTGGTATTCGTTTAATAAAGGAAACGCAGTGTGCCAAAGGTTAACGTCAATCGCAAGTTAAACACGACCGTTTGTGAATTAAAGAAAACTGGGCCCAGGAATCCCCAAACATGTTCACCTGCTTGGCAATGTGTACGCAGCAACATTACTTTTCCTACGAGGCGCCGAACTTCGAGTTTTAGCTCACCTCCACCTAGCACTCCGCGACCGTCTCTCCGTACCCTCCCTTGGGGGAAACCTTAACACTTGGGCGCAAAGGAGGTCGGGGAGGGGTGATGCAATAAAAGTTAACCTACCTGAGGCCGAGCTTCGAGTTTTAGCTCACCTCCACTTAGCACTCCGCGACCGTCTCTCCGTACCCTCCCTTGGGGGAAACCTTAACACTTGGGCGCAAAGGAGGTCGGGGAGGGGTGATGCAATAAAAGTTAACCTACCTGAGGCCGAGCTTCGAGTTTTAGCTCACCTCCACGTAGCACTCCGCGACGGTCTCTCCGTACCCTACGTTGGGGGAAACCTTAACGCTTGGGCGCAAGAGAGCCGGGGAGTGGTAATGCAATACTAGCTACCCTACCTGGGGCCGAACTTCGAGTTTTAGCTCACCTCCACCTAGCACTCCGCGACGGTCTCTCCGTACCCTCCGTTGGGGGAAACCTTAACGCTTGGGCGCAAGAGAGCCGGGGAGTGGTAATGCAATACTAGTTACCCTACCTGGGGCCGAGCTTCGAGTTTTAGCTCACCTCCACGTAGCACTCCGCGACGGTCTCTCCGTACCCTCCGTTGGGGGAAACCTTAACGCTTGGGCGCAAGAGAGCCGGGGAGTGGTAATGCAATACTAGCTACCCTACCTGGGGCCGAACTTCGAGTTTTAGCTCACCTCCACGTAGCACTCCGCGACGGTCTCTCCGCACCCTCTCTTGCGGGGAAACCTTAACACTCGAAGCTTTTCGTTAATTATGGAGGTTTCTAAACATTATTCTAGCATCCAAACTAGACTCGGGCGAGGTCCGGCTTTTGGCACTCAACTGCCCCTGGTGTGTGTTTTCGAAACTACTGTCACTTGATCGATTGTCGTAATTGGCGCCGGTGACGACAGGTGGCGGCCCGATCGACTAATGGCGGGTGGTGGACCAATGACAATGACTGTAGCAAATCGTTCCCACCTCCTGCCGCCATTGAAAACGGTCTCTGCCGACCAATGGGGTGAGCTCTTGCTCGAGACGGAAGACTGGCAATTATTTAAGGTGTGCCGAATGTATGTAGCAAATAGCAGAGTATGCCTATGTTTGCCTGTTCCATTTATTATACATGCACTCTAAGCAACTAAATTCTGCATTTTCAACATATTTTACGTCTTGACATTCGGGAGCTGCTCTCGAAAAGGCTAAATCGATAATAGCACGGCTAAAATAATCCTGTGGTAATTTGAATAATTAAGCATTGCCCAAACTTCACCTCTTTGAAATATCTGAAGGAGTGGGGAGGTCGGCCAAAGCAGTATCTGGAATCTCAATTAGTGCATGTGCTTCCCGCACTTCATTTACTGCAAACGTCCTTTATAAATGTTAACGATCTTAAAGACTGCAATTAAGGTTAGGGGTAAATGTGCCGAGCTATATTTGAGCACAAGTGAGTGAAAAAAAGTTTTTTTCATAAATGTGAAACATGCTTCATTGGTATTCGTTTAATAAAGGAAACGCAGTGTGCCAAAGGTTAACGTCAATCGCAAGTTAAACACGACCGTTTGTTAATTAAAGAAAACTGGGCCCAGGAATCCCCAAACATGTTCACCTGCTTGGCAATGTGTACGCAGCAACATTACTTTTCCTACGAGGCGCCGAACTTCGAGTTTTAGCTCACCTCCACCTAGCACTCCGCGACCGTCTCTCCGTACCCTCCCTTGGGGGAAACCTTAACACTTGGGCGCAAAGGAGGTCGGGGAGGGGTGATGCAATAAAAGTTAACCTACCTGAGGCCGAGCTTCGAGTTTTAGCTCACCTCCACTTAGCACTCCGCGACCGTCTCTCCGTAACCTCCCTCCGTAACCTTAGAAAGAGCTTCGATTTTGGGCAAAAATAATTTTTTTTAAAAACACGAAATATACATCACAGGCATTCGTTTAGAAGGGGAAACTCGTCCCAATAATCGTTTATGCTAATTTGTCCCTCTTTCTCTGGCGCTTTACACCGATTTGGACGTAGAAAAGGTTTCGATTTTGGGCAAAAATAACTTTTTTAGAAACACGAAATATACATCGCAGGCATTCATTTGGAAGAAGAAACTCTTCCCAAGATTCGTCTTTGCTAATTTGTCGCTCTCTCGCAAGCGGTTTGCACCGCAAGTGGTCGTTCCCCCATGCTGGACTTTGAAAAATTTCGCTCGGAGTTGGACTTTGAAAAATTGTTATCAGACCGAAAAAAGTCTTTTGATTAATGTGAAACATGCATCCTTGGTATTCGTTAGATAACGGAAACGCATCCTAACTTCTGTTTTTGCTAATTAGTCCCTCTTTCACTGGCGCTTTGCATAGATTTGGAGTCAGAAAAATTTTCGATTTTTAGAGAAATTCATTTTTTTAAAAGCACGAAATATACATCACAGGCATGCGCTTAGCAGGGAAAACTCGTCCCAGGAATCGTTTTTGCTATTTTGTCCCTCTTTCACTAGCGGTTTGCACAGAAAGTGAACCTTCCCCCATGCTGGACTTAGAAATTTTTCGCTCGGAGTTGGACTTAGAAATATTTTGATCGAAGTGAAAAAAATGTTTTTTGAAAAAAGTGAAACATGCATGGGTGGCATTCGTTTGATCAGGCAAACACATCCTAAGGTTCGCTTTCGCAAATTTGTCCCTCTTTAAGTGGCAGTTTGCTCCGAAAGTGGTAGTTCTCCCATGTACTACGCGGCTGGACTTAGAAAATTTTCGCTCGGAGTTGGAGTTTAACTTTTTTCGGACCGAAAAAATTTTTTTTTGAAAAATGTGAAATATGCATCATTGGTGTTCGTTTGATAAAGAAAACACATCTTTAGCCTAGTTTCTGCTAATTTGGCCCTGTTTCATTGACTTTTTGCGCCGATTTGGACTTAGAAAAAGTTTCGATATTTTGCAAAAATAATTTTTTTAAAAACATGAAATATACATCGGAGGCATTCTTTTAGAAAGGGAAACACATCCCAAGAACAATTTTGGCAAATTTTCCCGTTTTTCGATGGCGCGTTGCACCACACCTACAAGACGACAATTCCGGGGACTTAGAAATTTTTCGCTCGGAGTTGGACTTTGAAAAATTTTGATCGAAGTGAAAAAAATGTTTTTTGAAAAAAGTGAAACATGCATGGGTGGCATTCGTTTGATGAGGCAAACACATCCTAAGGTTCGCTTTCGCAAATTTGTCCCCCTTTAAGTGGCAGTTTGCCCCGAAAGTGGTAGTTCTCCCATGTACTACGCGGCTGGACTTAGAAAATTTTCGCTCGGAGTTGGACTTTATCTTTTTTCGGACCGAAAAAAAAGTTTTTTTTAAAAATGTGAAATATGCATCATTGGTGTTCGTTTGATAAAGAAAACAAATCTTTAGCCTAGTTTCTGCTAATTTGGCCCTGTTTCATTGACTTTTTGCGCCGATTTGGACTTAGAAAAAGTTTCGATATTTTGCAAAAATAATTTTTTTAAAAACATGAAATATACATCGGAGGCATTCTTTTAGAAAGGGAAACACATCCCAAGAACAATTTTGGCAAATTTCCCCGTTTTTCGATGGCGCGTTGCACCACACCTACAAGACGACAATTCTTGCCCTCGGGCGGCGAGGCCTCAACTGCCGGCATGGTCAAGAGACGAAAGCCCCGGGGACTTAGAAATTTTTCGCTCGGAGTTGGACTTAGAAAAATTTTTATCGAAGTGAAAAAAATGTTTTTTGAAAAAAGTGAAACATGCATGGGTGGCATTCGTTTGATAAGGCAAACACATCCTAAGGTTCGCTTTCGCAAATTTGTCCCTCTCTAAGTGGCAGTTTGCTCCGAAAGTGGTAGTTCTCCCATGTACTACGCGGCTGGACTTAGAAAATTTTCGCTCGGAGTTGGACTTTAACTTTTTTCGGACCGAAAAAAAGTTTTTTTGAAAAATGTGAAATACGCATCATTGGTGTTCGTTTGATAAAGAAAACACATCCTTAGCCTCGTTCCTGCTAATTTTTCCCTGTTTCATCGACTTTTTGCGCCGATTTGGACTTAGAAAAAGTTTCGATATTTTGCAAAAATAATTTTTTTAAAAACATGAAATATACATCGTAGGCATTCTTTTAGAATGGGAAACACATCCCAAGAACAATTTTGGCAAATTTCCCCGTTTTTCGATGGCGCGTTGCACCACACCTACAAGACGACAATTCCGGCCCTCGGTCGGCGAGGCCTCAACTGCCGGCATGGTCACGAGACGAAAGCCCCGGGGACTTAGAAATTTTTCGCTCAGAGTTGGACTTTAACTTTTTTCGGACCGAAAAAAAGTTTTTTTGAAAAATGTGAAATATGCATATTTGGTGTTCGTTTGATAAAGAAAACACATCCTTAGCCTAGTTTCTGCTAATTTGGCCCTGTATCATTGACTTTTTGCGCCGATTTGGACTTAGAAAAACTTTCGATATTTTGCAAAAATAATTTTTTTAAAAACATGAAATATACATCGGAGGCATTCTTTTAGAAAGGGAAACACATCCCAGGAACAATTTTGGCAAATTTTCCCGTTTTTCGATGGCGCGTTGCACCACACCTACAAGACGACAATTCCGGCCCTCGGGCGGCGAGGCCTCAACTGCCGGCATGGTCAAGAGACGAAAGCCCCGGGGACTTAGAAATTTTTCGCTCGGAGTTGGACTTAGAAAAAGTTTCGATATTTTGCAAAAATAATTTTTTTAAAAACATGAAATATACATCGGAGGCATTCTTTTAGAATGGGAAACACATCCCAAGAACGATTTTGGCAAATTTCCCCGTTTTTCGATGGCGCGTTGCACCACACCTACAAGACGACAATTCTTGCCCTCGGCCGGCGAGGCCTCAACTGCCGGCATGGTCACGAGACGAAAGCCCCGGGGACTTAGAAATTTTTCGCTCAGAGTTGGACTTTAACTTTTTTCGGACCGAAAAAAAGTTTTTTTGAAAAATGTGAAATATGCATATTTGGTGTTCGTTTGATAAAGAAAACACATCCTTAGCCTAGTTTCTGCTAATTTGGCCCTGTATCATCGACTTTTTGCGCCGATTTGGACTTAGAAAAAGTTTCGATATTTTGCAAAAATAATTTTTTTAAAAACATGAAATATACATCGGAGGCATTCTTTTAGAAAGGGAAACACATCCCAAGAACAATTTTGGCAAATTTTCCCGTTTTTCGATGGCGCGTTGCACCACACCTACAAGACGACAATTCTTGCCCTCGGGCGGCGAGGCCTCAACTGCCGGCATGGTCAAGAGACGAAAGCCCCGGGGACTTAGAAATTTTTCGCTCGGAGTTGGACTTAGAAAAATATTTATCGAAGTGAAAAAAATGTTTTTTGAAAAAAGTGAAACATGCATGGGTGGCATTCGTTTGATAAGGCAAACACATCCTAAGGTTCGCTTTCGCAAATTTGTCCCTCTCTAAGTGGCAGTTTGCTCCGAAAGTGGTAGTTCTCCCATGTACTACGCGGCTGGACTTAGAAAATTTTCGCTCGGAGTTGGACTTTAACTTTTTTCGGACCGAAAAAAAGTTTTTTTGAAAAATGTGAAATATGCATATTTGGTGTTCGTTTGATAAAGAAAACACATCCTTAGCCTAGTTTCTGCTAATTTGGCCCTGTATCATCGACTTTTTGCGCCGATTTGGACTTAGAAAAAGTTTCGATATTTTGCAAAAATAATTTTTTTAAAAACATGAAATATACATCGGAGGCATTCTTTTAGAAAGGGAAACACATCCCAAGAACAATTTTGGCAAATTTTCCCGTTTTTCGATGGCGCGTTGCACCACACCTACAAGACGACAATTCTTGCCCTCGGGCGGCGAGGCCTCAACTGCCGGCATGGTCAAGAGACGAAAGCCCCGGGGACTTAGAAATTTTTCGCTCGGAGTTGGACTTAGAAAAATTTTTATCGAAGTGAAAAAAATGTTTTTTGAAAAAAGTGAAACATGCATGGGTGGCATTCGTTTGATAAGGCAAACACATCCTAAGGTTCGCTTTCGCAAATTTGTCCCTCTCTAAGTGGCAGTTTGCTCCGAAAGTGGTAGTTCTCCCATGTACTACGCGGCTGGACTTAGAAAATTTTCGCTCGGAGTTGGACTTTAACTTTTTTCGGACCGAAAAAAAGTTTTTTTGAAAAATGTGAAATATGCATATTTGGTGTTCGTTTGATAAAGAAAACACATCCTTAGCCTAGTTTCTGCTAATTTGGCCCTGTATCATCGACTTTTTGCGCCGATTTGGACTTAGAAAAAGTTTCGATATTTTGCAAAAATAATTTTTTTAAAAACATGAAATATACATCGTAGGCATTCTTTTAGAATGGGAAACACATCCCAAGAACAATTTTGGCAAATTTCCCCGTTTTTCGATGGCGCGTTGCACCACACCTACAAGACGACAATTCCGGCCCTCGGCCGGCGAGGCCTCAACTGCCGGCATGGTCACGAGACGAAAGCCCCGGGGACTTAGAAATTTTTCGCTCGGAGTTGGACTTAGAAAAAGTTTCGATATTTTGCAAAAATAATTTTTTTAAAAACATGAAATATACATCGGAGGCATTCTTTTAGAATGGGAAACACATCCCAAGAACGATTTTGGCAAATTTCCCCGTTTTTCGATGGCGCGTTGCACCACACCTACAAGACGACAATTCTTGCCCTCGGCCGGCGAGGCCTCAACTGCCGGCATGGTCACGAGACGAAAGCCCCGGGGACTTAGAAATTTTTCGCTCAGAGTTGGACTTAGAAAAAGTTTCGATATTTTGCAAAAATAATTTTTTTAAAAACATGAATTATACATCGGAGGCATTCTTTTAGAATGGGAAACACATCCCAAGAACGAGTTTGGCAAATTTCCCCGTTTTTCGATGGCGCGTTGCACCACACCTACAAGACGACAATTCTAGCCCTCGGCCGGCGAGGCCTCAACTGCCGGCATGGTCACGAGACGAAAGCCCCGGGGACTTTTTCGCTCAGAGTTGGACTTTAACTTTTTTCGGACCGAAAAAAAGTTTTTTTGAAAAATGTGAAATATGCATATTTGGTGTTCGTTTGATAAAGAAAACACATCCTTAGCCTAGTTTCTGCTAATTTGGCCCTGTATCATTGACTTTTTGCGCCGATTTGGTCTTAGAAAAAGTTTCGATATTTTGCAAAAATAATTTTTTAAAAACATGAAATATACATCGGAGGCATTCTTTTAGAAAGGGAAACACATCCCAAGAACAATTTTGGCAAATTTTCCCGTTTTTCGATGGCGCGTTGCACCACACCTACAAGACGACAATTCTTGCCCTCGGGCGGCGAGGCCTCAACTGCCGGCATGGTCAAGAGACGAAAGCCCCGGGGACTTAGAAATTTTTCGCTCGGAGTTGGACTTAGAAAAATTTTTATCGAAGTGAAAAAAATGTTTTTTGAAAAAAGTGAAACATGCATGGGTGGCATTCGTTTTATAAGGCAAACACATCCTAAGGTTCGCTTTCGCAAATTTGTCCCTCTTTAAGTGGCAGTTTGCTCCGAAAGTGGTAGTTCTCCCATGTACTACGCGGCTGGACTTAGAAAATTTTCGCTCGGAGTTGGACTTTAACTTTTTTCGGACCGAAAAAAAGTTTTTTTGAAAAATGTGAAATATGCATATTTGGTGTTCGTTTGATAAAGAAAACACATCCTTAGCCTAGTTTCTGCTAATTTGGCCCTGTATCATTGACTTTTTGCGCCGATTTGGACTTAGAAAAAGTTTCGATATTTTGCAAAAATAATTTTTTTAAAAACATGAAATATACATCGGAGGCATTCTTTTAGAAAGGGAAACACATCCCAAGAACAATTTTGGCAAATTTCCCCGTTTTTCGATGGCGCGTTGCACCACACCTACAAGACGACAATTCCGGCCCTCGGGCGGCGAGGCCTCAACTGCCGGCATGGTCAAGAGACGAAAGCCCCGGGGACTTAGAAATTTTTCGCTCGGAGTTGGACTTAGAAAAAGTTTCGATATTTTGCAAAAATAATTTTTTTAAAAACATGAAATATACATCGGAGGCATTCTTTTAGAATGGGAAACACATCCCAAGAACGATTTTGGCAAATTTCCCCGTTTTTCGATGGCGCGTTGCACCACACCTACAAGACGACAATTCTTGCCCTCGGCCGGCGAGGCCTCAACTGCCGGCATGGTCACGAGACGAAAGCCCCGGGGACTTAGAAATTTTTCGCTCAGAGTTGGACTTTAACTTTTTTCGGACCGAAAAAAAGTTTTTTTGAAAAATGTGAAATATGCATATTTGGTGTTCGTTTGATAAAGAAAACACATCCTTAGCCTAGTTTCTGCTAATTTGGCCCTGTATCATCGACTTTTTGCGCCGATTTGGACTTAGAAAAAGTTTCGATATTTTGCAAAAATAATTTTTTTAAAAACATGAAATATACATCGGAGGCATTCTTTTAGAAATGGAAACACATCCCAAGAACAATTTTGGCAAATTTTCCCGTTTTTCGATGGCGCGTTGCACCACACCTACAAGACGACAATTCTTGCCCTCGGGCGGCGAGGCCTCAACTGCCGGCATGGTCAAGAGACGAAAGCCCCGGGGACTTAGAAATTTTTTCGCTCGGAGTTGGACTTAGAAAAATTTTTATCGAAGTGAAAAAAATGTTTTTTGAAAAAAGTGAAACATGCATGGGTGGCATTCGTTTGATAAGGCAAACACATCCTAAGGTTCGCTTTCGCAAATTTGTCCCTCTTTAAGTGGCAGTTTGCTCCGAAAGTGGTAGTTCTCCCATGTACTACGCGGCTGGACTTAGAAAATTTTCGCTCGGAGTTGGACTTTAACTTTTTTCGGACCGAAAAAAAGTTTTTTTGAAAAATGTGAAATATGCATATTTGGTGTTCGTTTGATAAAGAAAACACATCCTTAGCCTAGTTTCTGCTAATTTGGCCCTGTATCATTGACTTTTTGCGCCGATTTGGACTTAGAAAAAGTTTCGATATTTTGCAAAAATAATTTTTTTAAAAACATGAAATATACATCGGAGGCATTCTTTTAGAATGGGAAACACATCCCAAGAACGATTTTGGCAAATTTCCCCGTTTTTCGATGGCGCGTTGCACCACACCTACAAGACGACAATTCTTGCCCTCGGCCGGCGAGGCCTCAACTGCCGGCATGGTCACGAGACGAAAGCCCCGGGGACTTAGAAATTTTTCGCTCAGAGTTGGACTTTAACTTTTTTCGGACCGAAAAAAAGTTTTTTTGAAAAATGTGAAATATGCATATTTGGTGTTCGTTTGATAAAGAAAACACATCCTTAGCCTAGTTTCTGCTAATTTGGCCCTGTATCATCGACTTTTTGCGCCGATTTGGACTTAGAAAAAGTTTCGATATTTTGCAAAAATAATTTTTTTAAAAACATGAAATATACATCGGAGGCATTCTTTTAGAAAGGGAAACACATCCCAAGAACAATTTTGGCAAATTTTCCCGTTTTTCGATGGCGCGTTGCACCACACCTACAAGACGACAATTCTTGCCCTCGGGCGGCGAGGCCTCAACTGCCGGCATGGTCAAGAGACGAAAGCCCCGGGGACTTAGAAATTTTTCGCTCGGAGTTGGACTTAGAAAAATTTTTATCGAAGTGAAAAAAATGTTTTTTGAAAAAAGTGAAACATGCATGGGTGGCATTCGTTTTATAAGGCAAACACATCCTAAGGTTCGCTTTCGCAAATTTGTCCCTCTTTAAGTGGCAGTTTGCTCCGAAAGTGGTAGTTCTCCCATGTACTACGCGGCTGGACTTAGAAAATTTTCGCTCGGAGTTGGACTTTAACTTTTTTCGGACCGAAAAAAAGTTTTTTTGAAAAATGTGAAATATGCATATTTGGTGTTCGTTTGATAAAGAAAACACATCCTTAGCCTAGTTTCTGCTAATTTGGCCCTGTATCATTGACTTTTTGCGCCGATTTGGACTTAGAAAAAGTTTCGATATTTTGCAAAAATAATTTTTTTAAAAACATGAAATATACATCGGAGGCATTCTTTTAGAAAGGGAAACACATCCCAAGAACAATTTTGGCAAATTTCCCCGTTTTTCGATGGCGCGTTGCACCACACCTACAAGACGACAATTCCGGCCCTCGGGCGGCGAGGCCTCAACTGCCGGCATGGTCAAGAGACGAAAGCCCCGGGGACTTAGAAATTTTTCGCTCGGAGTTGGACTTAGAAAAAGTTTCGATATTTTGCAAAAATAATTTTTTTAAAAACATGAAATATACATCGGAGGCATTCTTTTAGAATGGGAAACACATCCCAAGAACGATTTTGGCAAATTTCCCCGTTTTTCGATGGCGCGTTGCACCACACCTACAAGACGACAATTCTTGCCCTCGGCCGGCGAGGCCTCAACTGCCGGCATGGTCACGAGACGAAAGCCCCGGGGACTTAGAAATTTTTCGCTCAGAGTTGGACTTTAACTTTTTTCGGACCGAAAAAAAGTTTTTTTGAAAAATGTGAAATATGCATATTTGGTGTTCGTTTGATAAAGAAAACACATCCTTAGCCTAGTTTCTGCTAATTTGGCCCTGTATCATCGACTTTTTGCGCCGATTTGGACTTAGAAAAAGTTTCGATATTTTGCAAAAATAATTTTTTTAAAAACATGAAATATACATCGGAGGCATTCTTTTAGAAATGGAAACACATCCCAAGAACAATTTTGGCAAATTTTCCCGTTTTTCGATGGCGCGTTGCACCACACCTACAAGACGACAATTCTTGCCCTCGGGCGGCGAGGCCTCAACTGCCGGCATGGTCAAGAGACGAAAGCCCCGGGGACTTAGAAATTTTTTCGCTCGGAGTTGGACTTAGAAAAATTTTTATCGAAGTGAAAAAAATGTTTTTTGAAAAAAGTGAAACATGCATGGGTGGCATTCGTTTGATAAGGCAAACACATCCTAAGGTTCGCTTTCGCAAATTTGTCCCTCTTTAAGTGGCAGTTTGCTCCGAAAGTGGTAGTTCTCCCATGTACTACGCGGCTGGACTTAGAAAATTTTCGCTCGGAGTTGGACTTTAACTTTTTTCGGACCGAAAAAAAGTTTTTTTGAAAAATGTGAAATATGCATATTTGGTGTTCGTTTGATAAAGAAAACACATCCTTAGCCTAGTTTCTGCTAATTTGGCCCTGTATCATTGACTTTTTGCGCCGATTTGGACTTAGAAAAAGTTTCGATATTTTGCAAAAATAATTTTTTTAAAAACATGAAATATACATCGGAGGCATTCTTTTAGAATGGGAAACACATCCCAAGAACGATTTTGGCAAATTTCCCCGTTTTTCGATGGCGCGTTGCACCACACCTACAAGACGACAATTCTTGCCCTCGGCCGGCGAGGCCTCAACTGCCGGCATGGTCACGAGACGAAAGCCCCGGGGACTTAGAAATTTTTCGCTCAGAGTTGGACTTTAACTTTTTTCGGACCGAAAAAAAGTTTTTTTGAAAAATGTGAAATATGCATATTTGGTGTTCGTTTGATAAAGAAAACACATCCTTAGCCTAGTTTCTGCTAATTTGGCCCTGTATCATCGACTTTTTGCGCCGATTTGGACTTAGAAAAAGTTTCGATATTTTGCAAAAATAATTTTTTTAAAAACATGAAATATACATCGGAGGCATTCTTTTAGAAATGGAAACACATCCCAAGAACAATTTTGGCAAATTTTCCCGTTTTTCGATGGCGCGTTGCACCACACCTACAAGACGACAATTCTTGCCCTCGGGCGGCGAGGCCTCAACTGCCGGCATGGTCAAGAGACGAAAGCCCCGGGGACTTAGAAATTTTTTCGCTCGGAGTTGGACTTAGAAAAATTTTTATCGAAGTGAAAAAAATGTTTTTTGAAAAAAGTGAAACATGCATGGGTGGCATTCGTTTGATAAGGCAAACACATCCTAAGGTTCGCTTTCGCAAATTTGTCCCTCTTTAAGTGGCAGTTTGCTCCGAAAGTGGTAGTTCTCCCATGTACTACGCGGCTGGACTTAGAAAATTTTCGCTCGGAGTTGGACTTTAACTTTTTTCGGACCGAAAAAAAGTTTTTTTGAAAAATGTGAAATATGCATATTTGGTGTTCGTTTGATAAAGAAAACACATCCTTAGCCTAGTTTCTGCTAATTTGGCCCTGTATCATTGACTTTTTGCGCCGATTTGGACTTAGAAAAAGTTTCGATATTTTGCAAAAATAATTTTTTTAAAAACATGAAATATACATCGGAGGCATTCTTTTAGAATGGGAAACACATCCCAAGAACGATTTTGGCAAATTTCCCCGTTTTTCGATGGCGCGTTGCACCACACCTACAAGACGACAATTCTTGCCCTCGGCCGGCGAGGCCTCAACTGCCGGCATGGTCACGAGACGAAAGCCCCGGGGACTTAGAAATTTTTCGCTCAGAGTTGGACTTTAACTTTTTTCGGACCGAAAAAAAGTTTTTTTGAAAAATGTGAAATATGCATATTTGGTGTTCGTTTGATAAAGAAAACACATCCTTAGCCTAGTTTCTGCTAATTTGGCCCTGTATCATCGACTTTTTGCGCCGATTTGGACTTAGAAAAAGTTTCGATATTTTGCAAAAATAATTTTTTTAAAAACATGAAATATACATCGGAGGCATTCTTTTAGAAAGGGAAACACATCCCAAGAACAATTTTGGCAAATTTTCCCGTTTTTCGATGGCGCGTTGCACCACACCTACAAGACGACAATTCTTGCCCTCGGGCGGCGAGGCCTCAACTGCCGGCATGGTCAAGAGACGAAAGCCCCGGGGACTTAGAAATTTTTCGCTCGGAGTTGGACTTAGAAAAATTTTTATCGAAGTGAAAAAAATGTTTTTTGAAAAAAGTGAAACATGCATGGGTGGCATTCGTTTTATAAGGCAAACACATCCTAAGGTTCGCTTTCGCAAATTTGTCCCTCTTTAAGTGGCAGTTTGCTCCGAAAGTGGTAGTTCTCCCATGTACTACGCGGCTGGACTTAGAAAATTTTCGCTCGGAGTTGGACTTTAACTTTTTTCGGACCGAAAAAAAGTTTTTTTGAAAAATGTGAAATATGCATATTTGGTGTTCGTTTGATAAAGAAAACACATCCTTAGCCTAGTTTCTGCTAATTTGGCCCTGTATCATTGACTTTTTGCGCCGATTTGGACTTAGAAAAAGTTTCGATATTTTGCAAAAATAATTTTTTTAAAAACATGAAATATACATCGGAGGCATTCTTTTAGAAAGGGAAACACATCCCAAGAACAATTTTGGCAAATTTCCCCGTTTTTCGATGGCGCGTTGCACCACACCTACAAGACGACAATTCCGGCCCTCGGGCGGCGAGGCCTCAACTGCCGGCATGGTCAAGAGACGAAAGCCCCGGGGACTTAGAAATTTTTCGCTCGGAGTTGGACTTAGAAAAAGTTTCGATATTTTGCAAAAATAATTTTTTTAAAAACATGAAATATACATCGGAGGCATTCTTTTAGAATGGGAAACACATCCCAAGAACGATTTTGGCAAATTTCCCCGTTTTTCGATGGCGCGTTGCACCACACCTACAAGACGACAATTCTTGCCCTCGGCCGGCGAGGCCTCAACTGCCGGCATGGTCACGAGACGAAAGCCCCGGGGACTTAGAAATTTTTCGCTCAGAGTTGGACTTTAACTTTTTTCGGACCGAAAAAAAGTTTTTTTGAAAAATGTGAAATATGCATATTTGGTGTTCGTTTGATAAAGAAAACACATCCTTAGCCTAGTTTCTGCTAATTTGGCCCTGTATCATCGACTTTTTGCGCCGATTTGGACTTAGAAAAAGTTTCGATATTTTGCAAAAATAATTTTTTTAAAAACATGAAATATACATCGGAGGCATTCTTTTAGAAATGGAAACACATCCCAAGAACAATTTTGGCAAATTTTCCCGTTTTTCGATGGCGCGTTGCACCACACCTACAAGACGACAATTCTTGCCCTCGGGCGGCGAGGCCTCAACTGCCGGCATGGTCAAGAGACGAAAGCCCCGGGGACTTAGAAATTTTTTCGCTCGGAGTTGGACTTAGAAAAATTTTTATCGAAGTGAAAAAAATGTTTTTTGAAAAAAGTGAAACATGCATGGGTGGCATTCGTTTGATAAGGCAAACACATCCTAAGGTTCGCTTTCGCAAATTTGTCCCTCTTTAAGTGGCAGTTTGCTCCGAAAGTGGTAGTTCTCCCATGTACTACGCGGCTGGACTTAGAAAATTTTCGCTCGGAGTTGGACTTTAACTTTTTTCGGACCGAAAAAAAGTTTTTTTGAAAAATGTGAAATATGCATATTTGGTGTTCGTTTGATAAAGAAAACACATCCTTAGCCTAGTTTCTGCTAATTTGGCCCTGTATCATTGACTTTTTGCGCCGATTTGGACTTAGAAAAAGTTTCGATATTTTGCAAAAATAATTTTTTTAAAAACATGAAATATACATCGGAGGCATTCTTTTAGAATGGGAAACACATCCCAAGAACGATTTTGGCAAATTTCCCCGTTTTTCGATGGCGCGTTGCACCACACCTACAAGACGACAATTCTTGCCCTCGGCCGGCGAGGCCTCAACTGCCGGCATGGTCACGAGACGAAAGCCCCGGGGACTTAGAAATTTTTCGCTCAGAGTTGGACTTTAACTTTTTTCGGACCGAAAAAAAGTTTTTTTGAAAAATGTGAAATATGCATATTTGGTGTTCGTTTGATAAAGAAAACACATCCTTAGCCTAGTTTCTGCTAATTTGGCCCTGTATCATCGACTTTTTGCGCCGATTTGGACTTAGAAAAAGTTTCGATATTTTGCAAAAATAATTTTTTTAAAAACATGAAATATACATCGGAGGCATTCTTTTAGAAAGGGAAACACATCCCAAGAACAATTTTGGCAAATTTTCCCGTTTTTCGATGGCGCGTTGCACCACACCTACAAGACGACAATTCTTGCCCTCGGGCGGCGAGGCCTCAACTGCCGGCATGGTCAAGAGACGAAAGCCCCGGGGACTTAGAAATTTTTCGCTCGGAGTTGGACTTAGAAAAATTTTTATCGAAGTGAAAAAAATGTTTTTTGAAAAAAGTGAAACATGCATGGGTGGCATTCGTTTTATAAGGCAAACACATCCTAAGGTTCGCTTTCGCAAATTTGTCCCTCTTTAAGTGGCAGTTTGCTCCGAAAGTGGTAGTTCTCCCATGTACTACGCGGCTGGACTTAGAAAATTTTCGCTCGGAGTTGGACTTTAACTTTTTTCGGACCGAAAAAAAGTTTTTTTGAAAAATGTGAAATATGCATATTTGGTGTTCGTTTGATAAAGAAAACACATCCTTAGCCTAGTTTCTGCTAATTTGGCCCTGTATCATTGACTTTTTGCGCCGATTTGGACTTAGAAAAAGTTTCGATATTTTGCAAAAATAATTTTTTTAAAAACATGAAATATACATCGGAGGCATTCTTTTAGAAAGGGAAACACATCCCAAGAACAATTTTGGCAAATTTCCCCGTTTTTCGATGGCGCGTTGCACCACACCTACAAGACGACAATTCCGGCCCTCGGGCGGCGAGGCCTCAACTGCCGGCATGGTCAAGAGACGAAAGCCCCGGGGACTTAGAAATTTTTCGCTCGGAGTTGGACTTAGAAAAAGTTTCGATATTTTGCAAAAATAATTTTTTTAAAAACATGAAATATACATCGGAGGCATTCTTTTAGAATGGGAAACACATCCCAAGAACGATTTTGGCAAATTTCCCCGTTTTTCGATGGCGCGTTGCACCACACCTACAAGACGACAATTCTTGCCCTCGGCCGGCGAGGCCTCAACTGCCGGCATGGTCACGAGACGAAAGCCCCGGGGACTTAGAAATTTTTCGCTCAGAGTTGGACTTTAACTTTTTTCGGACCGAAAAAAAGTTTTTTTGAAAAATGTGAAATATGCATATTTGGTGTTCGTTTGATAAAGAAAACACATCCTTAGCCTAGTTTCTGCTAATTTGGCCCTGTATCATCGACTTTTTGCGCCGATTTGGACTTAGAAAAAGTTTCGATATTTTGCAAAAATAATTTTTTTAAAAACATGAAATATACATCGGAGGCATTCTTTTAGAAATGGAAACACATCCCAAGAACAATTTTGGCAAATTTTCCCGTTTTTCGATGGCGCGTTGCACCACACCTACAAGACGACAATTCTTGCCCTCGGGCGGCGAGGCCTCAACTGCCGGCATGGTCAAGAGACGAAAGCCCCGGGGACTTAGAAATTTTTTCGCTCGGAGTTGGACTTAGAAAAATTTTTATCGAAGTGAAAAAAATGTTTTTTGAAAAAAGTGAAACATGCATGGGTGGCATTCGTTTTATAAGGCAAACACATCCTAAGGTTCGCTTTCGCAAATTTGTCCCTCTTTAAGTGGCAGTTTGCTCCGAAAGTGGTAGTTCTCCCATGTACTACGCGGCTGGACTTAGAAAATTTTCGCTCGGAGTTGGACTTTAACTTTTTTCGGACCGAAAAAAAGTTTTTTTGAAAAATGTGAAATATGCATATTTGGTGTTCGTTTGATAAAGAAAACACATCCTTAGCCTAGTTTCTGCTAATTTGGCCCTGTATCATTGACTTTTTGCGCCGATTTGGACTTAGAAAAAGTTTCGATATTTTGCAAAAATAATTTTTTTAAAAACATGAAATATACATCGTAGGCATTCTTTTAGAATGGGAAACACATCCCAAGAACAATTTTGGCAAATTTCCCCGTTTTTCGATGGCGCGTTGCACCACACCTACAAGACGACAATTCCGGCCCTCGGCCGGCGAGGCCTCAACTGCCGGCATGGTCACGAGACGAAAGCCCCGGGGACTTAGAAATTTTTCGCTCGGAGTTGGACTTAGAAAAAGTTTCGATATTTTGCAAAAATAATTTTTTTAAAAACATGAAATATACATCGTAGGCATTCTTTTAGAATGGGAAACACATCCCAAGAACAATTTTGGCAAATTTCCCCGTTTTTCGATGGCGCGTTGCACCACACCTACAAGACGACAATTCCGGCCCTCGGCCGGCGAGGCCTCAACTGCCGGCATGGTCACGAGACGAAAGCCCCGGGGACTTAGAAATTTTTCGCTCAGAGTTGGACTTTAACTTTTTTCGGACCGAAAAAAAGTTTTTTTGAAAAATGTGACATATGCATATTTGGTGTTCGTTTGATAAAGAAAACACATCCTTAGCCTAGTTTCTGCTAATTTGGCCCTGTATCATTGACTTTTTGCGCCGATTTGTACTTAGAAAAAGTTTCGATATTTTGCAAAAATAATTTTTTTAAAAACATGAAATATACATCGGAGGCATTCTTTTAGAAAGGGAAACACATCCCAAGAACAATTTTGGCAAATTTCCCCGTTTTTCGATGGCGCGTTGCACCACACCTACAAGACGACAATTCCGGCCCTCGGTCGGCGAGGCCTCAACTGCCGGCATGGTCAAGAGACGAAAGCCCCGGGGACTTAGAAATTTTTCGCTCGGAGTTGGACTTAGAAAAAGTTTCGATATTTTGCAAAAATAATTTTTTTAAAAACATGAAATATACATCGTAGGCATTCTTTTAGAATGGGAAACACATCCCAAGAACAATTTTGGCAAATTTCCCCGTTTTTCGATGGCGCGTTGCACCACACCTACAAGACGACAATTCTTGCCCTCGGGCGGCGAGGCCTCAACTGCCGGCATGGTCAAGAGACGAAAGCCCCGGGGACTTAGAAATTTTTCGCTCAGAGTTGGACTTTAACTTTTTTCGGACCGAAAAAAAGTTTTTTTGAAAAATGTGAAATATGCATATTTGGTGTTCGTTTGATAAAGAAAACACATCCTTGGCCTAGTTTCTGCTAATTTGGCCCTGTATCATTGACTTTTTGCGCCGATTTGGACTTAGAAAAAGTTTCGATATTTTGCAAAAATAATTTTTTTAAAAACATGAAATATACATCGGAGGCATTCTTTTAGAAAGGGAAACACATCCCAAGAACAATTTTGGCAAATTTCCCCGTTTTTCGATGGCGCGTTGCACCACACCTACAAGACGACAATTCTTGCCCTCGGCCGGCGAGGCCTCAACTGCCGGCATGGTCACGAGACGAAAGCCCCGGGGACTTAGAAATTTTTCGCTCAGAGTTGGACTTTAACTTTTTTCGGACCGAAAAAAAGTTTTTTTGAAAAATGTGAAATACGCATCATTGGTGTTCGTTTGATAAAGAAAACACATCCTTAGCCTCGTTCCTGCTAATTTGGCCCTGTTTTACTAACTTTTTGCGCCGATTTGGACTTAGAAAAAGTTTCGATTTTGGGAAGAAATAATTTTTTTAAAAACACGGCTGTACTTGTAATTTTTCACTCGCACGACACACGATGGACTTAGAATTATTTCACTCTTGCTGCCCTCTTTGGACTTTGAAAAAGCCGGGCACTGTGGGATTTTGAATTAATCTCACTGGCAATATTTCACTCGGACGACACATTTAGGATTATTTCGCTCATTCTAGCCTCGCTGGACTTTGAATTTTTCACACATTTTTTCTTTGCACCTTTCACTCGCTGTTTCGACCTACAACATTTTTTTTCACTTGTATGACCTTTTGCACTTCAATTATTTTAGCCCATTTCACAATCACTTTTTGTGCACTTTTTAGACGTGGAATATCACTCGCATTTAGAGGCACTTTGTCGCTCGCTCTGTTTCGACCTAGAACATTTCCAATTCACTTGTATGACATTTTGCACTTGTAGGCACATTCATTATTTGCATTAATTATTTTAGGTCTCCTTGGACAGACTTTACCTTTCACAAAAACTTTTTGAGCACTTTTTGGGACGTGGAATATCACTCGAATTAAGAGGCACTTTCTCACTCGCAGAAAACTTTCTGCACCTAGCACACGAACACGTTTGAACTCGTCGTGCTTCTGGCGTCTTGTCGTAGTGGAAGAGGCTGGAATCACCTGGCGGGGTCCCAGGCTGGTGTTGTGTGTGTTTTCGGACTGTAGATTTAGTTCTGCGAAGTGGACGTAAGCCAGGCGTGGCTCCTGTGATCCCTGAATTCCCGTTGTTCTCCAGGTGCAGGTTGTCGGCCGGTGCGAGTTCTCCCCATCATGGCGCCTTCGGTAGACTTTGCGGTCCTTGTTCTGAACTGCTGAAAAAGAAAGGAAAACATTGTGAGAGTCCGTACGCTACTAATAAAAATAATCTCATATCTAGGAAGTTCCAGTAATTAGTAATTACATAACTTGGGCAGAGTAGCCACGCCGAATTAGCTTTTGGCGGGAAGAATTTCTCGTTGAAAACAAGGAGAAGCGCAGCCCTCGCGTGCGTCCGGCTTGGCCTCTCTAGCCGTTATGTTTCAAACTGTATGGAAGCGATGCGCAATAACACCAGCGCGATGACTCACGATTACGTCACCCTTGGCTACTTCCTTGCAAGTAGCGTTCACCTCTTGGTCGAGGTCATCCGAGCGAGTTTGCACAATGCTTTCTTACGACCAGTGTGCCAAAGATTAACGTCAATCGCAAGATAAACACGACCGTTTGTTAATTAAAGAAAACTGGGCCCAGGAATCCACAAACATGTTCACTTACTTGGCAATGCGTACCCAGGAACATTACTTTTCCTACGCGGCGCCGAACTTCGAGTTTTGGCTCACCTCCAGACCGCACTCCGCGACGGTCTCTCCCTTGGGGGAAACCTTAACACTTTCGCTCGGAGTTGGACTTTGAAAAATTTTTATCGGAGTGAAAAAAAGTTTTTTCATAAAGGTGAAAATTGCATCATTGGTATTCGTTTAATAAAGGAAGCGCATCCCAAGTTCCGTTTTTGCAAGTTTGTCCCTCTTTCACTAGCGCTTTTTACCGATTTGGACTTAGAAAGAGCTTCGATTTTGGGCAAAAATAACTTTTTTAAAAACACGAAATATACATCACAGGCATTCTTTTGGAAGAAGAAACTCTTCCCAAGACTCGTCTTTGCTAATTTGTCCCTCTCTCGCAAGCGATTTGCACCGCAGGTGGTCGTTCCCCCAGGCTGGACTTTGAAGAATTTCGCTCGGAGTTGGACTTTGAAAAATTTTTATCGGACCGAAAAAAGTTTTTTTGATTAATGTGAAACATGCATCTTTGGTATTCGTTAGATAAGGATAACGCATACTAAGTTCCGTTTTTGCTAATTTGTCCTTCTTTCACTGGCGCTTTGCACAGATTTGGACTCAGAAAATTTTTCGATTTTGGGAAAAAATAATTTTTTTAAAAACACGAAATATACATCACAGGCATTCGTTTAGAAGGGGAAACTCGTCCCAATAATCGTTTATGCTAATTTGTCCCTCTTTCACTGGCGCTTTACACCGATTTGGACGTAGAAAAGGTTTCGATTTTGGGCAAAAATAACTTTTTTAGAAACACGAAATATACATCGCAGGCATTCATTTGGAAGAAGAAACTCTTCCCAAGATTCGTCGTTGCTAACTTGTCGCTCTCTCGCAAGAGGTTTGCACCGCAACTGGTCGTTCCCCCATGCTGGACTTTGAAAAATTTCGCTCGGAGTTGGACTTTGAAAAATTGTTATCAGACCGAAAAAAGTTTTTTGATTAATGTGAAACATGCATCCTTGGTATTCGTTAGATAACGGAAACGCATCCTAAGTTCTGTTTTTGCTAATTAGTCCTTCTTTCACTGGCGCTTTGCACAGATTTGGAGTCAGAAAAATTTTCGATTTTTAGTAAAAATTCATTTTTTTAAAAGCACGAAATATACATCACAGGCATGCGCTTAGCAGGGAAAACTCGTCCCAGGAATCGTTTTTGCTAATTTGTCCCTCTTTCACTAGCGGTTTGCACAGAAAGTGAACCTTCCCCCATGCTGGACTTAGAAATTTTTCGCTCGGAGTTGGACTTAGAAAAATTTTGATCGAAGTGAAAAAAATGTTTTTTGAAAAAAGTGAAACATGCATGGGTGGCATTCGTTTGATAAGGCAAACACATCCTAAGGTTCGCTTTCGCAAATTTGTCCCTCTTTAAGTGGCAGTTTGCTCCGAAAGTGGTAGTTCTCCCATGGACTACGCGGCTGGACTTAGAAAATTTTCGCTCGGAGTTGGACTTTAACTTTTTTCGGACCGAAAAAAAAGTTTTTTTGAAAAATGTGAAATATGCATCATTGGTGTTCGTTTGATAAAGAAAACACATCTTTAGCCTAGTTTCTGCTAATTTGGCCCTGTTTCATTGACTTTTTGCGCCGATTTGGACTTAGAAAAAGTTTCGATATTTTGCAAAAATAATTTTTTTAAAAACATGAAATATACATCGGAGGCATTCTTTTAGAAAAGGAAACACATCCCAAGAACAATTTTGGCAAATTTCCCCGTTTTTCGATGGCGCGTTGCACCACACCTACAAGACGACAATTGCGGCCCTCGGGCGGCGAGGCCTCAACTGCCGGCATGGTCAGGAGACGAAAGCCCCGGGGACTTAGAAATTTTTCGCTCGGAGTTGGACTTAGAAAAATTTTGATCGAAGTGAAAAAAATGTTTTTTGAAAAAGGTGAAACATGCATCGGTGGCATTCGTTTGATAAGGCAAACAGATCCTAAGCTTCGCTTTTGCAAATTTGTCCCCCTTTAAGTAGCACTTTGCTCCGAAAGTGGTAGTTCTCCCATGTACTACGCGGCTGGACTTAGAAAATTTTCGCTCGGAGTTGGACTTTAACTTTTTTCGGACCGAAAAAAAGTTTTTTTGAAAAATGTGAAATATGCATCATTGGTGTTCGTTTGATAAAGGAAACACATCCTTAGCCTCGTTGCTGCTAATTTGGCCCTGTTTCATTGACTTTTGGCTCCGATTTGGACTTAGAAAAAGTTTCGATATTTTGCAAAAATAATTTTTTTAAAAACATGAAATATACATCGGAGGCATTCTTTTAGAAAGGGAAACACACCCCAAGAACGATTTTGGCAAATTTCCCCGTTTTTCGATGGCGCGTTGCACCACACCTACAAGACGACAATTCCGGCCCCCGGGCGGCGAGGCCTCAACTGCCGGCATGGTCAGGAGACGAAAGCCCCGGGGACTTAGAAATTTTTCGCTCGGAGTTGGACTTAGTAAAATTTTGATCGAAGTGAAAAAAATGTTTTTTGAAAAAGGTGAAACATGCATCGGTGGCATTCGTTTGATAAGGCAAACAGATCCTAAGGTTCGCTTTTGCAAATTTGTCCCCCTTTAAGTAGCACTTTGCTCCGAAAGTGGTAGTTTGCCCATGTACTACGCGGCTGGACTTAGAAAATTTTCGCTCGGAGGTGGACTTTAACTTTTTTCGGACCGAAAAAAAGTTTTTTTCAAAAATGTGAAATATGCATCATTGGTGTTCGTTTGATAAAGAAAACGCATCCTTAGCCTCATTTTTGCTAATTTGGCCCTGTTTCATTGACTTTTTGCGCCGATTTGGACTTAGAAAAAGTTTCTATATTTTGCAAAAATAATTTTTTTAAAAACATGAAATATACATCGGAGGCATTCTTTTAGAAAGGGAAAAACATCCCAAGAACAATTTTGGCAAATTTCCCCGTTTTTCGATGGCGCGTTGCACCACACCTACAAGACGACAATTCCGGCCCTCGGGCGGCGAGGCCTCAACTGCCGGCATGGTCAGGAGACGAAAGCCCCGGGGACTTAGAAATTTTTCGCTCGGAGTTGGACTTAGAAAAATTTTGATCGAAGTGAAAAAAATGTTTTTTGAAAAAGGTGAAACATGCATCGGTGGCATTCGTTTGATAAGGCAAACAGATCCTAAGCTTCGCTTTTGCAAATTTGTCCCCCTTTAAGTAGCACTTTGCTCCGAAAGTGGTAGTTTGCCCATGTACTACGCGGCTGGACTTAGAAAATTTTCGCTCGGAGTTGGACTTTAACTTTTTTCGGACCGAAAAAAAGTTTTTCTGAAAAATGTGAAATATGCATCAATGGTGTTCGTTTGATAAAGAAAACACATCCTTAGCCTCGTTCCTGCTAATTTGGCCCTGTTTCATTGACTTTTTGCGCCGATTTGGACTTAGAAAAAGTTTCGATATTTTGCAAAAATAATTTTTTTAAAAACATGAAATATACATCGGAGGCATTCTTTTAGAAAGGGAAACACATCCCAAGAACAATTTTGGCAAATTTCCCCGTTTTTCGATGGCGCGTTGCACCACACCTACAAGACGACAATTCCGGCCCTCGGGCGGCGAGGCCTCAACTGCCGGCATGGTCAGGAGACGAAAGCCCCGGGGACTTAGAAATTTTTCGCTCGGAGTTGGACTTAGAAAAATTTTGATCGAAGTGAAAAAAATGTTTTTTGAAAAAGGTGAAACATGCATCGGTGGCATTCGTTTGATAAGGCAAACAGATCCTAAGGTTCGCTTTTGCAAATTTGTCCCCCTTTAAGTAGCACTTTGCTCCGAAAGTGGTAGTTTGCCCATGTACTACGCGGCTGGACTTAGAAAATTTTCGCTCGGAGTTGGACTTTAACTTTTTTCGGACCGAAAAAAAGTTTTTCTGAAAAATGTGAAATATGCATCAATGGTGTTCGTTTGATAAAGAAAACACATCGTTAGCCTCGTTCCTGCTAATTTGGCCCTGTTTCATTGACTTTTTGCGCCGATTTGGACTTAGAAAAAGTTTCGATATTTTGCAAAAATAATTTTTTTAAAAACATGAAATATACATCGGAGGCATTCTTTTAGAAAGGGAAACACATCCCAAGAACAATTTTGGCAAATTTCCCCGTTTTTCGATGGCGCGTTGCACCACACCTACAAGACGACAATTCCGGCCCTCGGGCGGCGAGGCCTCAACTGCCGGCATGGTCAGGAGACGAAAGCCCCGGGGACTTAGAAATTTTTCGCTCGGAGTTGGACTTAGAAAAATTTTGATCGAAGTGAAAAAAATGTTTTTTGAAAAAGGTGAAACATGCATCGGTGGCATTCGTTTGATAAGGCAAACAGATCCTAAGGTTCGCTTTTGCAAATTTGTCCCCCTTTAAGTAGCACTTTGCTCCGAAAGTGGTAGTTTGCCCATGTACTACGCGGCTGGACTTAGAAAATTTTCGCTCGGAGTTGGACTTTAACTTTTTTCGGACCGAAAAAAAGTTTTTCTGAAAAATGTGAAATATGCATCAATGGTGTTCGTTTGATAAAGAAAACACATCGTTAGCCTCGTTCCTGCTAATTTGGCCCTGTTTCATTGACTTTTTGCGCCGATTTGGACTTAGAAAAAGTTTCGATATTTTGCAAAAATAATTTTTTTAAAAACATGAAATATACATCGGAGGCATTCTTTTAGAAAGGGAAACACATCCCAAGAACAATTTTGGCAAATTTCCCCGTTTTTCGATGGCGCGTTGCACCACACCTACAAGACGACAATTCCGGCCCTCGGGCGGCGAGGCCTCAACTGCCGGCATGGTCAGGAGACGAAAGCCCCGGGGACTTAGAAATTTTTCGCTCGGAGTTGGACTTAGAAAAATTTTGATCGAAGTGAAAAAAATGTTTTTTGAAAAAGGTGAAACATGCATCGGTGGCATTCGTTTGATAAGGCAAACAGATCCTAAGCTTCGCTTTTGCAAATTTGTCCCCCTTTAAGTAGCACTTTGCTCCGAAAGTGGTAGTTTGCCCATGTACTACGCGGCTGGACTTAGAAAATTTTCGCTCGGAGTTGGACTTTAACTTTTTTCGGACCGAAAAAAAGTTTTTCTGAAAAATGTGAAATATGCATCAATGGTGTTCGTTTGATAAAGAAAACACATCGTTAGCCTCGTTCCTGCTAATTTGGCCCTGTTTCATTGACTTTTTGCGCCGATTTGGACTTAGAAAAAGTTTCGATATTTTGCAAAAATAATTTTTTTAAAAACATGAAATATACATCGGAGGCATTCTTTTAGAAAGGGAAACACATCCCAAGAACAATTTTGGCAAATTTCCCCGTTTTTCGATGGCGCGTTGCACCACACCTACAAGACGACAATTCCGGCCCTCGGGCGGCGAGGCCTCAACTGCCGGCATGGTCAGGAGACGAAAGCCCCGGGGACTTAGAAATTTTTCGCTCGGAGTTGGACTTAGAAAAATTTTGATCGAAGTGAAAAAAATGTTTTTTGAAAAAGGTGAAACATGCATCGGTGGCATTCGTTTGATAAGGCAAACAGATCCTAAGGTTCGCTTTTGCAAATTTGTCCCCCTTTAAGTAGCACTTTGCTCCGAAAGTGGTAGTTTGCCCATGTACTACGCGGCTGGACTTAGAAAATTTTCGCTCGGAGTTGGACTTTAACTTTTTTCGGACCGAAAAAAAGTTTTTCTGAAAAATGTGAAATATGCATCAATGGTGTTCGTTTGATAAAGAAAACACATCGTTAGCCTCGTTCCTGCTAATTTGGCCCTGTTTCATTGACTTTTTGCGCCGATTTGGACTTAGAAAAAGTTTCGATATTTTGCAAAAATAATTTTTTTAAAAACATGAAATATACATCGGAGGCATTCTTTTAGAAAGGGAAACACATCCCAAGAACAATTTTGGCAAATTTCCCCGTTTTTCGATGGCGCGTTGCACCACACCTACAAGACGACAATTCCGGCCCTCGGGCGGCGAGGCCTCAACTGCCGGCATGGTCAGGAGACGAAAGCCCCGGGGACTTAGAAATTTTTCGCTCGGAGTTGGACTTAGAAAAATTTTGATCGAAGTGAAAAAAATGTTTTTTGAAAAAGGTGAAACATGCATCGGTGGCATTCGTTTGATAAGGCAAACAGATCCTAAGGTTCGCTTTTGCAAATTTGTCCCCCTTTAAGTAGCACTTTGCTCCGAAAGTGGTAGTTTGCCCATGTACTACGCGGCTGGACTTAGAAAATTTTCGCTCGGAGTTGGACTTTAACTTTTTTCGGACCGAAAAAAAGTTTTTCTGAAAAATGTGAAATATGCATCAATGGTGTTCGTTTGATAAAGAAAACACATCGTTAGCCTCGTTCCTGCTAATTTGGCCCTGTTTCATTGACTTTTTGCGCCGATTTGGACTTAGAAAAAGTTTCGATATTTTGCAAAAATAATTTTTTTAAAAACATGAAATATACATCGGAGGCATTCTTTTAGAAAGGGAAACACATCCCAAGAACAATTTTGGCAAATTTCCCCGTTTTTCGATGGCGCGTTGCCCCACACCTACAAGACGACAATTCCGGCCCTCGGGCGGCGAGGCCTCAACTGCCGGCATGGTCAGGAGACGAAAGCCCCGGGGACTTAGAAATTTTTCGCTCGGAGTTGGACTTAGAAAAATTTTGATCGAAGTGAAAAAAATGTTTTTTGAAAAAGGTGAAACATGCATCGGTGGCATTCGTTTGATAAGGCAAACAGATCCTAAGGTTCGCTTTTGCAAATTTGTCCCCCTTTAAGTAGCACTTTGCTCCGAAAGTGGTAGTTTGCCCATGTACTACGCGGCTGGACTTAGAAAATTTTCGCTCGGAGTTGGACTTTAACTTTTTTCGGACCGAAAAAAAGTTTTTCTGAAAAATGTGAAATATGCATCAATGGTGTTCGTTTGATAAAGAAAACACATCGTTAGCCTCGTTCCTGCTAATTTGGCCCTGTTTCATTGACTTTTTGCCCCGATTTGGACTTAGAAAAAGTTTCGATATTTTGCAAAAATAATTTTTTTAAAAACATGAAATATACATCGGAGGCATTCTTTTAGAAAGGGAAACACATCCCAAGAACAATTTTGGCAAATTTCCCCGTTTTTCGATGGCGCGTTGCACCACACCTACAAGACGACAATTCCGGCCCTCGGGCGGCGAGGCCTCAACTGCCGGCATGGTCAGGAGACGAAAGCCCCGGGGACTTAGAAATTTTTCGCTCGGAGTTGGACTTAGAAAAATTTTGATCGAAGTGAAAAAAATGTTTTTTGAAAAAGGTGAAACATGCATCGGTGGCATTCGTTTGATAAGGCAAACAGATCCTAAGGTTCGCTTTTGCAAATTTGTCCCCCTTTAAGTAGCACTTTGCTCCGAAAGTGGTAGTTTGCCCATGTACTACGCGGCTGGACTTAGAAAATTTTCGCTCGGAGTTGGACTTTAACTTTTTTCGGACCGAAAAAAAGTTTTTCTGAAAAATGTGAAATATGCATCAATGGTGTTCGTTTGATAAAGAAAACACATCGTTAGCCTCGTTCCTGCTAATTTGGCCCTGTTTCATTGACTTTTTGCGCCGATTTGGACTTAGAAAAAGTTTCGATATTTTGCAAAAATAATTTTTTTAAAAACATGAAATATACATCGGAGGCATTCTTTTAGAAAGGGAAACACATCCCAAGAACAATTTTGGCAAATTTCCCCGTTTTTCGATGGCGCGTTGCCCCACACCTACAAGACGACAATTCCGGCCCTCGGGCGGCGAGGCCTCAACTGCCGGCATGGTCAGGAGACGAAAGCCCCGGGGACTTAGAAATTTTTCGCTCGGAGTTGGACTTAGAAAAATTTTGATCGAAGTGAAAAAAATGTTTTTTGAAAAAGGTGAAACATGCATCGGTGGCATTCGTTTGATAAGGCAAACAGATCCTAAGGTTCGCTTTTGCAAATTTGTCCCCCTTTAAGTAGCACTTTGCTCCGAAAGTGGTAGTTTGCCCATGTACTACGCGGCTGGACTTAGAAAATTTTCGCTCGGAGTTGGACTTTAACTTTTTTCGGACCGAAAAAAAGTTTTTCTGAAAAATGTGAAATATGCATCAATGGTGTTCGTTTGATAAAGAAAACACATCGTTAGCCTCGTTCCTGCTAATTTGGCCCTGTTTCATTGACTTTTTGCGCCGATTTGGACTTAGAAAAAGTTTCGATATTTTGCAAAAATAATTTTTTTAAAAACATGAAATATACATCGGAGGCATTCTTTTAGAAAGGGAAACACATCCCAAGAACAATTTTGGCAAATTTCCCCGTTTTTCGATGGCGCGTTGCCCCACACCTACAAGACGACAATTCCGGCCCTCGGGCGGCGAGGCCTCAACTGCCGGCATGGTCAGGAGACGAAAGCCCCGGGGACTTAGAAATTTTTCGCTCGGAGTTGGACTTAGAAAAATTTTGATCGAAGTGAAAAAAATGTTTTTTGAAAAAGGTGAAACATGCATCGGTGGCATTCGTTTGATAAGGCAAACAGATCCTAAGGTTCGCTTTTGCAAATTTGTCCCCCTTTAAGTAGCACTTTGCTCCGAAAGTGGTAGTTTGCCCATGTACTACGCGGCTGGACTTAGAAAATTTTCGCTCGGAGGTGGACTTTAACTTTTTTCGGACCGAAAAAAAGTTTTTTTCAAAAATGTGAAATATGCATCATTGGTGTTCGTTTGATAAAGAAAACACATCCTTAGCCTCGTTTTTGCTAAGTTGTCCCTGTTTCATTAGGCCGATTGGACTTAGAAAAAGTTTCGATATTTTGCAAAAATAATTTTTTTAAAAACATGAGATATACATCGGAGGCATTCTTTTAGAAAGGGAAACACATCCCAAGAACGATTTTGGCAAATTTCCCCGTTTTTCGATGGCGCGTTGCACCGAGCCGGGAAAACGACCTTTCCGGCCCTCGGGCGGCGAGGCCTCAACTGCCGGCATGGTTCCGAGGCAAACTCCCGGGGGACTTAGAAAAATTTTTGTCTCCGGAAAAAAATAATTTTTTAGGAATATGAAAAACATATGTACGGCATGCCGTCTTAATGGCAAGACCTTCGTGGTGTGTATCTTTGTAAATTTCGTGTTATATACGGAGATATAAGCAGAGTGTTTTGAGGCCCTGTTTAGATGTGTTACGGCAGCGGCCGGCAGCCTCTCGCCAGCCGCGCTCGCTCCGGCCGGCCGGCCGTGCCGCTCGGGAGGCGTGCAGCATCGTGGTTTGGGGCGTCTAGGCTATATGTAAGAGGGACGGATCTGAAGGTAGAGCTAGGCGCCCTCTCCTAGAATGACTCAAGTAAGGAAGGCAAGGATTTTGACGGTGAATCTAGGTGCCTTACCACTAGTGGTGACTATATGCGGAGCATAGTGCACCAAGAATTGACGGAAAACATGGTAGTTGTCGCTCCGTGCTATCAACAACTTCACAGCTATGTCGCGGCCCCCTGTCTCACGATAAGGTCATATGCGACACACTGTTATTTTTAAGCGCTGAACTCTCTAGAGTCCGAGTGAATGGTGTTATCTCGAACAGCTCAGAATGGCGGTATCCCGCACATTGTCTGGTAGTTGAGTGTTGAGATGTAAACTTATAACGACACGTAATATCTAGCCCAAGGTATATGCATAACGTGTCGGGCATAGTTTGACATTAGTCAATGCCCTATATGAAGACAAAATTAATGAAAAATGGTCGGGCCGGATTCGAAAGCGTGTGAAATGTGGACAAGACCTGTGAAGGCTCTGAAAATTGTTTTGCTTGTCAGTTTCCTCGCTGGAGAGTCCGGTAACATTGAAAAATGGTCGAGTCCTTAGGGACAGTTATTTTCCTACTGTTGTAGGTTAATGAATGTATTGGACATAATAAACTTTCCGGGAC
>JAUKNK010000223.1:35000-40000 GCA_030765055.1 Mantis religiosa | reverse complement strand
CTCCTCGACGGGCGAAAGGGAATCCGGTTCCTATTCCGGAACCCGGCAGCGGAACCGATTGTGCGGGCCCTCGTCAAAGAGAAGCCCGTCGGGGTAACCCAAAGGGACCCGGAGACGCCGTCGGGAGGCCCGGGCAGAGTTTTCTGTTCTGTATAAGCGTTCGAGTTCCCTGGAATCCTCTAGCAGGGAGATAGGGTTTGGAACGCGAAGAGCACCGCAGTTGCGGCGGTGTCTGGGTCGTCCCCTCGGACCTTGAAAATCCGGGAGAGGGTCACGCGGAGGTGTCGCGCCGGTTCGTACCCATATCCGCAGCAGGTCTCCAAGGTGAAGAGCCTCTAGTCGATAGATTAATGTAGGTAAGGGAAGTCGGCAAATTAGATCCGTAACTTCGGGATAAGGATTGGCTCTGAGGACCGGGGCGTGTCGGGCGTGGTCGGGAAGCGGGTCTGTGCCAACGTGCCGGGCCTGGGCGAGGCGATGCGGGTGCAGGCGCTTGCGCTTGCATTTCGCGGATCCGAGCTCGGTCCCGTGCCTTGGCCTCCCGCGGATCTTCCACGCTGCGAGGGCCCGCCGTCTCTGGCGGCGGTGTCCCTCTTCGGCCGCCACTCAACGGTTAACTCAGAACTGGCACGGACTTGGGGAATCCGACTGTCTAATTAAAACAAAGCATTGCGAGGGCCCTAACGGGTGTTGACGCAATGTGATTTCTGCCCAGTGCTCTGAATGTCAACGTGAAGAAATTCAAGCAAGCGCGGGTAAACGGCGGGAGTATAGAGATATAATATGTATAAAATAAAGATAAACTATGATAATCCATTATGTTTAACCCAACAGTGGGGTACACTGGAATTAGTTTGATACCAGGATATAGCCAAATGCCTCGTCATCTAATTAGTGACGCGCATGAATGGATTAACGAGATTCCCTCTGTCCCTATCTACTGGGGCCAGCCCCAAGAGTTTAAGTAAAATTGGAAACTAATGATGGCATCAGCCAAAGAAAGAGACCCTGGCGCAGTGGTGCACTGTCAGGGATCTCAGACACTCTTGGGTTCTCCCACGTCCACGCCGTTGGCCCCGGGCAACGTCACTGATCAATCAGTGGCGGCTAAGAGGAGATTGCACCAACAAGAACTGACGACAAATAAAACTGTAGATAAGGGAAAAAAGGGAATAAAAGAATCAAATAATGACAGCTCTCCAAATAGGAGAGAAGCAAAAGGTGAGAAACCACCGCCTCAAAAGGCATTAGAGAAACCCCACAAAAAGATGGGTATACAGACAATCCCCCATGATGAGCTGGTCAACTCGGCGACCGCTCAAGACCGAAAAAGGACTGAGGTCAACCTGGCGACCTCAGAAAATCCAAATAAGAAAGTGGTAAACCAGGCGACCACTCAAAGAAGTCCGGTCAACCTGGCGACCGCTTCTAAAGAGCCAAAAAATTCTGAGGTCAACCTGGCGACCTCAGACAATCCCAAAAAGACAATGGTCAACCAGGCGACCATCCCAGAAGGGTCGGTCAACTTGGCGACCACCCTAAAACAGAACCAAACTGAGGTCAACCTGGCGACTTCAGAAAAATCCAATAAGAAAGAGGCCAACTTGGCGGCCTCAGAAAAGCCCAAAACTGCCTATCAACAGAACAAAGCTGAGGTCAACCTGGCGACCTCAGAAAAGAAAATGGTCAACCAGGCGACCATCAAAGAAGGGCTGGTCAACCCGGCGACCGCCTCAAAACAACAGCGGCATAGTGAGGTCAACTTGGCGACCTCAGAAAAATCTGAAAAGAAACCGGTCAACCCGGCGACCGCCCCAAAACAACAGCGGCATACTGAGGTCAACTTGGCGACCTCAGAAAAATCTGAAAAGAAACCGGTCAACCAGGCGACCACCTCCAAACAACAGCGGCATAGTGAGGTCAACTTGGCGACCTCAGAAAAACCTGAAAAGAAACCGGTCAACCCGGCGACCGCCTCAAAGCAACAGCGGCATACTGAGGTCAACCTGGCGACCTCAGAAAAACCTGAAAAGAAACCGGTCAACCTGGCGACCGCCGCTTTAAAAGGGTATCAAACCGAGATCAAAATGCCAACCTCAGGGAGATGGGTGGTGAATCTGGAAGTCGCCAATACTGGTCCCAGGCTTCCAGCAGCAGCACGAGGAAACCAGATCAAGGAAACCATCAGCACCAAAAACAAGGGTGTCAACCCGGCAACCCCTTCCACAGACCAGGCAGCCATACCCAAAGGTGGACCTAAGGATCGGCGGGACCTACCGTGTGACACCGAGATGCCAGCGGAACATCAACACCGGACCACAACACCTGCGAGGAGACTAACCAGAGCGAGATCCATGGGCAACCTAGTGACAACTAATGATGAACCACCGCCGGCTGCAGATGATGACAACAACAGGATAGATCAACCCCTCACCAACCGGGAGGACCCAACGAGCAGCGCCGGACTACATCCAGTCACTACACTAACCATTATGGATACTAACCAACTAAATGAGGGACAACAACCACCAATCCCAACGGTCAACCTGGAGACCAGAGCAAACAACGGAGACCAGACTGGCACCACCAACAGCCCCAGAGATTCAGTATCCACAGGAGTGCCCGAGACCGACATAGATGGCGACCAACCAGTGGACCAAGGGTTCTTCAACACCATAGCTGCAATCTCCAAAATCATAGCCAACGAGAAGATGTCATCCAAGAGGAAAGAGCAACTACACGACCTCATCAGCACCCTCAGCGCCCAACATGAAGCCAACGTGAGAGAGACGACAGAGCTGAGGACCAAAGTAAAAGTGTACGAGAAAATCTTGGAAAACCAACAGAGCCCTACCCTGCAAGAACCACACCATTATGCTGATATGACCGGAGCACCTGAGCGTCGGACATATGCACAAGTAGTGGGAACCAACACACCAGGCCGACCAACCAAAAGAGAAGTCCAAATAATGCAAACAAAACAACAACAAAAACCCACACTATTCGTGTCAGCAGAAGGGAAATCCGCCACTGATGTCCAACAGATTCTCACCTCCAACCTCAAACCAGCAGAGGAAGGCATTAAAATATGTGGGCTAAGAACAACCTCAAGGATGGTAATTCTCCAGGCTGACACCCAAGAGGATATAAATAAAATTAAAGAAAGCAAGAACCTACAAAACTTCAATCTCCAAATGGAACCACCAAGGAAGAGAAACCCGATGATCATTCTTTATGATGTTCTGGTGGGGAAAACTGAAGAGGAAATCTCGGACGAAATTTACAGCCGCCACTTCAACCAGGTGCTACCAAAAGAGGAATTCGAGAAAAACTTCATCTTCAGGTTTAAAACCGGCCCCCGAGGGATGGCAACTGTACACCATGTACTAGAAACGTCAGCCCAAATAAGAAACAGAATGATCTCACTACAAAGGGTGTTCATCGGATTCCAGGCAATAACAGTTAAAGACTTTCTGGTGGTTGCCAGATGCCAGAACTGCCAGGACCTTGGCCACGTAGCCAAACATTGTAACAAAACCACTGCCACCTGTGGGCACTGCGGAGAGGACGACCATAATATCCAGGAATGTCGGAAAAGGCGTCAACCACCAATATGTGTCCCATGTATGAGAAGAAAAAGAAGCTGTAATTCCAGGAAAGATTGCCCCACCTACAAAATGCTATGGGAACGCCTAGCTGCAAGAACCGACTATGGCTAAAACAAATAATGACAAGCATAACAAAAACCTGAATAACTCCACAAACGCTATTAGGGTGGGACAAATCAACGCCCAAAACAGCAAACTGGTGTCAGCAGAACTCAGGAAACTCGCAGAGGATTTAAGATTGGATATCATAGCTATACAAGAACCATATACATTTAAAGGAACAATACCTCACCTACCAGTCAGTGCGAGAGTTATTATAGAGGGAAAAGAACCAGGAGCTGCAATCATCATCTTCAACAGGGATTTACAAGTGGTCAAACTCTCCCAGTTCTGCGACGAGAATGTAGTATGTGCTGAAATAACCAACTCAACAGGAAGCTGGACTCTAGCAAATCTCTACTTCAAGTACAGCGACGAAATAGAGCCATATTTAAACAGGATTTCCGACATCACCGAACTACACCGTAACAGGTCTGTCATCATCACCGCGGATGCAAACGCCAAGTCTCCTTGGTGGTACGACACTAGAGATAGCCGAGGAGAACAGCTAGAAGACCTGATTGCGGAAAAGAACTTAACTGTATTAAACCAGCCAAACAACCCACCAACGTTTGAAAATAGAGCTGGAGCCTCTTCAAACATAGACATAACACTTGCAAACCAAGCAGCAAACGCCTATGTACAAAGTTGGAAAGTAACAGACAGTCTAACCACAAGTGACCACAACCTCATTCAATTTACAATAAACTTCCTCGAGAACGGTGAAACTCCATGGGTCAAAGATCAGCGACGATATAACATCAAAAAGGCAAATTGGACCAAGCTAGAGGAAACACTAAAACTTCCACCCCTGACCACAGTCAAAGACGATGTGGATAAAAAGGCAGCAGAGATAACATCAGCCATACAAGAAGCTATGAACGCCAGCATCCCAAGAATAAGTACAACGGCCAAACACTCAACAATCTGGAACGACCATCTCCAGCAACTCCGCAGCCAAATGAGAAAGGCCCGTAGGAAGTATCAACACGCACACATCCATGCAGAACGTCAGGCACATCTCGCAGCCTACCGGAATACCAAAGGGATATTCCAGGAGGAACTTGAAAAGGCCAAACGCAGACATTGGGAAGACCTAGTCACCCACCAAATAGATAAAAATGTTTGGGGAATGCCATACAAAATAGCAGCAGGAAAAATAAAAGCGCAAAATGCTCTATCCACCCTTAAGAAACCAACAGGAGGACACACATCAAACTGGAAGGAAACAGCCAATGTTCTGCTGAACACACTACTACCGTCCGACAACATAGATGATGATGAGCCAACTCA
>JAUKNK010000223.1:0-30000 GCA_030765055.1 Mantis religiosa | reverse complement strand
TGACCTTTTGCACTTCAATTATTTTAGCCCATTTCACAAACACTTTTTGAATTAATCACACTGGCAATATTTCGCTCATTCTAGCCTCGCTGGACTTTGAATTTTTCACACACTTTTTTCTTTGCACCTTTCACTCGCTGTTTCGACCTACAAAATTTCTTTTTTCACTTGTATGACCTTTTGCACTTCAATTATTTTAGCCCATTTCACAAACACTTTTTGAATTAATCACACTGGCAATATTTCGCTCATTCTAGCCTCGCTGGACTTTGAATTTTTCACACACTTTTTTCTTTGCACCTTTCACTCGCTGTTTCGACCTACAAAATTTCTTTTTTCACTTGTATGACCTTTTGCACTTCAATTATTTTAGCCCATTTCACAAACACTTTTTGTGCGCGTTTTTAGACGTGTAACATCACTCGCACCACTAGAGGCACTTTGTCGCTCGCTCTGTTTCGACCTAGAACATCTCCTTTTCACTTGTATGACCTTTTGCACTTGTGGGCGCATTCATTATTTGCTCTTTTCCGAACTTTGGCACTTTAATCATTTTTTTAGACGTGGAATATAACTCGACTTCAGAGGCACTCTCTCACTCGCTCTGTTTCGACCTACAACATTTTTTTTTCACTTGTATGACCTTTTGCACTTCAATTATTTTAGCCCATTTCACAAACACTTTTTGAATTAATCACACTGGCAATATTTCGCTCATTCTAGCCTCGCTGGACTTTGAATGTTTCACACACTTTTTCTTTGCACCTTTCACTCGCTGTTTCGACCTACAACATTTTTTTTTCACTTGTAAGACCTTTTGCACTTCAATTATTTTAGCCCATTTCACAAACACTTTTTGAATTAATCACACTGGCAATATTTCGCTCATTCTAGCCTCGCTGGACTTTGAATGTTTCACACACTTTTTCTTTGCACCTTTCACTCGCTGTTTCGACCTACAACATTTTTTTTTCACTTGTATGACCTTTTGCACTTCAATTATTTTAGCCCATTTCACAAACACTTTTTGAATTAATCACACTGGCAATATTTCGCTCATTCTAGCCTCGCTGGACTTTCAATGTTTCACACACTTTTTCTTTGCACCTTTCACTCGCTGTTTCGACCTACAACATTTTTTTTTTTCACTTGTAAGACCTTTTGCACTTCAATTATTTTAGCCCATTTCACAAACACTTTTTGAATTAATCACACTGGCAATATTTCGCTCATTCTAGCCTCGCTGGACTTTGAATGTTTCACACACTTTTTCTTTGCACCTTTCACTCGCTGTTTCGACCTACAACATTTTTTTTTCACTTGTATGACCTTATGTACTTCAATTATTTTAGCCCATTTCACAAACACTTTTTGAATTAATCACACTGGCAATATTTCGCTCATTCTAGCCTCGCTGGACTTTGAATGTTTCACACACTTTTTCTTTGCACCTTTCACTCGCTGTTTCGACCTACAACATTTTTTTTTCACTTGTAAGACCTTTTGCACTTCAATTATTTTAGCCCATTTCACAAACACTTTTTGAATTAATCACACTGGCAATATTTCGCTCATTGTAGCCTCGCTGGACTTTGAATGTTTCACACACTTTTTCTTTGCACCTTTCACTCGCTGTTTCGACCTACAACATTTTTTTTTCACTTGTAAGACCTTTTGCACTTCAATTATTTTAGCCCATTTCACAAACACTTTTTGAATTAATCACACTGGCAATATTTCGCTCATTCTAGCCTCGCTGGACTTTGAATGTTTCCCACACTTTTTCTTTGCACCTTTCACTCGCTGTTTCGACCTACAACATTTTTTTTCACTTGTATGACCTTTTGCACTTCAATTATTTTAGCCCATTTCACAAACACTTTTTGAATTAATCACACTGGCAATATTTCGCTCATTCTAGCCTCGCTGGACTTTGAATGTTTCACACACTTTTTCTTTGCACCTTTCACTCGCTGTTTCGACCTACAACATTTTTTTTTCACTTGTAAGACCTTTTGCACTTCAATTATTTTAGCCCATTTCACAAACACTTTTTGAATTAATCACACTGGCAATATTTCGCTCATTCTAGCCTCGCTGGACTTTGAATGTTTCACACACTTTTTCTTTGCACCTTTCACTCGCTGTTTCGACCTACAACATTTTTTTTTCACTTGTATGACCTTTTGCACTTCAATTATTTTAGCCCATTTCACAAACACTTTTTGAATTAATCACACTGGCAATATTTCGCTCATTCTAGCCTCGCTGGACTTTGAATGTTTCACACACTTTTTCTTTGCACCTTTCACTCGCTGTTTCGACCTACAACATTTTTTTTTCACTTGTAAGACCTTTTGCACTTCAATTATTTTAGCCCATTTCACAAACACTTTTTGAATTAATCACACTGGCAATATTTCGCTCATTCTAGCCTCGCTGGACTTTTAATGTTTCACACACTTTTTGTTTGCACCTTTCACTCGCTGTTTCGACCTACAACATTTTTTTTCACTTGTAAGACCTTTTGCACTTCAATTATTTTAGCCCATTTCACAAACACTTTTTGAATTAATCACACTGGCAATATTTCGCTCATTCTAGCCTCGCTGGACTTTTAATGTTTCACACACTTTTTGTTTGCACCTTTCACTCGCTGTTTCGATCTACAACATTTTTTTTTCACTTGTATGACCTTTTGCACTTCAATTATTTTAGCCCATTTCACAAACACTTTTTGTGCGCGTTTATAGACGTGTAACATCACTCGCACCACTAGAGGCACTTTCTCACTCGCTCTGTTTCGACCTAGAACATTTCCATTTCACTTGTATGACCTTTTGCACTTGTGGGCGCATTCATTATTTGCGCTTTTCCGAACTTTGGCACTTTAATCACTTTTTTAGACGTGGAATATAACTCGACTTCAGAGGCACTCTCTCACTCGCTCTGTTTCGACCTAGAACATTTCCATTTCACTTGTATGACCTTTTGCACTTGTGGGCGCATTCATTATTTGCTCTTTTCCGAACTTTGGCACTTTAGTCATTTTTTTAGACGTGGAATATCACTCGAATTCAGAGGCACTCTCTCACTCGCTCTGTTTCGACCTAGAACATTTCCATTTCACTTGTATGACCTTTTGCACTTGTGGGCGCATTCATTATTTGCTCTTTTCCGAACTTTGGCACTTTAGTCATTTTTTTAGACGTGGAATATCACTCGAATTCAGAGGCACTCTCTCACTCGCTCTGTTTCGACCTAGAACATTTCCATTTCACTTGTATGACCTTTTGCACTTGTGGGCGCATTCATTATTTGCTCTTTTCCGAACTTTGGCACTTTAATCACTTTTTTAGACGTGGAATATAACTCGACTTCAGAGGCACTCTCTCACTCGCTCTGTTTCGACCTAGAACATTTCCATTTCACTTGTATGACCTTTTGCACTTGTGGGCGCATTCATTATTTGCTCTTTTCCGAACTTTGGCACTTTAGTCATTTTTTTAGACGTGGAATATCACTCGAATTCAGAGGCACTCTCTCACTCGCTCTGTTTCGACCTAGAACATTTCCATTTCACTTGTATGACCTTTTGCACTTGTGGGCGCATTCATTATTTGCTCTTTTCCGAACTTTGGCACTTTAGTCATTTTTTTAGACGTGGAATATCACTCGAATTCAGAGGCACTCTCTCACTCGCTCTGTTTCGACCTAGAACATTTCCATTTCACTTGTATGACCTTTTGCACTTGTGGGCGCATTCATTATCTGCTCTTTTCCGAACTTTGGCACTTTAGTCATTTTTTTAGACGTGGAACATCACTCGAATTCAGAGGCACTTTCTCACTCGCTCTTTCTGTAGCCACAACATCTTACAAGACGTGTATAACATTTTTCACCCGATTTTCGACGCCCAATCTCACCTCTATCATTTTTTGGCCTTTCCGGGCTCCTATAACTTTCCTAGCATCCTAGAGATGGCACACGCATACTTTATGCACCTAGCACACGAACACGTTTGAACTCGTCGTGCTTCTGGCGTCTTGTCGGGGTGGAAGAGGCTCGGAGTCATCTGTCGGGGTCCCAGGCTGGTGTTGTGTGTGTTTTCGGACTGTAGATTTAGTTCTGCGCAGTGGACGTAGGCCAGGCATGGCTCCTGTGATCCCCGAATTTCCATAATTCCCCAGGTGCAGGTTGTCGGCCCGGGCGACTTCTCCCCATCATGGCGCCTTCGGTAGACTTTGCGGTCCTCGTTCTGAACTGCTGAAAAAGAAAGGAAAACATTGTGAGAGTCCGTACGCTACTAATAAAAATAGTCTCGTGTCTAGGAAGGAAGTTCCAGTAATTAGTTATTACTTAACTAACGTGCCACGCCCATATTAGCTTTTGGCGGGAAGAATTTCTCAGCGCGTTACGTCGGCTGCCTTCCTCCTCTTGCCTCCTCCCTCTGCTAACTCCGGCTGCCGTCCTCGTGCCGAACTGCTGTAAAAAAGGGAAAACATTGTGAGAGTCCGTACGCTACTAATAAAAATAGTCTCTTATCTAGGAAGGAAGTTCCAGTAATTAGTAATTACATAACTTTGGTAAACAAGCCACGCCGAATTAGCTTTTTAGCGGGCAGAATTTCTCGGCATGTTACGTCGGCTGCTTCTGAGCTCTCAGCACTCTCCTCCTCTCGCCTCCTTTCTCTCCTAACTCAAACAAAGTGAAAGACAAAGTGAAAAGAACGAGAAACGCAGCCCTGGCGTCCGTACGCGTCGGCTGCCTGGGCCGTTATAATTCAAACTGATTGATCACGTGACCGCTGGATGGAAGCCATCACACCAGAGCGATGACTCAGGATTACGTCACCCTTGGCTACTTCCTTGCAAGTAGCGTTCACCTCTTGGTCGAGGTCATCCGAGCGAGTTTGCACAATGCATTCTTACGACCAGTGTGCCACAGATTAACGTCGATCGCAAGTTAAACACGACCGTTTGTTAATTAAAGAAAACTGGGCCCTGGAATCCCCAAACATGTTCGCTTGCTTGGCAATGCGTACGCAGAAACATTACTTTTCCTACGAGGCGCCGAACTTCGAGTTTTAGCTCACCTCCACCTAGCACTCCGCGACCGTCTCTCCGGACCCTCCCTTGGGGGAAACCTTAACACTTGGGCGCAAGAGAGGCCGGGGAGGGGTAATGCAATACTAGTTACCCTACCTGGGGCCGAACTTCGAGTTTTAGCTCACCTCCACGTAGCACTCCGCGTAGCGTAGCTCTCCGTACCCTCCCTTGCGGGGAAACCTTAACACTCGAAGCTTTTCGTTAATTATGGAGGTTTCTAAACATTATTCTAGCATCCAAACTAGACTCGGGCGAGGTCCGGCTTTTGGCACTCAACTGCCCCTGGTGTGTGTTTTCGAAACTACTGTCACTTGATCGATTGTCGTAATTGGCGCCGGTGACGACAGGTGGCGGCCCGATCGACTAATGGCGGGTGGTGGACCAATGACAATGACTGTAGCAAATCGTTCCCACCTCCTGCCGCCATTGAAAACGGTCTCTGCCGACCAATGGGGTGAGCTCTTGCTCGAGACGGAAGACTGGCAATTATTTAAGGTGTGCCGAATGTATGTAGCAAATAGCAGAGTATGCCTATGTTTGCCTGTTCCATTTATTATACATGCACTCTAAGCAACTAAATTCTGCATTTTCAACATATTTTACGTCTTGACATTCGGGAGCTGCTCTCGAAAAGGCTAAATCGATAATAGCACGGCTAAAATAATCCTGTGGTAATTTGAATAATTAAGCATTGCCCAAACTTCACCTCTTTGAAATATCTGAAGGAGTGGGGAGGTCGGCCAAAGCAGTATCTGGAATCTCAATTAGTGCATGTGCTTCCCGCACTTCATTTACTGCAAACGTCCTTTATAAATGTTAACGATCTTAAAGACTGCAATTAAGGTTAGGGGTAAATGTGCCGAGCTATATTTGAGCACAAGTGAGTGAAAAAAAGTTTTTTTCATAAATGTGAAACATGCTTCATTGGTATTCGTTTAATAAAGGAAACGCAGTGTGCCAAAGGTTAACGTCAATCGCAAGTTAAACACGACCGTTTGTTAATTAAAGAAAACTGGGCCCAGGAATCCCCAAACATGTTCACCTGCTTGGCAATGTGTACGCAGCAACATTACTTTTCCTACGAGGCGCCGAACTTCGAGTTTTAGCTCACCTCCACCTAGCACTCCGCGACCGTCTCTCCGTACCCTCCCTTGGGGGAAACCTTAACACTTGGGCGCAAAGGAGGTCGGGGAGGGGTGATGCAATAAAAGTTAACCTACCTGAGGCCGAGCTTCGAGTTTTAGCTCACCTCCACTTAGCACTCCGCGACCGTCTCTCCGTACCCTCCCTTGGGGGAAACCTTAACACTTGGGCGCAAAGGAGGTCGGGGAGGGGTGATGCAATAAAAGTTAACCTACCTGAGGCCGAGCTTCGAGTTTTAGCTCACCTCCACGTAGCACTCCGCGACGGTCTCTCCGTACCCTCCGTTGGGGGAAACCTTAACGCTTGGGCGCAAGAGAGCCGGGGAGTGGTAATGCAATACTAGCTACCCTACCTGGGGCCGAACTTCGAGTTTTAGCTCACCTCCACCTAGCACTCCGCGACCGTCTCTCCGGACCCTCCCTTGGGGGAAACCTTAACACTTGGGCGCAAGAGAGGCCGGGGAGGGGTAATGCAATACTAGTTACCCTACCTGGGGCCGAACTTCGAGTTTTAGCTCACCTCCACGTAGCACTCCGCGTAGCGTAGCTCTCCGGACCCTCCCTTGCGGGGAAACCTTAACACTCGAAGCTTTTCGTTAATTATGGAGGTTTCTAAACATTATTCTAGCATCCAAACTAGACTCGGGCGAGGTCCGGCTTTTGGCACTCAACTGCCCCTGGTGTGTGTTTTCGAAACTACTGTCACTTGAACGATTGTCGTAATTGGCGCCGGTGACGACAGGTGGCGGCCCGATCGACTAATGGCGGGTGGTGGACCAATGACAATGACTGTAGCAAATCGTTCCCACCTCCTGCCGCCATTGAAAACGGTCTCTGCCGACCAATGGGGTGACCTCTTGCTCGAGACGGAAGACTGGCAATTATTTAAGGTGTGCCGAATGTATGTAGCAAATAGCAGAGTATGACTATGTTTGCCTGTTCCATTTATTATACATGCACTCTAAGCAACTAAATTCTGCATTTTCAACATATTTTACGTCTTGACATTCGGGAGCTGCTCTCGAAAAGGCTAAATCGATAATAGCACGGCTAAAATAATCCTGTGGTAATTTGAATAATTAAGCATTGCCCAAACTTCACCTCTTTGAAATACTGAAGGAGTGGGGAGGTCGGCTAAAGCAGTATCTGGAATCTCAATTAGTGCATGTGCTTCCCGCACTTCATTTACTGCAAACGTCCTTTATAAATGTTAACGATCTTAAAGACTGCAATTAAGGTTAGGGGTAAATGTGCCGAGCTATATTTGAGCACAAGTGAGTGAAAAAAAGTTTTTTTCATAAATGTGAAACATGCTTCATTGGTATTCGTTTAATAAAGGAAACGCGGTGTGCCAAAGATTAACGTCAATCGCAAGTTAAACACGACCGTTTGTTAATTAAAGAAAACTGGGCCCAGGAATCCCCAAACATGTTCACTTGCTTGGCAATGCGTACGCAGCAACATTACTTTTCCTACGAGGCGCCGAACTTCGAGTTTTAGCTCACCTCCACCTAGCACTCCGCGACCGTCTCTCCGGACCCTCCCTTGGGGGAAACCTTAACACTTGGGCGCAAGAGAGGCCGGGGAGGGGTAATGCAATACTAGTTACCCTACCTGGGGCCGAACTTCGAGTTTTAGCTCACCTCCACGTAGCACTCCGCGACGGTCTCTCCGTACCCTCCGTTGGGGGAAACCTTAACGCTTGGGCGCAAGAGAGCCGGGGAGTGGTAATGCAATACTAGTTACCCTACCTGGGGCCGAACTTCGAGTTTTAGCTCACCTCCACCTAGCACTCCGCGACGGTCTCTCCGTACCCTCCGTTGGGGGAAACCTTAACGCTTGGGCGCAAGAGAGCCGGGGAGAGGTAATGCAATACTAGTTACCCTACCTGAGGCCGAACTTCGAGTTTTAGCTCACCTCCACGTGGCACCCCGCGACGGTCTCTCCGTAACCTCCCTTGGGAGAAACCTTAACACTTGGGCGAGAGAGAGGCCGGGGAGGCGTAATGCAATACAAGTTACCCTACCTGGGGCCGAACTTCGAGTTTTAGCTCACCTCCACGTAGCACTCCGCGACGGTCTCTCCGCACCCTCTCTTGCGGGGAAACCTTAACACTCGAAGCTTTTCGTTAATTATGGAGGTTTCTAAACATTATTCTAGCATCCAAACTAGACTCGGGCGAGGTCCGGCTTTTGGCACTCATCTGCCCCTGGTGTGTGTTTTCGAAACTACTGTCACTTGATCGATTGTCGTAATTGGCGCCGGTGACGACAGGTGGCGGCCCGATCGACTAATGGCGGGTGGTGGACCAATGACAATGACTGTAGCAAATCGTTCCCACCTCCTGCCGCCATTGAAAACGGTCTCTGCCGACCAATGGGGTGAGCTCTTGCTCGAGACGGAAGACTGGCAATTATTTAAGGTGTGCCGAATGTATGTAGCAAATAGCAGAGTATGACTATGTTTGCCTGTTCCATTTATTATACATGCACTCTAAATTCTGCATTTTCAACATATTTTTCGTCTTGACATTCGGGAGCTGCTCTCGAAAAGGCCAAATCGATAATAGCACGGCTAAAATAATCCTGTGGTAATTTGAATAATTAAGCATTGCCCAAACTTCACCTCTTTGAAATATCTGAAGGAGTGGGGAGGTCGGCTAAAGCAGTATCTGGGATCTCAATTAGTGCATGTGCTTCCCGCACTTCATTTACTGCAAACGTCCTTTATAAATGTTAACGATCTTAAAGACTGCAATTAAGGTTAGGGGTAAATGTGCCGAGCTATATTTGAGCACAAGTGAGTGAAAAAAAGTTTTTTTCATAAATGTGAAACATGCTTCATTGGTATTCGTTTAATAAAGGAAACGCAGTGTGCCAAAGGTTAACGTCAATCGCAAGTTAAACACGACCGTTTGTTAATTAAAGAAAACTGGGCCCAGGAATCCCCAAACATGTTCACTTGCTTGGCAATGTGTACGCAGCAACATTACTTTTCCTATGAGGCGCCGAACTTCGAGTTTTAGCTCACCTCCACCTAGCACTCCGCGACCGTCTCTCCGTACCCTCCCTTGGGGGAAACCTTAACACTTGGGCGCAAAGGAGGTCGGGGAGGGGTGATGCAATACTAGTTAACCTACCTGAGGCCGAGCTTCGAGTTTTAGCTCACCTCCACTTAGCACTCCGCGACCGTCTCTCCGTAACCTCCCTCCGTAACCTTAGAAAGAGCTTCGATTTTGGGCAAAAATAACTTTTTTAAAAACACGAAATATACATCACAGGCATTCGTTTAGAAGGGGAAACTCGTCCCAATAATCGTTTATGCTAATTTGTCCCTCTCTCGCAAGCGATTTGCACCGCAAGTGGTCGTTCCCCCAGGCTGGACTTTGAAAAATTTCGCTCGGAGTTGGACATTGAAAAATTTTTATCGGACCGAAAAAAGTTTTTTTGATTAATGTGAAACATGCATCTTTGGTATTCGTTAGATAAGGGAAACGCATCCTAAGTTCCGTTTTTGCTAATTTGTCCTTCTTTCGCTGGCGCTTTGCACAGATTTGGACTCAGAAAATTTTTCGATTTTGGGAAAAAATAATTTTTTTAAAAACACGAAATATACATCACAGGCATTCGTTTAGAAGGGGAAACTCGTCCCAATAATCGTTTATGCTAATTTGTCCCTCTTTCTCTGGCGCTTTACACCGATTTGGACGTAGAAAAGGTTTCGATTTTGGGCAAAAATAACTTTTTTAGAAACACGAAATATACATCGCAGGCATTCATTTGGAAGAAGAAACTCTTCCCAAGATTCGTCTTTGCTAATTTGTCGCTCTCTCGCAAGCGGTTTCCACCGCAAGTGGTCGTTCCCCCATGCTGGACTTTGAAAAATTTCGCTCGGAGTTGGACTTTGAAAAATTGTTATCAGACCGAAAAAAGTCTTTTGATTAATGTGAAACATGCATCCTTGGTATTCGTTAGATAACGGAAACGCATCCTAAGTTCTGTTTTTGCTAATTAGTCCCTCTTTCACTGGCGCTTTGCACAGATTTGGAGTCAGAAAAATTTTCGATTTTTAGAGAAATTCATTTTTTTAAAAGCACGAAATATACATCACAGGCATGCGCTTAGCAGGGAAAACTCGTCCCAGGAATCGTTTTTGCTAATTTGTCCCTCTTTCACTAGCGGTTTGCACAGAAAGTGAACCTTCCCCCATGCTGGACTTAGAAATTTTTCGCTCGGAGTTGGACTTAGAAAAATTTTGATCGAAGTGAAAAAAATGTTTTTTGAAAAAAGTGAAACATGCATGGGTGGCATTCGTTTGATCAGGCAAACACATCCTAAGGTTCGCTTTCGCAAATTTGTCCCTCTTTAAGTGGCAGTTTGCTCCGAAAGTGGTAGTTCTCCCATGTACTACGCGGCTGGACTTAGAAAATTTTCGCTCGGAGTTGGAGTTTAACTTTTTTCGGACCGAAAAAATTTTTTTTTGAAAAATGTGAAATATGCATCATTGGTGTTCGTTTGATAAAGAAAACACATCTTTAGCCTAGTTTCTGCTAATTTGGCCCTGTTTCATTGACTTTTTGCGCCGATTTGGACTTAGAAAAAGTTTCGATATTTTTCAAAAATAATTTTTTTAAAAACATGAAATATACATCGGAGGCATTCTTTTAGAAAGGGAAACACATCCCAAGAACAATTTTGGCAAATTTCCCCGTTTTTCGATGGCGCGTTGCACCACACCTACAAGACGACAATTCCGGGGACTTAGAAATTTTTCGCTCGGAGTTGGACTTAGAAAAATTTTTATCGAAGTGAAAAAAATGTTTTTTGAAAAAAGTGAAACATGCATGGGTGGCATTCGTTTGATAAGGCAAACACATCCTAAGGTTCGCTTTCGCAAATTTGTCCCTCTTTAAGTGGCAGTTTGCTCCGAAAGTGGTAGTTCTCCCATGTACTACGCGGCTGGACTTAGAAAATTTTCGCTCGGAGTTGGACTTTAACTTTTTTCGGACCGAAAAAAAGTTTTTTTGAAAAATGTGAAATACGCATCATTGGTGTTCGTTTGATAAAGAAAACACATCCTTAGCCTCGTTCCTGCTAATTTTTCCCTGTTTCATCGACTTTTTGCGCCGATTTGGACTTAGAAAAAGTTTCGATATTTTGCAAAAATATTTTTTTTAAAAACATGAAATATACATCGGAGGCATTCTTTTAGAAAGGGAAACACATCCCAAGAACAATTTTGGCAAATTTCCCCGTTTTTCGATGGCGCGTTGCACCACACCTACAAGACGACAATTCTTGCCCTCGGGCGGCGAGGCCTCATCTGCCGGCATGGTCAAGAGACGAAAGCCCCGGGGACTTAGAAATTTTTCGCTCGGAGTTGGACTTAGAAAAATTTTGATCGAAGTGAAAAAAATGTTTTTTGAAAAAAGTGAAACATGCATGGGTGCATTCGTTTGATAAGGCAAACACATCCTAAGGTTCGCTTTCGCAAATTTGTCCCTCTTTAAGTGGCAGTTTGCTCCGAAAGTGGTAGTTCTCCCATGTACTACGCGGCTGGACTTAGAAAATTTTCGCTCGGAGTTGGACTTTAACTTTTTTCGGACCGAAAAAAAGTTTTTTTGAAAAATGTGAAATATGCATATTTGGTGTTCGTTTGATAAAGGAAACACATCCTTAGCCTAGGTTCTGCTAATTTGGCCCTGTATCATTGACTTTTTGCGCCGATTTGGACTTAGAAAAAGTTTCGATATTTTGCAAAAATAATTTTTTTTAAAACATGAAATATACATCGGAGGCATTCTTTTAGCAAGGGAAACACATACCAAGAACAATTTTGGCAAATTTCCCCGTTTTTCGATGGCGCGTTGCACCACACCTACAAGACGACAATTCCGGCCCTCGGGCGGCGAGGCCTCAACTGCCGGCATGGTCAAGAGACGAAAGCCCCGGGGACTTAGAAATTTTTCGCTCGGAGTTGGACTTAGAAAAATTTTGATCGAAGTGAAAAAAATGTTTTTTGAAAAAGGTGAAACATGCATCGGTGGCATTCGTTTGATAAGGCAAACAGATCCTAAGGTTCGCTTTTGCAAATTTGTCCCCCTTTAAGTAGCACTTTGCTCCGAAAGTGGTAGTTTGCCCATGTACTACGCGGCTGGACTTAGAAAATTTTCGCTCGGAGTTGGACTTTAACTTTTTTCGGACCGAAAAAAAGTTTTTTTTGAAAAATGTGAAATATGCATCATTGGTGTTCGTTTGATAAAGAAAACGCATCCTTAGCCTCGTTTTTGCTAATTTGGCCCTGTTTCATTGACTTTTTGCGCCGATTTGGACTTAGAAAAAGTTTCGATATTTTGCAAAAATAATTTTTTTAAAAACATGAAATATACATCGGAGGCATTCTTTTAGAAAGGGAAACAGATCCCAAGAACAATTTTGGCAAATTTCCCCGTTTTTCGATGGCGCGTTGCACCACACCTACAAGACGACAATTCCGGCCCTCGGGCGGCGAGGCCTCAACTGCCGGCATGGTCAAGAGACGAAAGCCCCGGGGACTTAGAAATTTTTCGCTCGGAGTTGGACTTAGAAAAATTTTTATCGAAGTGAAAAAAATGTTTTTTGAAAAAAGTGAAACATGCATGGGTGGCATTCGTTTGATTAGGCAAACACATCCTAAGGTTCGCTTTCGCAAATTTGTCCCTCTTTAAGTGGCAGTTTGCTCCGAAAGTGGTAGTTCTCCCATGTACTACGCGGCTGGACTTAGAAAATTTTCGCTCGGAGTTGGACTTTAACTTTTTTCGGACCGAAAAAAAGTTTTTTTGAAAAATGTGAAATATGCATCATTGGTGTTCGTTTGATAAAGAAAACACATCCTTAGCCTCGTTCCTGCTAATTTGGCCCTGTTTCATCGACTTTTTGCGCCGATTTGGACTTAGAAAAAGTTTCGATATTTTGCAAATAAATTTTTTTAAAAACATGAAATATACATCGGAGGCATTCTTTTAGAAAGGGAAACACATCCCAAGAACAATTTTGGCAAATTTTCCCGTTTTTCGATGGCGCGTTGCACCACACCTACAAGACGACAATTCTTGCCCTCGGGCGGCGAGGCCTCAACTGCCGGCATGGTCAAGAGACGAAAGCCCCGGGGACTTAGAAATTTTTCGCTCGGAGTTGGACTTAGAAAAATTTTTATCGAAGTGAAAAAAATGTTTTTTGAAAAAAGTGAAACATGCATGGGTGGCATTCGTTTGATTAGGCAAACACATCCTAAGGTTCGCTTTCGCAAATTTGTCCCTCTTTAAGTGGCAGTTTGCTCCGAAAGTGGTAGTTCTCCCATGTACTACGCGGCTGGACTTAGAAAATTTTCGCTCGGAGTTGGACTTTAACTTTTTTCGGACCGAAAAAAAGTTTTTTTGAAAAATGTGAAATATGCATCATTGGTGTTCGTTTGATAAAGAAAACACATCCTTAGCCTCGTTCCTGCTAATTTGGCCCTGTTTCATCGACTTTTTGCGCCGATTTGGACTTAGAAAAAGTTTCGATATTTTGCAAAAATAATTTTTTTAAAAACATGAAATATACATCGGAGGCATTCTTTTAGAAAGGGAAACACATCCCAAGAACAATTTTGGCAAATTTCCCCGTTTTTCGATGGCGCGTTGCACCACACCTACAAGACGACAATTCTTGCCCTCGGTCGGCGAGGCCTCAACTGCCGGCATGGTCAAGAGACGAAAGCCCCGGGGACTTAGAAATTTTTCGCTCGGAGTTGGACTTAGAAAAAGTTTCGATATTTTGCAAAAATAATTTCTTTAAAAACATGAAATATACATCGGAGGCATTCTTTTAGAATGGGAAACACATCCCAAGAACGATTTTGGCAAATTTCCCCGTTTTTCGATGGCGCGTTGCACCACACCTACAAGACGACAATTCTTGCCCTCGGGCGGCGAGGCCTCAACTGCCGGCATGGTCAAGAGACGAAAGCCCCGGGGACTTAGAAATTTTTCGCTCGGAGTTGGACTTAGAAAAAGTTTCGATATTTTGCAAAAATAATTTTTTTAAAAACATGAAATATACATCGAAGGCATTCTTTTAGAATGGGAAACACATCCCAAGAACGATTTTGGCAAATTTCCCCGTTTTTCGATGGCGCGTTGCACCACACCTACAAGACGACAATTCTTGCCCTCGGGCGGCGAGGCCTCAACTGCCGGCATGGTCACGAGACGAAAGCCCCGGGGACTTAGAAATTTTTCGCTCAGAGTTGGACTTTAACTTTTTTCGGACCGAAAAAAAGTTTTTTTGAAAAATGTGAAATATGCATATTTGGTGTTCGTTTGATAAAGAAAACACATCCCTAGCCTAGTTTCTGCTAATTTGGCCCTGTATCATTGACTTTTTGCGCCGATTTGGACTTAGAAAAAGTTTCGATATTTTGCAAAAATAATTTTTTTAAAAACATGAAATATACATCGGAGGCATTCTTTTAGAAAGGGAAACACATCCCAAGAACAATTTTGGCAAATTTTCCCGTTTTTCGATGGCGCGTTGCACCACACCTACAAGACGACAATTCTTGCCCTCGGGCGGCGAGGCCTCAACTGCCGGCATGGTCAAGAGACGAAAGCCCCGGGGACTTAGAAATTTTTCGCTCGGAGTTGGACTTAGAAAAATTTTTATCGAAGTGAAAAAAATGTTTTTTGAAAAAAGTGAAACATGCATGGGTGGCATTCGTTTGATTAGGCAAACACATCCTAAGGTTCGTTTTCGCAAATTTGTCCCTCTTTAAGTGGCAGTTTGCTCCGAAAGTGGTAGTTCTCCCATGTACTACGCGGCTGGACTTAGAAAATTTTCGCTCGGAGTTGGACTTTAACTTTTTTCGGACCGAAAAAAAGTTTTTTTGAAAAATGTGAAATATGCATCATTGGTGTTCGTTTGATAAAGAAAACACATCCTTTGCCTCGTTCCTGCTAATTTGGCCCTGTTTCATCGACTTTTTGCGCCGATTTGGACTTAGAAAAAGTTTCGATATTTTGCAAAAATAATTTTTTTAAAAACATGAAATATACATCGGAGGCATTCTTTTAGAAAGGGAAACACATCCCAAGAACAATTTTGGCAAATTTCCCCGTTTTTCGATGGCGCGTTGCACCACACCTACAAGACGACAATTCTTGCCCTCGGTCGGCGAGGCCTCAACTGCCGGCATGGTCAAGAGACGAAAGCCCCGGGGACTTAGAAATTTTTCGCTCGGAGTTGGACTTAGAAAAATTTTTATCGAAGTGAAAAAAATGTTTTTTGAAAAAAGTGAAACATGCATGGGTGGCATTCGTTTGATTAGGCAAACACATCCTAAGGTTCGCTTTCGCAAATTTGTCCCTCTTTAAGTGGCAGTTTGCTCCGAAAGTGGTAGTTCTCCCATGTACTACGCGGCTGGACTTAGAAAATTTTCGCTCGGAGTTGGACTTTAACTTTTTTCGGACCGAAAAAAAGTTTTTTTGAAAAATGTGAAATATGCATCATTGGTGTTCGTTTGATAAAGAAAACACATCCTTAGCCTCGTTCCTGCTAATTTGGCCCTGTTTCATCGACTTTTTGCGCCGATTTGGACTTAGAAAAAGTTTCGATATTTTGCAAAAATAATTTTTTTTAAAAACATGAAATATACATCGGAGGCATTCTTTTAGAAAGGGAAACACATCCCAAGAACAATTTTGGCAAATTTCCCCGTTTTTCGATGGCGCGTTGCACCACACCTACAAGACGACAATTCTTGCCCTCGGTCGGCGAGGCCTCAACTGCCGGCATGGTCAAGAGACGAAAGCCCCGGGGACTTAGAAATTTTTCGCTCGGAGTTGGACTTAGAAAAAGTTTCGATATTTTGCAAAAATAATTTTTTTAAAAACATGAAATATACATCGGAGGCATTCTTTTAGAATGGGAAACACATCCCAAGAACGATTTTGGCAAATTTCCCCGTTTTTCGATGGCGCGTTGCACCACACCTACAAGACGACAATTCTTGCCCTCGGTCGGCGAGGCCTCAACTGCCGGCATGGTCACGAGACGAAAGCCCCGGGGACTTAGAAATTTTTCGCTCAGAGTTGGACTTTAACTTTTTTCGGCCCGAAAAAAAGTTTTTTTGAAAAATGTGAAATATGCATATTTGGTGTTCGTTTGATAAAGAAAACACATCCCTAGCCTAGTTTCTGCTAATTTGGCCCTGTATCATTGACTTTTTGCGCCGATTTGGACTTAGAAAAAGTTTCGATATTTTGCAAAAATAATTTTTTTAAAAACATGAAATATACATCGGAGCCATTCTTTTAGAAAGGGAAACACATCCCAAGAACAATTTTGGCAAATTTTCCCGTTTTTCGATGGCGCGTTGCACCACACCTACAAGACGACAATTCTTGCCCTCGGTCGGCGAGGCCTCAACTGCCGGCATGGTCAAGAGACGAAAGCCCCGGGGACTTAGAAATTTTTCGCTCGGAGTTGGACTTAGAAAAAGTTTCGATATTTTGCAAAAATAATTTTTTTAAAAACATGAAATATACATCGGAGGCATTCTTTTAGAATGGGAAACACATCCCAAGAACGATTTTGGCAAATTTCCCCGTTTTTCGATGGCGCGTTGCACCACACCTACAAGACGACAATTCTTGCCCTCGGGCGGCGAGGCCTCAACTGCCGGCATGGTCAAGAGACGAAAGCCCCGGGGACTTAGAAATTTTTCGCTCGGAGTTGGACTTAGAAAAATTTTTATCGAAGTGAAAAAAATGTTTTTTGAAAAAAGTGAAACATGCATGGGTGGCATTCGTTTGATTAGGCAAACACATCCTAAGGTTCGCTTTCGCAAATTTGTCCCTCTTTAAGTGGCAGTTTGCTCCGAAAGTGGTAGTTCTCCCATGTACTACGCGGCTGGACTTAGAAAATTTTCGCTCGGAGTTGGACTTTAACTTTTTTCGGACCGAAAAAAAGTTTTTTTGAAAAATGTGAAATATGCATCATTGGTGTTCGTTTGATAAAGAAAACACATCCTTTGCCTCGTTCCTGCTAATTTGGCCCTGTTTCATCGACTTTTTGCGCCGATTTGGACTTAGAAAAAGTTTCGATATTTTGCAAAAATAATTTTTTTAAAAACATGAAATATACATCGGAGGCATTCTTTTAGAAAGGGAAACACATCCCAAGAACAATTTTGGCAAATTTCCCCGTTTTTCGATGGCGCGTTGCACCACACCTACAAGACGACAATTCTTGCCCTCGGTCGGCGAGGCCTCAACTGCCGGCATGGTCAAGAGACGAAAGCCCCGGGGACTTAGAAATTTTTCGCTCGGAGTTGGACTTAGAAAAATTTTTATCGAAGTGAAAAAAATGTTTTTTGAAAAAAGTGAAACATGCATGGGTGGCATTCGTTTGATTAGGCAAACACATCCTAAGGTTCGCTTTCGCAAATTTGTCCCTCTTTAAGTGGCAGTTTGCTCCGAAAGTGGTAGTTCTCCCATGTACTACGCGGCTGGACTTAGAAAATTTTCGCTCGGAGTTGGACTTTAACTTTTTTCGGACCGAAAAAAAGTTTTTTTGAAAAATGTGAAATATGCATCATTGGTGTTCGTTTGATAAAGAAAACACATCCTTAGCCTCGTTCCTGCTCATTTGGCCCTGTTTCATCGACTTTTTGCGCCGATTTGGACTTAGAAAAAGTTTCGATATTTTGCAAAAATAATTTTTTTAAAAACATGAAATATACATCGGAGGCATTCTTTTAGAAAGGGAAACACATCCCAAGAACAATTTTGGCAAATTTCCCCGTTTTTCGATGGCGCGTTGCACCACACCTACAAGACGACAATTCTTGCCCTCGGTCGGCGAGGCCTCAACTGCCGGCATGGTCAAGAGACGAAAGCCCCGGGGACTTGGAAATTTTTCGCTCGGAGTTGGACTTAGAAAAAGTTTCGATATTTTGCAAAAATAATTTTTTTAAAAACATGAAATATACATCGGAGGCATTCTTTTAGAATGGGAAACACATCCCAAGAACGATTTTGGCAAATTTCCCCGTTTTTCGATGGCGCGTTGCACCACACCTACAAGACGACAATTCTTGCCCTCGGTCGGCGAGGCCTCAACTGCCGGCATGGTCAAGAGACGAAAGCCCCGGGGACTTAGAAATTTTTCGCTCGGAGTTGGACTTAGAAAAAGTTTCGATATTTTGCAAAAATAATTTTTTTAAAAACATGAAATATACATCGAAGGCATTCTTTTAGAATGGGAAACACATCCCAAGAACAATTTTGGCAAATTTCCCCGTTTTTCGATGGCGCGTTGCACCACACCTACAAGACGACAATTCCGGCCCTCGGGCGGCGAGGCCTCAACTGCCGGCATGGTCAAGAGACGAAAGCCCCGGGGACTTAGAAATTTTTCGCTCGGAGTTGGACTTAGAAAAAGTTTCAATATTTTGCAAAAATAATTTTTTTAAAAACATGAAATATACATCGGAGGCATTCTTTTAGAATGGGAAACACATCCCAAGAACGATTTTGGCAAATTTCCCCGTTTTTCGATGGCGCGTTGCACCACACCTACAAGACGACAATTCTTGCCCTCGGGCGGCGAGGCCTCAACTGCCGGCATGGTCACGAGACGAAAGCCCCGGGGACTTAGAAATTTTTCGCTCAGAGTTGGACTTTAACTTTTTTCGGACCGAAAAAAAGTTTTTTTGAAAAATGTGAAATATGCATATTTGGTGTTCGTTTGATAAAGAAAACACATCCCTAGCCTAGTTTCTGCTAATTTGGCCCTGTATCATCGACTTTTTGCGCCGATTTGGACTTAGAAAAAGTTTCGATATTTTGCAAAAATAATTTTTTTAAAAACATGAAATATACATCGGAGGCATTCTTTTAGAAAGGGAAACACATCCCAAGAACAATTTTGGCAAATTTCCCCGTTTTTCGATGGCGCGTTGCACCACACCTACAAGACGACAATTCTTGCCCTCGGTCGGCGAGGCCTCAACTGCCGGCATGGTCAAGAGACGAAAGCCCCGGGGACTTAGAAATTTTTCGCTCGGAGTTGGACTTAGAAAAATTTTTATCGAAGTGAAAAAAATGTTTTTTGAAAAAAGTGAAACATGCATGGGTGGCATTCGTTTGATTAGGCAAACACATCCTAAGGTTCGCTTTCGCAAATTTGTCCCTCTTTAAGTGGCAGTTTGCTCCGAAAGTGGTAGTTCTCCCATGTACTACGCGGCTGGACTTAGAAAATTTTCGCTCGGAGTTGGACTTTAACTTCTTTCGGACCGAAAAAAAGTTTTTTTGAAAAATGTGAAATATGCATCATTGGTGTTCGTTTGATAAAGAAAACACATCCTTAGCCTCGTTCCTGCTAATTTGGCCCTGTTTCATCGACTTTTTGCGCCGATTTGGACTTAGAAAAAGTTTCGATATTTTGCAAAAATAATTTTTTTAAAAACATGAAATATACATCGGAGGCATTCTTTTAGAATGGGAAACACATCCCAAGAACGATTTTGGCAAATTTCCCCGTTTTTCGATGGCGCGTTGCACCACACCTACAAGACGACAATTCTTGCCCTCGGGCGGCGAGGCCTCAACTGCCGGCATGGTCACGAGACGAAAGCCCCGGGGACTTAGAAATTTTTCGCTCAGAGTTGGACTTTAACTTTTTTCGGCCCGAAAAAAAGTTTTTTTGAAAAATGTGAAATATGCATATTTGGTGTTCGTTTGATAAAGAAAACACATCCCTAGCCTAGTTTCTGCTAATTTGGCCCTGTATCATTGACTTTTTGCGCCGATTTGGACTTAGAAAAAGTTTCGATATTTTGCAAAAATAATTTTTTTAAAAACATGAAATATACATCGGAGGCATTCTTTTAGAAAGGGAAACACATCCCAAGAACAATTTTGGCAAATTTTCCCGTTTTTCGATGGCGCGTTGCACCACACCTACAAGACGACAATTCTTGCCCTCGGTCGGCGAGGCCTCAACTGCCGGCATGGTCAAGAGACGAAAGCCCCGGGGACTTAGAAATTTTTCGCTCGGAGTTGGACTTAGAAAAAGTTTCGATATTTTGCAAAAATAATTTTTTTAAAAACATGAAATATACATCGGAGGCATTCTTTTAGAATGGGAAACACATCCCAAGAACGATTTTGGCAAATTTCCCCGTTTTTCGATGGCGCGTTGCACCACACCTACAAGACGACAATTCTTGCCCTCGGGCGGCGAGGCCTCAACTGCCGGCATGGTCACGAGACGAAAGCCCCGGGGACTTAGAAATTTTTCGCTCGGAGTTGGACTTAGAAAAAGTTTCGATATTTTGCAAAAATAATTTTTTTAAAAACATGAAATATACATCGGAGGCATTCTTTTAGAATGGGAAACACATCCCAAGAACAATTTTGGCAAATTTCCCCGTTTTTCGATGGCGCGTTGCACCACACCTACAAGACGACAATTCCGGCCCTCGGGCGGCGAGGCCTCAACTGCCGGCATGGTCAAGAGACGAAAGCCCCGGGGACTTAGAAATTTTTCGCTCGGAGTTGGACTTAGAAAAAGTTTCAATATTTTGCAAAAATAATTTTTTTAAAAACATGAAATATACATCGGAGGCATTCTTTTAGAATGGGAAACACATCCCAAGAACGATTTTGGCAAATTTCCCCGTTTTTCGATGGCGCGTTGCACCACACCTACAAGACGACAATTCTTGCCCTCGGGCGGCGAGGCCTCAACTGCCGGCATGGTCACGAGACGAAAGCCCCGGGGACTTAGAAATTTTTCGCTCAGAGTTGGACTTTAACTTTTTTCGGACCGAAAAAAAGTTTTTTTGAAAAATGTGAAATATGCATATTTGGTGTTCGTTTGATAAAGAAAACACATCCCTAGCCTAGTTTCTGCTAATTTGGCCCTGTATCATCGACTTTTTGCGCCGATTTGGACTTAGAAAAAGTATCGATATTTTGCAAAAATAATTTTTTTAAAAACATGAAATATACATCGGAGGCATTCTTTTAGAAAGGGAAACACATCCCAAGAACAATTTTGGCAAATTTTCCCGTTTTTCGATGGCGCGTTGCACCACACCTACAAGACGACAATTCTTGCCCTCGGGCGGCGAGGCCTCAACTGCCGGCATGGTCAAGAGACGAAAGCCCCGGGGACTTAGAAATTTTTCGCTCGGAGTTGGACTTAGAAAAATTTTTATCGAAGTGAAAAAAATGTTTTTTGAAAAAAGTGAAACATGCATGGGTGGCATTCGTTTGATTAGGCAAACACATCCTAAGGTTCGCTTTCGCAAATTTGTCCCTCTTTAAGTGGCAGTTTGCTCCGAAAGTGGTAGTTCTCCCATGTACTACGCGGCTGGACTTAGAAAATTTTCGCTCGGAGTTGGACTTTAACTTTTTTCGGACCGAAAAAAAGTTTTTTTGAAAAATGTGAAATATGCATCATTGGTGTTCGTTTGATAAAGAAAACACATCCTTTGCCTCGTTCCTGCTAATTTGGCCCTGTTTCATCGACTTTTTGCGCCGATTTGGACTTAGAAAAAGTTTCGATATTTTGCAAAAATAATTTTTTTAAAAACATGAAATATACATCGGAGGCATTCTTTTAGAAAGGGAAACACATCCCAAGAACAATTTTGGCAAATTTCCCCGTTTTTCGATGGCGCGTTGCACCACACCTACAAGACGACAATTCTTGCCCTCGGTCGGCGAGGCCTCAACTGCCGGCATGGTCAAGAGACGAAAGCCCCGGGGACTTAGAAATTTTTCGCTCGGAGTTGGACTTAGAAAAATTTTTATCGAAGTGAAAAAAATGTTTTTTGAAAAAAGTGAAACATGCATGGGTGGCATTCGTTTGATTAGGCAAACACATCCTAAGGTTCGCTTTCGCAAATTTGTCCCTCTTTAAGTGGCAGTTTGCTCCGAAAGTGGTAGTTCTCCCATGTACTACGCGGCTGGACTTAGAAAATTTTCGCTCGGAGTTGGACTTTAACTTTTTTCGGACCGAAAAAAAGTTTTTTTGAAAAATGTGAAATATGCATCATTGGTGTTCGTTTGATAAAGAAAACACATCCTTAGCCTCGTTCCTGCTCATTTGGCCCTGTTTCATCGACTTTTTGCGCCGATTTGGACTTAGAAAAAGTTTCGATATTTTGCAAAAATAATTTTTTTAAAAACATGAAATATACATCGGAGGCATTCTTTTAGAAAGGGAAACACATCCCAAGAACAATTTTGGCAAATTTCCCCGTTTTTCGATGGCGCGTTGCACCACACCTACAAGACGACAATTCTTGCCCTCGGTCGGCGAGGCCTCAACTGCCGGCATGGTCAAGAGACGAAAGCCCCGGGGACTTGGAAATTTTTCGCTCGGAGTTGGACTTAGAAAAAGTTTCGATATTTTGCAAAAATAATTTTTTTAAAAACATGAAATATACATCGGAGGCATTCTTTTAGAATGGGAAACACATCCCAAGAACGATTTTGGCAAATTTCCCCGTTTTTCGATGGCGCGTTGCACCACACCTACAAGACGACAATTCTTGCCCTCGGTCGGCGAGGCCTCAACTGCCGGCATGGTCACGAGACGAAAGCCCCGGGGACTTAGAAATTTTTCGCTCAGAGTTGGACTTTAACTTTTTTCGGCCCGAAAAAAAGTTTTTTTGAAAAATGTGAAATATGCATATTTGGTGTTCGTTTGATAAAGAAAACACATCCCTAGCCTAGTTTCTGCTAATTTGGCCCTGTATCATTGACTTTTTGCGCCGATTTGGACTTAGAAAAAGTTTCGATATTTTGCAAAAATAATTTTTTTAAAAACATGAAATATACATCGGAGGCATTCTTTTAGAAAGGGAAACACATCCCAAGAACAATTTTGGCAAATTTTCCCGTTTTTCGATGGCGCGTTGCACCACACCTACAAGACGACAATTCTTGCCCTCGGTCGGCGAGGCCTCAACTGCCGGCATGGTCAAGAGACGAAAGCCCCGGGGACTTAGAAATTTTTCGCTCGGAGTTGGACTTAGAAAAAGTTTCGATATTTTGCAAAAATAATTTTTTTAAAAACATGAAATATACATCGGAGGCATTCTTTTAGAATGGGAAACACATCCCAAGAACGATTTTGGCAAATTTCCCCGTTTTTCGATGGCGCGTTGCACCACACCTACAAGACGACAATTCTTGCCCTCGGGCGGCGAGGCCTCAACTGCCGGCATGGTCAAGAGACGAAAGCCCCGGGGACTTAGAAATTTTTCGCTCGGAGTTGGACTTAGAAAAATTTTTATCGAAGTGAAAAAAATGTTTTTTGAAAAAAGTGAAACATGCATGGGTGGCATTCGTTTGATTAGGCAAACACATCCTAAGGTTCGCTTTCGCAAATTTGTCCCTCTTTAAGTGGCAGTTTGCTCCGAAAGTGGTAGTTCTCCCATGTACTACGCGGCTGGACTTAGAAAATTTTCGCTCGGAGTTGGACTTTAACTTTTTTCGGACCGAAAAAAAGTTTTTTTGAAAAATGTGAAATATGCATCATTGGTGTTCGTTTGATAAAGAAAACACATCCTTAGCCTCGTTCCTGCTAATTTGGCCCTGTTTCATCGACTTTTTGCGCCGATTTGGACTTAGAAAAAGTTTCGATATTTTGCAAAAATAATTTTTTTAAAAACATGAAATATACATCGGAGGCATTCTTTTAGAATGGGAAACACATCCCAAGAACAATTTTGGCAAATTTCCCCGTTTTTCGATGGCGCGTTGCACCACACCTACAAGACGACAATTCTTGCCCTCGGTCGGCGAGGCCTCAACTGCCGGCATGGTCAAGAGACGAAAGCCCCGGGGACTTAGAAATTTTTCGCTCGGAGTTGGACTTAGAAAAAGTTTCGATATTTTGCAAAAATAATTTTTTTAAAAACATGAAATATACATCGAAGGCATTCTTTTAGAATGGGAAACACATCCCAAGAACAATTTTGGCAAATTTCCCCGTTTTTCGATGGCGCGTTGCACCACACCTACAAGACGACAATTCCGGCCCTCGGGCGGCGAGGCCTCAACTGCCGGCATGGTCAAGAGACGAAAGCCCCGGGGACTTAGAAATTTTTCGCTCGGAGTTGGACTTAGAAAAAGTTTCAATATTTTGCAAAAATAATTTTTTTAAAAACATGAAATATACATCGGAGGCATTCTTTTAGAATGGGAAACACATCCCAAGAACGATTTTGGCAAATTTCCCCGTTTTTCGATGGCGCGTTGCACCACACCTACAAGACGACAATTCTTGCCCTCGGGCGGCGAGGCCTCAACTGCCGGCATGGTCACGAGACGAAAGCCCCGGGGACTTAGAAATTTTTCGCTCAGAGTTGGACTTTAACTTTTTTCGGACCGAAAAAAAGTTTTTTTGAAAAATGTGAAATATGCATATTTGGTGTTCGTTTGATAAAGAAAACACATCCCTAGCCTAGTTTCTGCTAATTTGGCCCTGTATCATCGACTTTTTGCGCCGATTTGGACTTAGAAAAAGTTTCGATATTTTGCAAAAATAATTTTTTTAAAAACATGAAATATACATCGGAGGCATTCTTTTAGAAAGGGAAACACATCCCAAGAACAATTTTGGCAAATTTCCCCGTTTTTCGATGGCGCGTTGCACCACACCTACAAGACGACAATTCTTGCCCTCGGTCGGCGAGGCCTCAACTGCCGGCATGGTCAAGAGACGAAAGCCCCGGGGACTTAGAAATTTTTCGCTCGGAGTTGGACTTAGAAAAATTTTTATCGAAGTGAAAAAAATGTTTTTTGAAAAAAGTGAAACATGCATGGGTGGCATTCGTTTGATTAGGCAAACACATCCTAAGGTTCGCTTTCGCAAATTTGTCCCTCTTTAAGTGGCAGTTTGCTCCGAAAGTGGTAGTTCTCCCATGTACTACGCGGCTGGACTTAGAAAATTTTCGCTCGGAGTTGGACTTTAACTTCTTTCGGACCGAAAAAAAGTTTTTTTGAAAAATGTGAAATATGCATCATTGGTGTTCGTTTGATAAAGAAAACACATCCTTAGCCTCGTTCCTGCTAATTTGGCCCTGTTTCATCGACTTTTTGCGCCGATTTGGACTTAGAAAAAGTTTCGATATTTTGCAAAAATAATTTTTTTAAAAACATGAAATATACATCGGAGGCATTCTTTTAGAATGGGAAACACATCCCAAGAACGATTTTGGCAAATTTCCCCGTTTTTCGATGGCGCGTTGCACCACACCTACAAGACGACAATTCTTGCCCTCGGGCGGCGAGGCCTCAACTGCCGGCATGGTCACGAGACGAAAGCCCCGGGGACTTAGAAATTTTTCGCTCAGAGTTGGACTTTAACTTTTTTCGGACCGAAAAAAAGTTTTTTTGAAAAATGTGAAATATGCATATTTGGTGTTCGTTTGATAAAGAAAACACATCCCTAGCCTAGTTTCTGCTAATTTGGCCCTGTATCATTGACTTTTTGCGCCGATTTGGACTTAGAAAAAGTTTCGATATTTTGCAAAAATAATTTTTTTAAAAACATGAAATATACATCGGAGGCATTCTTTTAGAAAGGGAAACACATCCCAAGAACAATTTTGGCAAATTTTCCCGTTTTTCGATGGCGCGTTGCACCACACCTACAAGACGACAATTCTTGCCCTCGGTCGGCGAGGCCTCAACTGCCGGCATGGTCAAGAGACGAAAGCCCCGGGGACTTAGAAATTTTTCGCTCGGAGTTGGACTTAGAAAAAGTTTCGATATTTTGCAAAAATAATTTTTTTAAAAACATGAAATATACATCGGAGGCATTCTTTTAGAATGGGAAACACATCCCAAGAACGATTTTGGCAAATTTCCCCGTTTTTCGATGGCGCGTTGCACCACACCTACAAGACGACAATTCTTGCCCTCGGGCGGCGAGGCCTCAACTGCCGGCATGGTCACGAGACGAAAGCCCCGGGGACTTAGAAATTTTTCGCTCGGAGTTGGACTTAGAAAAAGTTTCGATATTTTGCAAAAATAATTTTTTTAAAAACATGAAATATACATCGGAGGCATTCTTTTAGAATGGGAAACACATCCCAAGAACAATTTTGGCAAATTTCCCCGTTTTTCGATGGCGCGTTGCACCACACCTACAAGACGACAATTCCGGCCCTCGGGCGGCGAGGCCTCAACTGCCGGCATGGTCAAGAGACGAAAGCCCCGGGGACTTAGAAATTTTTCGCTCGGAGTTGGACTTAGAAAAAGTTTCAATATTTTGCAAAAATAATTTTTTTAAAAACATGAAATATACATCGGAGGCATTCTTTTAGAATGGGAAACACATCCCAAGAACGATTTTGGCAAATTTCCCCGTTTTTCGATGGCGCGTTGCACCACACCTACAAGACGACAATTCTTGCCCTCGGGCGGCGAGGCCTCAACTGCCGGCATGGTCACGAGACGAAAGCCCCGGGGACTTAGAAATTTTTCGCTCAGAGTTGGACTTTAACTTTTTTCGGACCGAAAAAAAGTTTTTTTGAAAAATGTGAAATATGCATATTTGGTGTTCGTTTGATAAAGAAAACACATCCCTAGCCTAGTTTCTGCTAATTTGGCCCTGTATCATCGACTTTTTGCGCCGATTTGGACTTAGAAAAAGTATCGATATTTTGCAAAAATAATTTTTTTAAAAACATGAAATATACATCGGAGGCATTCTTTTAGAAAGGGAAACACATCCCAAGAACAATTTTGGCAAATTTTCCCGTTTTTCGATGGCGCGTTGCACCACACCTACAAGACGACAATTCTTGCCCTCGGGCGGCGAGGCCTCAACTGCCGGCATGGTCAAGAGACGAAAGCCCCGGGGACTTAGAAATTTTTCGCTCGGAGTTGGACTTAGAAAAATTTTTATCGAAGTGAAAAAAATGTTTTTTGAAAAAAGTGAAACATGCATGGGTGGCATTCGTTTGATTAGGCAAACACATCCTAAGGTTCGCTTTCGCAAATTTGTCCCTCTTTAAGTGGCAGTTTGCTCCGAAAGTGGTAGTTCTCCCATGTACTACGCGGCTGGACTTAGAAAATTTTCGCTCGGAGTTGGACTTTAACTTTTTTCGCACCGAAAAAAAGTTTTTTTGAAAAATGTGAAATATGCATCATTGGTGTTCGTTTGATAAAGAAAACACATCCTTAGCCTCGTTCCTGCTAATTTGGCCCTGTTTCATCGACTTTTTGCGCCGATTTGGACTTAGAAAAAGTTTCGATATTTTGCAAATATAATTTTTTAAAAAACATGAAATATACATCGGAGGCATTCTTTTAGAAAGGGAAACACATCCCAAGAACAATTTTGGCAAATTTCCCCGTTTTTCGATGGCGCGTTGCACCACACCTACAAGACGACAATTCTTGCCCTCGGGCGGCGAGGCCTCAACTGCCGGCATGGTCAAGAGACGAAAGCCCCGGGGACTTAGAAATTTTTCGCTCGGAGTTGGACTTAGAAAAATTTTGATCGAAGTGAAAAAAATGTTTTTTGAAAAAAGTGAAACATGCATGGGTGGCATTCGTTTGATAAGGCAAACACATCCTAAGGTTCGCTTTCGCAAATTTGTCCCTCTTTAAGTGGCAGTTTGCTCCGAAAGTGGTAGTTCTCCCATGTACTACGCGGCTGGACTTAGAAAATTTTCGCTCGGAGTTGGACTTTAACTTTTTTCGGACTGAAAAAAAGTTTTTTTGAAAAATGTGAAATACGCATCATTGGTGTTCGTTTGATAAAGAAAACACATCCTTAGCCTCGTTCCTGCTAATTTGGCCCTGTTTCACTAACTTTTTGCGCCGATTTGGACTTAGAAAAAGTTTCGATTTTGGGAAGAAATAATTTTTTTAAAAACACGGCTGTACTTGTAATTTTTCACTCGCACGACACACGATGGACTTAGAATTATTTCACTCTTGCTGCCCTCTTTGGACTTTGAAAAAGCCGGGCACTGTGGGACTTTGAATTAATCACACTGGCAATATTTCACTCGCACGACACATTTAGGATTATTTCGCTCATTCTAGCCTCGCTGGACTTTGAATTTTTCACACACTTTTTCTTTGCACCTTTCACTCGCTGTTTCGACCTACAACATTTTTTTTCACTTGTATGACCTTTTGCACTTCAATTATTTTAGACCATTTCACAAACACTTTTTGTGCACTTTTTAGACGTGGAATATCACTCGCATTTAGAGGCACTTTCTCACTCGCTCTGTTTCGACCTAGAACATTTCGTTTTCACTTGTAAGAGCTTTTGCACTTGTGGGCGCATTCATTATTTGCATTAATTAATTGGGACGTGGGATATCACTCGACTTCAGTGGCACTTTCTCACTCGCTCTGTTTCGACCTAGAACATTTCGTTTTCACTTGTAAGAGCTTTTGCACTTGTAGGCGCATTCATTTTTTGCATTAATTAATTTAGCTCTCCTTGGACAGACTTTACCTTTCACTAACACTTTTTGAGCACTTTGTTTAGACGTGGAATCTCACTCGAATTAAGAGGCACTTTCTCACTCGCAGAAAACTTTCTGCACCTAGCACACGAACACGTTTGAACTCGTCGTGCTTCTGGCGTCTTGTCGTAGTGGAAGAGGCTCGGAGTCATCTGTCGGGGCCCCAGGCTGGTGTTGTGTGTGTTTTCGGACTGTAGATTTAGTTCTGTGAAGTGGACGTAAGCCAGGCGTGGCTCCTGTGATCCCTGAATTCCCGTTGTTCTCCAGGTGCAGGTTGTCGGCCGGTGCGAGTTCTCCCCATCATGGCGCCTTCGGTAGACTTTGCGGTCCTTGTTCTGAACTGCTGAAAAAGAAAGGAAAACATTGTGAGAGTCCGTACGCTACTAATAAAAATAATCTCATATCTAGGAAGTTCCAGTAATTAGTAATTACATAACTTGGGCAGAGTAGCCACGCCGAATTAGCTTTTGGCGGGAAGAATTTCTCGTTGAAAACAAGGAGAAGCGCAGCCCTCGCGTGCGTCCGGCTTGGCCTCTCTAGCCGTTATGTTTCAAACTGTATGGAAGCGATGCGCAATAACACCAGCGCGATGACTCACGATTACGTCACCCTTGGCTACTTCCTTGCAAGTAGCGTTCACCTCTTGGTCGAGGTCATCCGAGCGAGTTTGCACAATGCTTCCTTACGACCAGTGCGCCAAAGATTAACGTCAATCGCAAGATAAACACGACCGTTTGTTAATTAAAGAAAACTGGTCCCAGGAATCCCCAAACATGTTCACTTACTTGGCAATGCCTACCCAGGAACATTACTTTTCCTACGCGGCGCCGAACTTCGAGTTTTGGCTCACCTCCAGACCGCACTCCGCGACTATCTCTCCGGACCCTCCCTTGGGGGAAACCTTAACACTTTCGCTCGGAGTTGGACTTTGAAAAATTTTTATCGGAGTGAAAAAAAGTTTTTTCATAAAGTTGAAAAATGCATCATTGGTATTCGTTTAATAAAGGAAGCGCATCCCAAGTTCCGTTTTTGCAAGTTTGTCCCTCTTTCACTAGCGCTTTTTACCGATTTGGACTTAGAAAGAGCTTCGATTTTGGGCAAAAATAACTTTTTTAAAAACACGAAATATACATCACAGGCATTCTTTTGGAAGAAGAAACTCTTCCCAAGACTCGTCTTTGCTAATTTGTCCCTCTCTCGCAAGCGATTTGCAC
>JAUKNK010000222.1:170000-514861 GCA_030765055.1 Mantis religiosa | reverse complement strand
AATGTTTAAATTCCTCATAACGTTTACGTACCTACTAAACAATAACACCTTCTCTACTCATGTATAAACTATGTTTACCAACTCTTATCACCCTACCTACTTCGTGTTGGTCGAGATGAACGTTTACAGAATTCATCTTATTGCCAATGCTACTGTAGTTGCAAGAGAATATGGTTCTTTGAAAGGGAAATAACCCAGGTGAACAAGTGTCGTAGATTTAGGTCATATTAAAGAACCTCAAGCCTGATAAAGAGGTCGCGTGCAAAATTCAGGAGTTTTTCACGGCCAGTGTGCAATGGGCCGCTGAGAAACACACAATTTAAAACGGCCCCATCAAAAGAACATATTAATTTTCTCAATTAATGCTAACACACTTCTATAAATATAATTACGCATATAGAAAACGTTTCCTTTTAATATTACTGTGAAACACACAAACTGTATAAGTAACACCCCAGCTAGTACTTTACCGAGACTGAGGCTTTAAACCTGCTTAAAGACGATTTTTATGTCAAAATCTTTAGCATGGTTTCCGTAGAATGGGAAATATATCAATGTAATCAATTGTCGTTTATTTAGGGCTCATAAAATAACCCCAAGCTTCAGAATGCTTTTGATCAAAATTAAGAAGACTTCCACACCCAGTATAAAATTGGTTGCTGAATATCACTTAAATTATAGTGAACCCATAAATAAAATCTCAATATTAATTTCAACAATAAATGCTCATAAACTTGTATAGTTATAATTGCTTATACAGCTGAGTCCTTTTATGTATGGCTACTCCACAGAGCAAGGTACATTGTATAAGATCAGAAAAGGCTATTTTATATGCCTCTCCCTTAATCTCTCTCTCTCTCTCTCTCTCTCTCTCTCTCTCTCTCTCTCTCTCTCTCTCTCTCTCTCTCTCTCTCTCCTCTCTCTCTCTCTCTCTCTCTCTCTCTCTCTCTCTCTCTCTCTCTCTCTCTCTCTCTCTCTCTCTCTCTCTCTCTCTCTCTCTCTCTCTCTCTCTCTCTCTCTCTCTCTCTCTCTCTCTCTCTCTCTCTCTCTCTCTCTCTCTCTCTCTCTCTCTCTCTCTCTCTCTCTCTCTCTCTCTCTCTCTCTCTCTCTCTCTCTCTCTCTCTCTCTCTCTCTCTCTCTCTCTCTCTCTCTCTCTCTCTCTCTCTCTCTCTCTCTCTCTCTCTCTTTGTGCGCGTCTCTCTGTCTCTGTCTCAGCCTCTGAATGGAGCAGCAGTTCCACTGATATAGTATAAATAACTCGAAAGTGAGCACAAGCCCACGTGGTCTAATGGATAAAGCGTCGGACTCCTAATCCGAAGATTGCGGGTTCGAATCCGCCGGGGTTATTTTTTTGGCTTCGTTTGGTAATCTCGAAACCGCGCATTATGAATAATTAATATTAATGCTCTTTTATGAAGATAATTCCGTATTAAGGGTTTTTATATAAAATTACGAGACACAAACTCTATAAGAAACACGCCAGCTCTCAGTCCCCATGTCAATGGTTCAAACCCGTCGCAGTTTCCAACATTTTTTTCCCCGTTAAAAATCTTTAGCATGGTGTCCGTTAAATAGGAAATAAACCAAGTGGTCAGGTGTCGCAGAATTAAGATTAGTAATAGCACATCAAGTTTGTCGTACGGTCTTCTCATCAACATTAGGTAAGATAACACACGAATAATATGCAACGTGCTGCTGAGAACTACAGAAGTTAAGTGCCTCCATAAATAAAAACTCATTTATAATTTCAACAAGGAATACCAACACAATTTTATAGATGTAAATGCCTGTGTACGGACTACATTAATTTATAACTGTTCCTTACAGCAAAGGAACTATGGGACAAGAAGGAAAACGGATAAGTTATTTTATGTCCTCTCTCTCTCTCTGTCTCACTCAACCTCTCCCTCCATCTGTGTGCGGCAGTTGATCTATTGATGTATCGTAACACGACCGTGTCTATTGGCCCCGTGACCTAACAGATAAGGCATCGTACTCCTAGTCCTTGGATTGTGGTTTCGGGTCGTGCCGTGGTTTATTTTATGCCTTCTTATTGGTAATCTTGAAACTGCTCACTATCAACAGTTAATACTGTCGCTAACTCATTATTTACGAAAGCGCGGCGCGGGAGCGAAAGGGAACTGATGGAGCACGATGGAGATAAACAGATTGTGTAAGCAGATAAACATAGCGCGGAGAAAAAGGCATTCCCAACAAATAAGAGATAAACGAAATATTCTAGTGACTGCCTGATTATCCTACAGATCATTCGATTTCTTGTTTGTTCCAGAAATATCTAGTAACATGAGCGTAGTATATTTAAGAAAGCAGCGAATCGCCAGGGAACAGTTCTAAAGACAGTCATGAACAGAAATTGTAACAAGAGTTGCAGTAAACAGTGTAAGTTCGGTAAGTTCTTTGTTGTGGTCAGTGACCTTGGTAGATTGTAATTGTATATGTGACGTCATATTGCTACGGTACGTGTGTTTCTACGGAAATAAAGAACAATTTGAGTTTCTGCAACTTGGACTTTTAATTCTACGAACCCACAAAGTCAAAATTGGTGTCAGGAACTGGAACATTCAACGATGGACAAGACATTGGAAAATAGTTTGTCGAAGATGACCGACGTTACCACCGAATAAAGGCTGCGAACGAAGCCTACGTCACCAAACTTGCAGTTGGCTGGCGTAAAGGAGGAAGTCACGGTGTTGGTCGAGTGCGTCGAGGACCTGGCGAGCCGCGTAAACGACCGCGAGGGATATGCCGAAAGCAACACCACGTCACTGAAGGTCATGGTGGAGGACATCGTCGACAGGAGTTTGAAGAATGTGAAGGCCGCAGAGCCGGGACGCGACACATCTGCGCTCGTCAAACCTCCTACACACACTGGCCAACTACAACAAGTGGTCACCGGAAAGGGGCCACCCAGCTAATAACCATCCTCCAGGGATGGGCCGCAGAACACCTAAACGTGGTCAGCCAGTGGTGGCGCCCAAAGACATGGAAAACCATTTTTGAATCCACCGCCTAGTCGCAGCCTACCGAAGCCAGCTGAAATAAAGGTTACAACCGCTAGGGGAGACGCTGCAGGAGTTAAACCTGGCAGTTCAGTAGCTGGCCAGCAAAGCCTTAGTCGAACTCCCACCCGAGTTCATATCTCGAGAGCCTGCCTACACATTCCTGGACGGGATAGGAGACACTGAGGTAAGTCAGCGCCTAATATTCCCGGAACACTAAGCTATCCACGAGGAGCTAACGGCAGCATTGAGGATGGAGGCGGCCAATGTGATGGCTACACCGACGACGCAAACCAGGAATATCCGCTATAATGGAGACCGAAGAACAGTCGAGGGACGCCGGCAAAGACCTACTGGCCTGTGTTAGGGATGTGGACAGCCGGGAAACCTGGAGAGTGACTGCGCACACCAAGAAGTGCAGCCGGAAGAAGATTAAGGGCCAGCATGGCGACGGGCTCGTCGGCGCCACCATCACCATCACCTCAAGTGACACTGCGCGCCGTAAGCCGACGGATGGATGACAGCCTCAACGCGTACGTTTGGGTGAGAGGGTACACATGCTGCGAGCTCGTAGACACTGGTTGAGCCGTGACAGTCATCAGAGCTGACATTGCCAAGGGTTTGCCGACGAGGAAGCTGAGCCGACGATACCAGCTTATGACGGCATCGGGCGACAGTTTGTCTGTGGAGAAGGTGGCTCTGCAGAAGTTAATCTTGGGACAGTGTACCATGCGTCAATAGGTTTTCGTCGCAATGGTGGCTGAGGAGGAAATATTGTGACTGATTGCCCGCAGGAGCAACGTAGTGACGGCCGACGTTGGCAGGAATGTCCGGCGGCTTAATGGAGAAGTGATACTTCGGAAACCTGTAGAGCGCATGGGAATTTGTAGGGTCATTCTGATGGGGGCGTGGTTCTTCCCGCGAGAAGCGAGGTGGTGGTGATGGGATGACAGGAAGGCCTGCGTATGAAGAACATGATGCTGGAGCAGAATACGCCTGTGCACGGACTCTGTGTAGCCACGACATTATTTCCGTGTCGAGAGGAGTTGTCAGTGAGGCTGCTCAATCTGACAGGCACCGAAAACGACATCCAGGCCGGGACGACGTGGGGGACGTGGGACAGCGAGGTCAGCGTAACGGCAATCGACAAGACACAGTAGCCGGTGCCGAAGGAGTACTTGGTGACCCACCTGGAAGGCCTATTGGAGAGGGCGGCCGAACAATTGCAGAAGCTTCGACAACTGCTGAGATGATAGCAGCGTATCTTCGGGCAACATAACGGGAAGTACGGCGGCGCGGACAAAGTGCTTCACCACATCGACACCTGAGACGCCCGGCCTATTCCGCAACCACCTAGATGCGTTCCGCTGGCAAAATAAGCGGCAGTACGGGATATGCTAGATTACATTAAATGCAGCGGAGTGGTTGAAGAGTATGAGAGCCCTTGTTGTTCCCATGCAGTTCTGGTGATAAAGAAGAACGGCGAGCTACGCTTCTGCGTGGACAACAGGAAGCTGAATTCTGACACCAGGAAGGATTGCTACCCCCGATTGATGACCCCTTGGATACGCCAGCTGGTGCGCAGTGGTCCTCGATGCTACACCTAAGGTCGCGTCCTGGCACGTGGCTCTAGACCAGACACACAACGAAAGGACTACATTCTCGACAGGACAAAGGCTTTGGCAGTTCAGCTAAGCCCCTTTGCCTCTGCAACGCACCAACTAACTGCCAACGACTCAGGGAATCAGTGATGAGATGGCTGACTTAGGACGACTTCCTGATATATATGGATGGCATAATCGTCGTCAGTAAGAACTGCGAAGACCATTTCGAATACCTGAGTAGGGTGTTACAGAGACTAAAAGCTACCAACTTGAAGCTGAACGTAAAGAAGTGCCAGCTCTTCTGTGCCACATAGTCTCACCAACCGGAGTGGCCACAGACCCGGAGAGGACACAGGTCGTGAGAGATTGACCTGGGTTGAAGGTAAAAAGAGAATTGTGCAGCTTCCTGTGGCTGTGCAGTTACTACCACCGTTTTATCAAGGGCTTCTCCAACATTACCTTGTAATGCAGACGCCATATCCCGGAGGCGCTGCACAGAATTAAGCAGCCAGTGCACAGGAGTGGATGAGAAGGAACGGACTGTAACTGTCAGAGTGGTCACGGCAGTGCCGACGGACGGTTGGGATAGCGCAGGCCTGTGGAGCCAGCAGCTGGCGGACGCAGACTTGGGGCCACTCTTGAGAGAAGTTGAGGCGAGGACAAGACCAACCTGGCAGGACATCGCACCAAAGAGCGCTACATACAAGTCGTACTTGGCCCAATAGAGCACACTGACGGCAAGAGAGGGCGCGCTGTTCCAGGTATCTGAATCGCCTGATGGGAAGGCACAGAGAAATCAGTTGGTGCTTCCCCGAAGTAAGGTCCCGGAGGTCTTGGAAGAAGTGCACGCAGGTTCTGCAGGAGGAAAACTGGGAACAAACCGAACCATCGACAAACTCCGACAGCGCTACTACTGGCTGAGGCTCCGAGCAGACACTGAGGGATGGTGCCGTCAATGTGAGGTGTGCGCGGCGTTTCGCGGCCCCCAGATTAGGAAGCGCGATCGCATGCAGCAGTACTACGTCAGAACGCCCTTCGAAAGGATCGCCCTCGAAGCAGCAGATGCATTCCCAGTGTCCGACGGATGCAACAGGTACTTGATGGTGGTCGTGGTCCACTTCACCAAGTTGCCGGAGGTGTATACCATCCCGAACCAGGAGGCAAGGAAAACTACAGACTGCCTCGTGGAGCAAGTGCTCTGCCTATTTGGGTTGCCGTTAGAGCTACATGCCGACCATGGTATTTATTTTCAGTCCAACCAGATGAAGGAGGCACTAGAAAGACTTAGGGTTAACAAGACCCGCAAAAGACCTCTACTTTTCCAGTCGGATGGCATGGTTTAAAGGTACAAAAAATAAAAAATAACTTAAAATAAAAAAGGAAAAGAAATAACAAATAACAAATAAAAAAATAAAAAATAAATGCAAATAAAAAAATAAAAATAAAATAAAAAATAAAAAATAAAAAGTAAAAAAATAAAAATAAACTCTGCTTTCTTATATTCCGATGCCTAGGGTCTATTACGGAACCTTTTAGCTACTTCTTATTTATTCATTTATAAATTTATTAATTATAAGGATAACTTTTAGTTATGTGCAGAAACAATAACCTAAATGACTGCTAAACTTTGCAGTCAGCTAACCTCACTATCCTAATTATTTTTCCCCTTACCTTCAAATATATATCTCTCTCTTCAAATATATATATATATATATATATATATATATATATATATATATATATATATATATATATATATATATATCGCTGTCAAGTCAGTCCGATTTAAATCTATGTCACCTTCTTGGTTTGTTATCTCTTCTCCTCCCAATTCATAGATATTTTTCAATTCCAGAATCTCCTTATTCCTCTTCCTCTACTGGCGTTGCTTCACCAATTGGATCCTTTCCTAGGTTCACATTTCCTTCCATCTCTCGTCTTTGGATTCTATTTGATCATCTTATTTGTTGAGTTGTTGCAGGTGTGGCCAGTTCTATTGGTGTAGATTTCTTAGAAGTTATATATTGTTCCCAAGCTTTTGTTGAAATTATGTTTGATATCGTGTCTAACTTATTGAACTCCTCTGCATCCCTTATTATTTCCCATGTTGACTTTACTTGCAGCTCTTGTCTCAAATTATCCATTTCTCGATGCTCTTGACACTCGAAAATTTGGTGTTCTGGTGTGTCCTCTATGCTGCAGACTGTGCATAGACTTGACGCTCGTCTTCCTATCCTTTTGAAGTAGGTGGCATAATGTCCATGTCCACTAATAAAATGGATTATACCTTTAGTTGGTTTGAAGTGGCTCATTCTTAGTCTTTCCTCTATTATAACTGGAAGTTATTTCCGGGCTGTTATGCCGTGGTCTGCTGGATTTGTAGTTACCAGACGTTTCGTCCGCAACTGCGGCGGACATCTTCAGTGGCGTGGTCGTAGTCTCCTCGGAGAAGTTAGCGTAGCGTCTGAAGTGTTGACTGGGCTGCAGTATTTATACTGTTAGTGACCTCCGCTGATTGGGCCGGCTGGCGGACGGAGCGAGGGAGTGGGCGGGCTTGGATAGGGATGCTACCTTCTGGTTGGTTCGCTTGGCTTTCTTCTGTTCTGTGTCGTTTCTTATGTTCGATGACAGGGTGCCAGTTGCTGTTGAGCTTCAAAGTTTCTTCTTTCTTATTAAAATTATGTGGATGTTTATAAATTTCAATAGCCTCGCGTTGTAGCCGGGCATGGTAATGTGTTATAGATGAAAGAATGTTGGTGTCCTGGAATTTTATAATGTGGAAGTAATCCATAAACTCGACGTCCTTCCTCTATGCTGTCCCAATCGTTTTGCCATTCCTGTAATAGTGTCCTTTTAATTTGCATCCTTGTGACACATCCTTCACCTAATATTTCACGTACTTTTTGCCTGTTATTCTTCCTTCTTCAGTCTTCCGCACCTCTATATCCTATGATAAAGTCCATGGGCCATATCCCTAGGATTACAAATAGAGCCATCGTGGGGGTTGTCTTAGTTCCGCCTGCATACCGTAAAAGCATCTGCCTTTGTGTTCTTCTTATTAGTATTTTGTTTCTTTTGTTGCTAAGCCTTTGCGTCCATGTACTTGCACCATATCCCATAATGCCCAGCTGCAATGCTTATATGATACAATTTGATGATATCAGTAGGTAATTTGAAATTCCTTTGAATCAGCGACGTTAACTTTCCCATTACTCTTGAAGTTTTATGTCTGATATAATCAATATGCATATTAAAAGTCAAATTCTCAACAACAATTATTCCTAAGTATTTGAAAATATGCCTACTTGTTATCGGTGTATTGTTTATTCTAATTACTGCATTCCTCTTTAGTTTACCTTTCGTAACTACGTGAGTTGATTTTGAGGGTGCGATGGTTAGTTTTACGTCATTGCACCAGTCTTGCAAAGTCTCAGTGATGTTCTTGGCCTCATTTTCTAATTCTTTACGATTATTCCTATCCATAATTACCATCAGATTATCTGCAGACGCTATAACTTCAGATGTGGCATTTGATTGTCTTAATCTCTCCAGAATTGGCTGAGTTAGTATGTTCCAAAAATTAGGACCCAATATTGACCGTTGAGAGCATTCATTTGTAACATCTCTAGGTAATCTTCTGCTTTCAGCTACTAATGTTACAGTTCTGTCTTTACAATAGTCCTTCAACATATTATATAAACATCTTTGATAATCCTTATCTCTCATAATTTTGAACAATTCCGGCCACCACAGATAAAGAATATATTTATGACATACTTATTGAGATTTTATTTTATGTTCCCTATTGATTTATTTATTGCATTATCAGTTGATCTGTGCTTCCGAAATCCGTATTGAATATCTGTCATGCGTATCATAGTCTTAAACTCACGTATACGTTTACTTAGTCGTTTTTCTTGTATCTTTCCTATAGTGTTTAGCAAACACATTGGTCTGTATCATTTTACTTCCGTAGGATCTTTATCTTTTGCTTTTTTCAGAATTACTACGTTTGCGTTTTTCCAACAGTATGGAATTCTTCCTTAGTATATACACTCATTAAATAGCTCTGTAAGAATAGGAACTAGTGGTTCTTCCAACGCCATTATGACTTCTGAGGGTATTCCATCTGATCCAGGTGATTTCCCTGTTTTACAATCTCTGATTGCTAGTCGAACTTCTGAGTTATCAAACGGATACATTAGCCTCCCTCCGTAATGGCTTTCTCTGAAAGCATCGCTTTTCTTTCTCTGATCATCGCTATCTCCTTCCAGTATATCCTATGATAATAGTTTCTTCAGTAAATGATTTGTTGATTCTAGCCAAGTTCTTGTCATTTGACCGTCATCCTTTTTAGGTGTAGATATAACCTTCGGTATATTCACTTTTTCCATTGCAATCTTGTATGGGATTCCCCATGCGTTATTTGATAATATTTCTTTAACGAACTTGTCCCAGGAGTTTTGTCTGGATTCCTCTAGAATTAGCTTATAGTTTTATTTTATTCTTCTAAAGTTATTTAGATTCCTCTCTCTTTCTTCTGAGATAACTTTTCTCTGATATATTGTTCTTGCTTTCCTTAATTTACTTCTTAACTTTTGAAGTTTTTCATCCCGTACGTTCCGTTCATTATTCTTTTGTCTTATCATTAACAAAGTTTTCTTCATGACATTTTGCGCTTCTTTCTATGATTTTCTTCACCTTAGTGTCAATGTTGCCATCATATAGTATAGCCAGTAATCTGAATTCTCGGATAACCTTCTGTTTATCCATATTTTTAACTATGTATCTAGTTGGTCCAGTATGTGATGGTACTTCATTTTTCATCCTTACTACATTGTCAAATAATATTAGATTATGGTCACTAGAAGTCTGTTGTTGTGTAACCGTCCAGTGTATTATTTTAGATACAATGTATCCTCTAGCTAAGGTAACGTCTATGTTTTCTTCTGCTCCAGCCCTTCCTTGAAACGTATATGGGGTATTATGTTGATTCAAGACCTACAAACCATATTCTTGGATTAATTCTTCCATTTTGTCTCCATTTTCATCAGGATTTTTACTTCCCCATAGGACTGATTTTGCATTGGCATCTAATGTTATTAATATTGCCTCCCTATTGTATTGGTCCAGAATATCTCTAGTCTTTTCCAAGTGCAGTTGTATATTATCTTTATATTGATAATATTGATTTATGAAAATATTAGTTTTACCTCTATAGGTCATTTCTAGACAACATAGCCATTCATCATTGTGTTGCGCTATTTTAACCATTGGTATTTGTTTGTTTAATACTATAATTATAGCTTGAGGGCTTGTGCCTGTTGTTATGGTCCTACTTCCAATTGGCGTATGTACCACATTTCCTCGCAAGGTGTACGGTTCTTGTATACAAAGAATATGTATTTTATACTCTTCTGCCAATTTCCATAGCTCCAACATGACCATTTTACTGCGCATAGCGTTGACTTGTCCAAATCTTAATAAAGATGTTTCATTAAAATTACATTGTTGATTATCTTTATTATTACAATTATTAGCCCTAATTTTTTCTTGATATGATTCTTTCTCTTAGCATCACATATGTTGGACATTGTCGTTTCTCTTCCTTATTCTCTGTGTAGATATTTTTCCTGAGGCTACATGGCATGCATTTCCTCTATTGATCTTTCTTATCACAGTCCTTTCTAACATACCCTTCCTCACCACAGTGAGCACATCTACTATGTTCAATTTTACAAAACTTGGCTACCTGTCCAACGTCCTGTCATTTGAGGCATCTAGGGACTGTTATAAAATCCTTTAAGCCAACCGATTGAAAGCCAATATATAGTCTTCCTAGCATTACAATGCGCCATCTTAGCAATGGCTCGACCTCCATGACATGGTGAACTGTTGCCTTATTCCTTGGTCCCGTTTTAAATTTAAATTAACTTTACTGTCAAAGTCTTCCCATGACCAGTCGTCAAAATTTTGTAAATACATATTACGTTTAATTTCCTCCTCTTTCAGTCCAGCTAGTACATCATAAATTATTACTAGAGAATTTCTCCTTTTTGGTTCCTCCATCTTTAGGTCTACCTCCTTCAAATTTTTACTATTCATTACCTTTTGAATATCCTCCTTAGTTACGGTCTCCACTATCAATGTCCTTTCCGTAGCCTTTATAAAGCTAATCTTTATTTTCCCCTGAGCTGGCTTTGAGTTCTTGCTTACTATTTCCTGAACTCCTTTGGTTGTTTTTCCTTTTGCAGATGAGACAAATAAAGTACGTCTTTGTTTCTTGCAGTTTTTTCTATTTTTTCTACATTCTCAACTGTCTTCAGTTTTTGTAATACTTGTGAGAAGCATGCAGCCTAAGGTTATATTGCTGTTGTTTCTTTGCGAATGGCTAATTCCGTTCTCAATTTGATATTTTCCTCCTTTAGTTTGTAAAATTTCTCAACAATATTTGCCAAGTTACTAAATATCGCTTCCTTTCCATTCACAGAAATTTTGTCGGCACCAACTATAGAATTCATTTCTTGAATTATCTTTGTTATGTCATGTCAGATGGATATTTATATACTGCATCATCTAGAATAAATTCGGTACCTTTAACATCTTTGTCATATCCGGCAATTTTTTCGAGGTCGAGGCAGCATCCGGAGATCTAACCAACGACCTCTTGGGGGTGAAGATTTCTTTTTCATTTGCATCCTGTGACTTACTGAATTTCCCTCTGTCCATATTTTAAGCTCCTCTCGGGCTATAGAGCACAAAACTCACTCTAAAGCTCAGGGTCGGGGACGTGAAACCGGGAGCAAGACCTGACAGCCACCTACAGTCGCGTGCACACGAAAGATACTGTAGATATAATCTCACACTAGTCAACTTGACAGGGGGTTAACTGTCAAAACTTACGCCCCGGTTTAAAGGTACATCAAGACCTTAAGAAGAACACCTGAGGAAGGTCGTGGCCAGCCATCAGGGAGACTGGGACGTGAATGTGCCACTTTTCTTGCTGGCCAACCGCCCGTCTACACACGAAGCCACTGGGACGACGCCAGCCAGCTTAATGTTAGGCCGAGAGATACCCGTTCTTGTGATCTGGCCTTTGGGAGCCTCCCGAATGCAAAACAGCCAGCAACTGAGTATGTGGAGAAACTGGTGAACCATCTGCACGGCATGCATGAGATGGCTCGTCAGAACATACAGAGGGCGAGCCACCGCATGAAGACCCGATACCATAGACAAGCAAACAGGCAAATATTCCAGCAGTTTGACCTATTCTAGTTGTACCGCCCTACCCACACCAAGGGACGCCACCCATTCAACAGCCGTGGCAAGGACTGTACCGGTTGGTGAAGAGGATTATCGACGAGGTCTACCGTATCCAGAAGTTGCCCCCAGGGGAAGATGTTGGTTGTACACTTTGATCGTCTGGCCCACTACGAGAATGCTGTTCGGGACGATCAGTTTTGAGGAGCGAGTGTTGTCACGAACCCATTAATTACGAAAGCGTGGCGCGGGAGCGATAAGGGATGGATGATCCGGGGCTGAGATAAACAGCTTGTCTAAGCAGATAAACATAGCGCGGAGATAAAAGTCATGCCAAACAAAGAGATAAACGGTATATTCAAGTAACATCCTGATTGTCTTAAAGAACATTCCATTTCTTGTTTGTTGCAGAAATGTCTAGTAACATGAGTCGTGGTATAATTAAAGAAGCTGCGACTCGCCAGGGGAAAGTTGTAAAGACAGCCGTGAACAGAAATTTTAACAAGAGTTGTAAAGAGTGGAACTTGAGTTAGCTCTATGTTGTTATCAACGTCCTTGATAGATTGTAATTTTGTATGTTACGTCATCCTGCTACTGTACCTGTATTTCTACGGAATTAAAGATTATTTTGAATTTCTACAACTTGGACTTTTAATTCTACGAACCCAAAAAGTCGCAATACTAATACATATATAATTAGGGATATAAGATAGTTGCTGCAGAGGTGGAATGCATAAAGAAAAGAACTATAATGAATATGTTCTTTCAATGGGGTGTTTTTCTATTATCTGTCTGTTTCTGATCTGGTTTTGTGTAAATCACATGCCAGCCTCAGAATCCTGAAGTCGCGATTTCAAACCTGGCGGAGGAACATGGAATTTATTGGGTGTAAAATACCTTTATTACATGTTTTCTTTTCGGAAGATCTGCCAGGGAATTGCTAATTTGCTGTCCAAATGTTCAACGAGGAACTCCGTCGCCATCATCAGGGATTGGATGTGAGCTTGACGTATGCAGTATTTATATCTATGCGGAAGGACTTAGAGACCGCCTTCCGTGACCGGAAGGCCAGCGGACGAAGAACATGATGCTGGACCAGAATACGCATGTGCAGGGACCCAGTGTAGGCAGGATATTACTGCCGTGACGAGAGTAGGCACCAGTGAGGCTGCTCAATCTGACGGACACAGATAACGACTTTCAGGCCTAGACGGCGTTTTGGATGAGCAGCCCCGTCATCAGCTTAACAGTAATCAACAAGGCACACTGGCCGGTGCCGATGCAACACCTGGCGCAAAGGCCGGAAGGATTATTGGAGAGGGCCGCCGACCACCTGCCAGACGATCAGCTGCAGAACTTTCGACAACTGCTTAGGCGATACCAGCACCGCATCGACACCGGAGACGCCCGTTAATTCGGGGCAACCACATAGGCGGGTTCCGCTGGCAAAATAAGCGGCCGTACGGGATATTCTAGATGACATGAAATCCTGGGGAGTGCTTGAAGAGTCTGACGGGCCTTGGTGTTCCCCTGTGGTTCTGGTGACAAAAGAAAAACGGCGAGCTACCCCTGTGTGGCCTAACGGAAGCTAAATGCTGTCACCAGGAGGGATTGCTCACCATTATATCCGACTGACGACACCTTAGACACGCTAGCTGGTGCGCAGTGTTTCTCGACCCTAGACTTCAATTCTGGTTCCGGAAGGGGGCTCTAGACTCGAGAGACAACAAAAGGACTGCATTAGCGAAGGGCAAGGGCTTTGGCAGTTCACAGTTATGCCCTTTTGCCGCAGCCACGCCCCTGCTACCTTCCAACGCCTCATGCTTTCAGTGATGAGATGACTGACTAATGACGCTTGCCTTCTATACCTGGACGACGTCATCATCGTCGGTAAGACCTTCGGAGACCATCTAGAAAACTTGAGCAGAGACTACAGGCAGCCAACATTGAGCTGAACGCGAAGTAGTGCCAAGTCTTCTGCAAGAAAGTCAACTACTTGGGCCACATAATCTTACCAACCGGAGTGGCCACAGACCCGGAGTGGACACAGGCTGTGAGAGATTGGCCTCGGCCGAAGGATAAGAGAGAATTGCGCAGCCTTCTGGGGCTGTGCAGTTACTACCACCATTTTAGCAATGGGTTCCTACCATCGTTATGTAATACAAGCGCCATGTCCTGCAGACACTGCCAAGAATGGTGCGGCAAGTGCACAAGGGTGGATGAGAATTATCGTGCAGCAGCGATCAAAGTGATCATGGCAGTGCCGCCGGACAGATGGGGTAACGCAGGTATGAGGAGGGAGCAGCTGGCGGACGCAGACCTGAGGCTACTCTTGAGAGAAGTAGAGGCAGGGACAAGATCAACCTGGGAGGAAATTGCACCAAGGAGCACCACATACAGATCATATTGAGCCCAATGGGACTCACTGAAGGCAAGAGAGGGCGTGCTGTTGGGGGTATCTTAATCTGCTAATGGGAAGACGCAGAGAGAGCATTCGGTACTTCCCCGAAGTAAGGTCCCGGAGTTCTTGGAGGAAGTGCACGTCGGTACCTCTGGGGGACACCTGGGAGCAAACTGAACCATCGACAAACTCCGACGGTGCTACTACTGGCTGGGTCCCCGAGCAGACGGTGAGCAATAGTGCCGTCAATGTCACGTGTGAGCGGCGAGCCGCGGCCCACAGAAAGGGAGCCAGGGTCGCATCCGTAGAACAACGTCGGAGCGCCCTTCGAAAGGATAGCCGTCGACATAGCTGGACCATTTACAGTGTCCGACAGATGCAACGAAAACCTGATGGTGGTCGTGCACTACTTCATTAAGTGTCCGGAGGAGTAGGCAATTGCGAAACAGGAAGCAAAGACAATCACAGATTGGCTCATGAAGCAAGCGTTCTTGGAGTGCCGTTAGAGCTCCACAGCGAACAAGGTATTAATTTTCACCCCAACTGGATCAAGAAGGCACTAGATAGTCTTGGGGTTAACAAGAGTCTACATGGTAGAGGAAGTAATGTACTGCACACCTTTATCTTAAAACAGAGTTGTCACCGCTAATTTATACATTGAGTCTCAATGAATACCTTTTTTGAAAGTGAAGTGTGTGTGTGTGTGTGTGTGTGTGTGTGTGTGTGTGTGTGTGTGTTTGTTGTAGTTCAGGTGATATCGTTAAAGAAACACCTAAGTGTGTAAAAAGTCTCGTGTCCAAATGGGCAAGGTATCGGACTCTTAATTAGGGGTTGGAGTCCCAACGGAGTTCATTTTCTGCCTGCTGTTTGGTAATCTTCAAACCGCTCATACTCCTCAGTTAATACTTATACACTTGTATAAATATAATTACGCTTATAGAAAACCTTTCTTTATATTTCACTGTGAAACACCCAAACTGTATAACTAACCTGCCACCTGTAGCTTTCCCGAGGCTGGGGGTTTCAAACCCGGGTGAAGACTACTCTTTTTGTTTTCAAATTCTTTACCATTGTGTCCGTTGAATGACAAATATACCAGGTCGCCAAGTGTCGTTTATTTAGGGCTCATGAAGTCGCCGCAAACTTGACAAGGGCTCTCTTGATCAATATTAAGGAGCCCTGCATGCCGTATATAAAGTGGGTCGCTGAAAATCACTTAAATTATAGTCAAACCATAAACACTCAATATCAATTGCAAAAATGGATGCTCATATACCTGTATAGGTATAATTCCGTATACAGCAGAGTCCTTTTATGTTTGGGTATTCCACAGAGTAAGGAGTATTCTATATGAAACGTTTATCTTATTTTATAATCTCTCTAGTTCTCTTCTCTCTCTCTCTCTCTCTCTCTCTCTCTCTCTCTCTCTCTCTCTCTCTCTCTCTCTCTCTCTCTGTCGGTCTCTCGCTCAACCTCTGACTGGTTTAGAGCATCATTTCTACTGATATAGCATAACAAGCACGAAAGTGAACACAAGCCCTCGTGGCCTAATTGGATAGGGCATCGGACTCCGAAACCGAAGATTGCGGGTTCGAGTCGACGCCAGGGGCAATTTTTTGGCTTTGTTTTGGTAAAATCGAAACCGCGAAACATCAATAATCAATATTAATACACTTTTATAAAGATAAACACATATAAAGAATTTTTTGTATAACATAGTAGGACACACAAACTCTATAAGTAACATGCCAGTTCTGAGTCCCGATGTCACTGGTTCTATCCCGTCCCAGTACCTAACATTTTTTCCCGTTAAATATCTTGAGCATGGTGTCAGTGAAATATGGAATACACCAAGTGGTCAGGTGCCGTAGATTTAGGGCTCACAAAAGCACATCACCTGGACATAGGGGCATCTAATCATCGTTATGACACATTTTACTCATAATACGCAGTGAGCTGCTGAGAGCTACAGAAGTTAAGTGCCTCCATAAATAACAACTCATTTATTTCACCAAGAATTGCTAACTCGCTTTCATAAATATAATTCCGTAAATAACTGAGAACTAATTTATAGCTGTTCAACATAGCCTAAGAACTATGGTACAAGAAATGACAAGGCTAAGCTAACTCTATGCCCTCAACGCCCGTCCTTCCTACCTTCCCTCTCTCTCTCTCCCTCTCTCTCTGTCTCTCTACCTGACCCTGTATCTATGTGCAGCAGCTGATCTATTGCTGTGTAACACGACGTGTATGATAGCTCCGGTGTCCTAAGGAATAAGGCATCGTACTCCTATTCCTTGGATAGTGGTTTAGGGTCGAGCCGGAGTTTATTTTCTGCCTTCTTTTTGGTAATCTTGAAACCGCTCATTGTCAACAGTTAATACTGTCGCGAACTATTTATTTACGTAAGCGCGTTGCGGGAGTGATAAGGGACGGATGGAGATAAACAGCTTGTCTAAGCAGATTAACATAGCGCGGAGATAAAAGTTATTCCAAACAAATAAAGAGATAAACGGAATATTCTACTGACATCATCATTTTCTTATAGAACATTCGATTTCTTGTTTGTTCCAGTAACATGAGTCCTGGTATATTAAAGGAAGTTATGACTCGTCAGGGGACAGTTGTAAAGAGAGCCATAAACAGGAATTGTAACAAGAGTTGTGGTAAACAGTGGAAGTTGAGTAGGCTCTTAATTGTGGTTAATGCCCTTGGTAGATTGTAATAGTTTATGTGACGTAATCCTGCTTCATTACGTGTATTTCTACGGAAATAAAGAACATTTTGAATTTCTTCAACTTGGAATTTTAATTCTATGAACCCAAAAAGTCAAAATTAGTGTCAGGAAGTGGATCATTCAAAAATGGACATACCAATGGATTTTTTTTTAATACAGACAGTATTACTCTGCACATTGTTTGTCAAGGAATTAGACATTTTGCGCACCACTTCCCGAGTATATGAATGTAGCACCCCTCCTCTCAGTCTGCTCTACATTAATGACTTTTTCAGATGTTGTTGAATAACATATGGATCTAAAGCACAGCCGCAATTAATAACTCTAATTAACTTTATGAATTGTTCGTCCTCTTTAATTTTGTAACACGGGGAGACCAGCGCAAGGAACTTACATGTTTGTTATTACCAATCTCTCGAAGTGTTACCATGTGTATCTCATAATCACAACTGACGTTTCCTCTCCTGACAACAGAACATGAAGTCGCCCATTTTTCTAATCTAAATTTTGGGTGTTTCACGCCTACGTGGAGGTACTAACGAACCTGGAGACAAACTACTCTTAATAACAAGAATTGTAAGTCCAAAAATTGGATTTAATATTTCTCATTACACTTCAATAAATCATTACTTATACTCTAAAATTGGTGTATACATTACCGAGAAACTGTATTTAGGATTAATAATGGCTAATTATTAATTTGATCGGGAATGGAATTTTAAATTAATTTTATTAAACGTAAAACACGCAGTTTTACATTAAGTATTAAAAAAGATAACTGTGACCAGTAAAGTATATAACTTCTGCATTTCGCTAAAAATGCAGATCCACGTGTCCACGTATGTGACTTTCTCTACCAACTCCTGTACAAATTATTCTTAAAACCGCTTAGTTCATTTATTTATTTAATATTGACCGAGACACACTTTTGTAAAAATACTTTTCTCGCCTATACAGTGGAAATAGCAGAATGGAATGCGCTTACTGGTGAATTCTTTTCAGAGCTGATCACTGTGTGATGCCTTATTGTGCTGGATGCCTCAGGTGGTTTCTACTGCAGCCCGCATTTGGGAGGTCCAGGCTCGATTCCCGTGTCCGGCTTCGAGGTGTCCAGGCTCGTCAGTCCAATGCTGTGTACGTTAATTATATCCCTTTGTTTCCTGTCCCTCCATTTCATTTCCATTATCATTTCCTATCATCTCTCATCTGATGGTCTCTTTCAGGGTGGAAGTGTCGGTGGGTGGTTTGGCGCTGCATAGCAGGATGATTTGCTACTGCAAAACGCCTCCTCCTGAGGTAGGAAGTTCGTCGTCCAACCTGGTGGGCCGTTTCAGCACTATGCTAGTTTGGACTAGCATGCCGTGTAGATTCCAACTGGAAAATGGTAGGGAAAATGCGCTCTCTACTGTCGTGACTCCTTGATTCAAGCGCTCTGTGTCCTGTCACGTCATCCTACTTGCAGGGGAAACAATTCCAATCAAAATGATTTCTTTGAGTTTCGTTGGCTTGGCATGGCCAGGACATAAATGAACGACTGAGTACTGCTTATCTGAGAAGAATATAAGAAGTATATAGAAAAAGATTACCTCCACACAAAGTACCCCCTGACACTGTGTACCTTAACCAGAAGTTAACTATTTCTAAAACCGTGGGAAAAAAGGTTCCCACTTGCATTGTCATGTTAAAAAGCCTTTCGGAAGTCCGCTGACCACCTGCAGTCTATGCTGGCATCTAGCGGAGCGATCACCAAAACCAGGAAAAAATGGAGCGCATCCTAGTGTCACTTCTTGGAGGTCATAGAGTAAAAAAAGTGACAGAAACTTGAAGGGGGCGTGGCTCTGCCTAGTAGTTTCACAAACAAAGTAATTTATACCAAATATGTACCTTGTTTTAGTGTTTTGGTTCAGTTATAGTACTTCAAAGGTGATAAGAAACGTGATACATTTGCAAAACTTGCAATGTGTGGATCGCTGCCTTTGAAGGGTCCATGGAAAGTTACTTCTAGAAATGACTACATGAGAGAAATAGAGAAGAGCTGAACTTAGATCATATCAAAATGTGTATTCCTACTTTCTATTATAATGAAATACTTAGTGCAGCATAACTCAGCTGTATTATGCAAATGTTTGATGTAATCTAATACTTTAACCTTAGTTCCCACTCGCACCTTTTTGAAAATACTGAAAATAAAAATTAGAAAACAATCCTTTGTGTCCACTATATCCATAAACCCTTATTAAATATACAATTGCAGCGATGCCACATTCATAAATTAAACCGGCCCATAAGAGGCGAAGTAGGGTTTTGTATAGCTAAGATATCCACGAGGGCTGTTCAATAAAGAATGCTGATAATTCTTGTACGGTCATTCTTTTTCGCACTAAAATTCAAACTGATTGCATTTTGTAAGCTTAATGTAAAAGAAACAACCCATAGTAGATTCACTGTTGGTACTCCTGGTTCCCACCTGTGAGAACCAGGCACGTTCGAACATGTTCAGTATCACCTGCCGCTGTAATGGAGGTAACACTCGAGGAACCATATGTGGTTTTGAAATCCTGCTTTCTTCTTAACTAACCTTCAGTTGAGGACTATGGAGGGTCTGTTCCTCCCTACAGCAAAACACGAAGGTGGTTTAAAATGTTTAAAGAAGGGAGGCTACTGGCTGAGACTCCGAGCAGACGCTGAGAGATGGTGACGTCAATGTCACCTTTGCGTGGCGTGTCGCGGCCCCAAGACTAGGAACCGGGGAAGCATGTAGCAATACAACGTCAGAGCGCCATTTAAAAAGCACCTGAAAGGACCAACAAGTACATGATGTTGGTCGTGGTTTACTTCGGCAAGTGGCCGGAAGTGTATGCCATCCCGAACCAGGAGGCGAAGAATATCACAGACTGCCTCCTGGAGCAAGTGTTCTGCCGATTAGGGGTGCCGATTTGGGGAGCTCCACAGCGACCAGCGCACCAATTGTGAGTTCAACATGATGAACGAGGTGTTGGAAAGACTTGGGGTGAACAAGACCGGCGCAAAACCTCTACATGCCCAGTTGCATAACATGGTCGAAAAGCACATCAAGACCTTAGAAGAACAACTGAGAAAGGTCATGGCCAGTTTTCAGCGAAACTGGAACGTCAAGGTTCCACTGTTTTTGCTGGCCTACCGTTCGTCTACAAACGACACCACGGGGATGACGACAACTAGCTTAAGTTCGACAGAGAGACAAACCTCCCCTGTGATCTGGCTTTTGGAAGCCCCCGGACGAAAAACAGCTAGCGACCGAGTATGCGGAGAACTTGTTGGACAGTCTCCACGACATGCATGAAATGGTCCGTCAGAACAACCAGAAGGCGAGCCACCGAATGAAAATCCGATACGACAGGCAAGCCAACAGACAAGGGTCCCATCAGGGTGACCTAGTCTGGTGGTACCGCCCTACCCGGACAAAGGGACGATGCCCTAAACTTCAACCGCTATGTCAAGGACCGTACCGGGTGGTAAAGAGGATTACCGACGTGGTCTACCGCATCCAGAAGGAGCCCTGAGGGATAATGTTGGTGATACACCTAGATCGTCTGGCCCGCTACGATGATGCTGTTTGGCACGTCCAGCCTTGAGGAGGGAGCAGTGTTGCGAAGTCGTTATCTACGAAAGCACGGCTAGTCTACGCAAAGAGCCGGCAGATAAAAATAAACGGATAGTGTATCACGAAAATAAAGGGCTTACCGGCCCAGTTAGGGTTTCACTGTTTGGACGGTTTTAGTGATATCTCAACTCACAGAGAATAGTTGTTTTTCTTATTCGTTCGAGAAAACTTTCGAATTCATGAATGAGATATATAAGAGTTTGTGACTCGCTAGCAGAGAGTGGTTGCAAAAACGTGTAACAAGAGTGTTGTAAAACACTGAGTAAGATGTAAAAAACTGTGAAGTACTGTAACGAGAGCTCATGTAATCAGAACGTTTGTTATTGTCATTGACCTTGGCCCTGTAGGTTGTGATATGTGATGTAATTCTGGTCAGTGAGTTTCTCCGAAAATAAAGAACATTAGAATGTCGAAATATTGGACATTTATTTCTACGAATCCACAAAATCACGGTGTTTATGTGTATGTCTGTGTCCAATGCTCAGGAGTTGACAACCAAGTAATACTCCTTCTAGCCACACAGTATTTGGTGACATCAGGGCACATATTTTAAACTTTCATGATTCTAGAAGTTCCACATTCATAATTTCTTCTCTGGTACATTGTAAGCTTTATGGTAAGTTTGAAAATGCAATCCTATAAAGATGGTTATTCAGATAATCATGTTCCGTTATAAGGCAAAAGATGGTAACTGCTGATTTTCTTGGTAGCTTTGCAATTTACATTACCTTCTCTACTCATGTATAAACTATGTTTACCAACTCTTATCATCCTACCTAGTTAATGCTTGTCGAGATGAACGTTTGAAGAATTCATCTTATTGCCAATTATAGTGCAGGTGCTCGCGAATATGGTTCTTTCAAAGGGAAATAGCCCAGGTGGTATGTGTCGTAGAGTTAGGACATGTAAAAGAACCTCAAGCCTGATAAAGAGGCCGCGTGCAAAATTAAGGAGTTTTTCACGGCCAGTGTGCAATGGGCGGCTGAGAACCTCATAGGTTGAATAGGAAATATATCAGAGGTAAACTGTCGTTTATGTAAGGCTCGTGAAATATCCTCAAGCTTGAGAACGCTTATGATCAAACTTAAGAAGGCTTCTACGCCCAATATATAATAGCCTGCCGAAAATTACTTAAATTACAGTGAACCTATAAATAAAATCTCCATATTAATTTCAAAAATGAATGCTAATGAACTTGTATACTTATAATCCCGTATACAGCTGAGTCCTTTCATTTACGGCTGTTCCACAGAGCAAGGTGCGTTGTATAAGATGAGATAACGCTATTTTTTTTTGTTTGGCTTGTTCCATTTATACCCCGCCTTTAACTACTATGGTCATATCGACGGCCGTTCTCCTTTGGAACATACCGAAGGTGTTAACTCGTTATCTTTTGGTTTTTTAATCATTACATCACGCACACATTCACACTCTCATTCATACTTCCAGACTCTGTGGAAGATGGGGAATTATCTTGGACGGCGAAAAATCCCCACCCTCAACGCCGGGAATCGAATCCGGGACCCCTAGCACAGTAGGCAGGTGTTCTACCGACTGAGCTAAGGGACCAGCAAAAAAAAAACCTATTTTATATGCATCTCCCTTAATATTTCTGGTCTCTGTCTTTGTGTGCGCCTCTCTGTCTCGGTCTCAACCTCTGAATGGAGTAGCAGTTACACTGATATAGCATAAATAACACGAAAGTTAGCACAAGCCCTCGTGGCCTAATGGATAAGGCGTCGGACTCCTAATCCGAAGATTGCGGGTTCGAATCCCGCCGGGGGTTATTTTTTGGCTTCGTATTGGTAATCTCGAAACCGCACATTATGAATAATTAATATTAATACACTTTTATGAAGATAATTCCGTATTAAGGGTTTTTATATTAAATTTCGAGACACAGGAACTGTATAAGTAGCATGCCAGTTCTGAGTCCCGATGTCACTGGTTCAATTCGGTCGCAGTACCTAACATTTTTTATTAGTTAAAAATCTTTAGCATGGTGCCGGTAAATAGGAAATATAAGAGGTGGTCAGGTATCCTAGATTTATGGTTTGATTTAGCACATAAAATTTGACATATGGGCTTCTCGTCAATATTAAGTTAAGATAACAAGCATTATATGCACGGGCTGCTGAGAAATAGAGAAGTTAAGTGTCTCCAAAATCAATAACTCATTACTAACTTCAACCGGTAAAACCATCACGATTTTATAGATATAAATGCCTATGTACCGACTACTTGAACTTATAACCGTTGCTTACAGAAAACGAACTATGGGACAAGAACAACGACTAAATAACTTTATGTTCTCACTCTCTCTCTCTCTCTCTCTCTCTCTCTCTCTCTCTCTCTCTCTCTCTCTCTCTCTCTCTCTCTCTCTCTCTCTCTCCTGTCCCTCCATCTGTGTGCGGCAATTGTTCTACTGACGTATTGTAACACGACAGTGTATACTAGCCCTCAAGACCTAATAAATAAGTTGTCGAACTCCTAATTTAGTCATTATGGTTTCCAGTCCTGACGGCTTTTATTTTCTGCCTTCTTTTTGGTAATCTCAAAACGCTCACTCAAAATATTAAATACTCCTACATAGATAATTACGGATATAAGAGAGTTCTACATATGTAACTGCCAAACTCGGATTCTGCATGTGTGGCATGTATAAAGAAAAGAACTAATAGATTCTTATGCTCTTCCTAACAGAGTGTTTGTCTGTCGTCTCTTTGCGTATATCTGATCTGGTTTTATGTGAGCAACGTGCAGGCCCCTGGTTCCTGAAGTCGCGATTTCAAACCCGGCGGAGGGCCACGGGTTATATTGGGAGGAAATATCTTAAAACAGTTTGTTTCATATGTTTCATATGAGTAGGCAGTCAGATGAAGTAGCGTACTGCACCCATGAATCTTGATACAGAGTTGTCACTGATAATTTATTCGTTGATTCTACCTGAATATTTTTTGAAAGTGTTGTGTGTGTGCGTGTGTGTGTGTGTGTGTGTGTGTGTGTGTGTGTGTGTGTGTGTGTGTGTGTGTGTGTGTGTGTGTGTGTGATGTAGTTCAGGTGATATCGTTTAGGGAACAACTAAGTCTGGAACAAGTGTCTTGTCCTAATGGATAAGGTTCCGGACTCCTAATCCGGGGTTCGAGCCCCATCGGAGGCCATTTTCTGCCTGCTGTTTGGTAATCTCTATAAGGCTCATGCTCTTCAATTAATACTAATACACTTGTATAAATATAATTACATCCATAGAAAAACCTTTCTTTATATATCACTGGGAAACACCCAAACTATATAACTGAAATGCCACCTGGTGCTTTCCCGAGGCTGGGGGTTTGAAACCCGTTTGAAGACTATGTGATTTGGTCTCAAAGTCTTTAGTATGGTGTCCGTTGAATTGCAAATATACCAGGTCGTCAAGTGTCGTTTACTTAGGGCCCATAAAATCACCTCAAACTTGACAAGTGCACTTTTGATCAATATTAAGGAGCCTTGCACGCCGTATATAAAGTGGGCCGCTGAAAATCACTTAAATCATGGTGAAACCAAAAATAAAAACTCAATATTAATTGCAAAAATGGATGCTCATATCCTTGTATAGTATAATTCCGTATACAGCAGAGTGCTTTTATGTTTGGGTGTTCCACAGAGTGAACAGTATTACATAAGAAAAGGTTATTTGATTTTATAAATCCTTTCACCCTCCCCCCCCTCTCTATCTCTCTCTGTCTGTTTGTCTGTTTCTCGCTCAACCTCTGACGGGAGTGGAGCGTCATTTCTACTGATATAGCATAAAGAACACGAAAGTGAACACAAGCCCCCGTGGAGTAATTGGATAGGGCATCGGACTCCGAAACCGAAGATTGCGGGTTGGAGTCCCGCCGGGGGCATTCTTTTGTCTTCGTTTTGGTAATCTCGAAACCGCGCATTATGAATAATTAGTATTAATACACTTTTATAGGGATAAACACATATAAAGATTTTTTTATATAAAATTGTAAGACACACAAACTGTGTAAGTAACATGCCAGTTCTGAGTCCCGATGTCACTGGTTCTAACCCGTCACAGTACCTAACATTTTTTTCCCGTTAAATATCATGAGATTGGCGTCTGTTAGAGGGGGAACACACCAAGTGGGCAGATGTCGTAGATTTAGGGGTCCTAAAGCACACCACCCTCGACATAGGGGCATCTCATTATCATTAAGAAACATTTTACTCATGATAAGCAAGAAGCTGATGAGAGCTACAGAAGTTAAGTGCCTCCATATATCAAAACTCATTAATTTCAACAAGAATTGCTAACAGGCTTTTATAAATATAGTTCCGTATATAACTGAGAACTTTAATTTATAGCTGTTCAACATAGATAACGAGCTATGGTACAAGATATGACAAGGCTAAGCTATTTCCATGTCCTCACTCCCCCCTTTCTCCCTCGCCCCTCACTCTCTCTCTCTCTCTCTCTCTCTCTCTCTCTCTCTCTCTCTCTCTCTCTCTCTCTCTCTCTCTCTCTCTCTCTCTCTCTCTCGGTCTCTCTACCTGACCCTGTATCTATGTGCAGCAGTATATCTATTGTTGTGTAACACGACCGTGTATGGTAGCTCCCGTGCCCTAACGGATAGGGCATCGTACTCCTAATACCTGGATAGAGGTTTAGGGTCGTGCCGGAGTTTATTTTCTGCCTTCTTTTTGGTATTATTGAATCCGCTCACTGTCAACAGTCGATACTGTCGCGAACTCATTATTTACGGAAGCGCGCGCGGGAGCCTTAAGGGGCGGATGATGCCAAACGGAGATAAACATTTATCTAAGCAGATAAATATAGCGCAGCGATAAAAGTTATTCCAAACAAATAAAGATATAAGCGGAATATTGTAGTGACATCCTGATTGTCTTATAGAACATTCGACTTCATGTTTGTTCCAAAAGTATCTAGTAACATGAGTCGTAGTATATTTAAGCAAGCTGTGACTCGTCAGGTGACAGTTGTAAAGACAACCGTGAACAGGAACTGTAACAAGATTTGTAAACAATGGAAGTTGAGTAAGCTCTCTTGTGGTCATTGAACTTGGTGGATAGTAATAGTGTATGTGACGTAATCCTGCTTCTGTACGTGTATTTCTACGGAAATAAAGAACATTTCGAATTTCTTCAACTTGGAATTTTAATTCTATGAACCCAAAAAGTCACAATTGGTGTCAGGAAGTGGATAATTCAAAGATGGACATACCAATGGAAAAGTTTTTAATACAGACAGTACTACTCTGCACATAGCTTGTCAAGGAATTATACATATTGCGTACCACTTCAGGAGTATAAGTATATAGTATCCTTCCTTTCTGTCTGCTCCACATTAATGACCTTTTCAGATGTTTTTGAATAAAATATGAAAATAAATAAAGAATTAAATGATTCTATAAGCGCAAGTCTAAAGCACACCCGCAATTAATATCAGTAATTAACTTTATGAATTGTTCGTCATCTTTAATTTTGTAACACGGGGAGACAAGCGGAAGGAACTTAGATGTTTGTTATTATCAATCTCTCGAAATGTTACCATGCGTGTCTCATAATCACAACTGGCGTTTCCTCTCCTCACAACAGCACATGAAGTCGCCCATTTTTCTATCTATATTTTGGGTGTTTCGCGCCTACGTGGAGGTACTAACGAACCTGGACACAAACTACTCTTAATGACAAGAACTTTAAGTCAAAAATTAGATTTAATATTGCTCATTACACTTCAATTAACCATTACTTATACTCTAACACTGGTGTATACTTTACAGAGTTACTGTATTTAGTATTAATAATGACTAATTATTAATTTGATCGGGAATGAAATTTTAAATTAATATTATTAAGCGTAAAACACGCAGTTTTACATGAAATATTAAAAAAAGATAACTGTGACCTGTAAAGTATATAATTTCTGCAGTTCGCTAAAAATACAATTCCACGTGTCCACTTATGTGACTTTCTCTACCAACTACTGTAAAAATTATTCTTAAAACCGCTTAGTTCATTTATTTACTTAATGTTGATCAAGGAACACTTTGTAAATATACTTTTGCTTACAGCTTTGTAGGTACAAGGGAAATAGCAGAATGGTATGCGCTTACTGGTGAATTGTTTTCAGAGCTGGTAACTATGTGATGGCTTATCGTGCGGGATGACTCAGGTGGTTTCTACTGAGGCCCGCATTTGGGAGGTCCAGGCTCGATTCCGCTGTCCGGCTTCGAGTTTTCCAAGCTGGTTAGAACAATGCTGTGTATGTTAATTATAACTTCCGTGTTTCCTGTCCCTCCATTTCATTTCCATTATAATTTCATATCATCTCTCATCTGATGATCTCTTTCAGGGTAGCAGTGTCGGCGGCTGTTTTGGCGCTGCATAGCAGGATGATTTGCTCCTGCAAAACGCCTCTTCCTGCGGTAGGAAGTTCTTCGTCCAACCTGTTGGGCCGCTTCAGCACTACGTTGGTTGGGACTAGCATGCCATGGAGATTTCAACTGGAAAATGGCAGGGACCATGCCCTCTATACTATCGTGACTCCTTGAATCAAGCGTTCTGTTTCCTCTCACGTCGTCCTTCTTACAGGGGAGACAATTTCAATCAAAATGATGGCTTTCAATTTCGTCGGCTTGGCATGGCCAGGACATAAATGAACGATTGAGTACTGCTTACCTGAGATGAATATAAGTAGTATATCGAAAACGATTACCTCCACAAAAAGTACCATCTGACGCTCTGTACCTTAGCCAGAAGTTAGGCCTTTCTAAAACCGTGGAAAAAAGTTTCGCACTTATTTATCATATTAAAAATTCTTTCAAAAATTTGCTGACCACCTGCAGTCTATGCTGGCATCTAGCGGAGCGATCAACAAAACAAGGAAAAATGGAGCGCATCTGAGTGTCACTTCTTGGAGGTCATAGAGTAAAAGAAATTCACAGAAACTTGAAGGGGGCGTGGCTCTGCCTAGTAGTTTCCCAAATAAAAGTATCTTATACCAAATATGTACCTGGTTTTAGTGTTTTGGTTCAGTTATAGTACTTCAAAGGTGATAAGAAACGTGGTACAATTGCAAAACTTGCAATGTGTCGATCGCTGCTTTTGAAGGCTCCATGGAAAGTAAGTTCTAGAAATCACTACAGGAGAGAAATAGGTCAGATTTCAAATTAGAATATCTCATAATGTGTATACCTATTTTCTTATAGTCCTATTATCATCAAATATCTAGTGCAGTATAGCACAGCTGTATTCTGCAAATGTTTGTAGTAATCTAAGACTTTTCCCTAGCACATTACTTTTACATGGGACGTGGCAATTACACTTCCCACACGGACATTTTTGAAAATACTGAAAATAAAAATTAAAGAACAATCGTTTATGTACACTATATCCATAAACACTTATTAAATATAAATTTCCCAACGATGCCACATTCATAAAATAAACCGGATCATGAATGTGTGAAGTAGGGTTTTGCGTAACTAATATATCTACGGGGGCCGTTCAATAAAGAATGATCATAATTCTGGTACGGTCATTCTTTTTCGCACTAAAATTAAACCTTATTGGATTTTGTTAGCTTAATGTAAAAGAAACAACCCCTAGTAGTTTCACTGTTGGTCCTCCTGGTTCCCACCTGTGAGACCCAGGGACGTTCGGACATGTTCACTATCGCCTACCGCTGCAATGGAGGTAAAACTTGAGGTACAATATGTGGCTTTTAAATTCTGCTTTCGTCTTAACAAACCTGCAGTTGAGGACTATGGAGGGTCTGTTCCTCCCTACAGCAAAACACGAAGGTGGTTTAAAATCTTTAAAGAAGGGAAGCTACTGGCTGAGGCTCCGAGCAGACGCTGAGAAATGGTGCCGTCAATGTCACGTGTGCGCTGCGTGTCGTGACCCCCAGACTAGGAACCGGGTTCGCATGTAGCAATACAACGTCAGAGCGCCATTCGAAAGGACCTGAAAAGACCAACAAGCACCTGATGTTGGTCGTGGACTACTTCGGCAAGTGGCCGGAGGTGTATGCCATCCCGAACCAGGAGGCGAAGAATATCACAGACTGCCTCGGAGAGCAAGTGTTCTGCCGATTTGGGGTGCCAGTTTGGGGAGCTCCACAGCGAACAGAGCACCAATTGTGAGTTCAACATGAAGAAGGAGGTACTGGAAAGACTTGGGGTGAACAAGACCCGTGCAAAACCTCTACATGCCCAGTTGGATAGCATGGTCGAAAAGCACAACAAGACCTTAGAAGAACAACTGAGAAAGGTCATGGCCAGTTTTCAGCGAAACTGGAACGTCAAGGTTCCACTATTTTTGCTGGCCTACCGTTCGTCTACAAACGACACCACGGGGATGACGACAATGAGCTTAAATTTCGACCGAGAGATACGCCTCCGCTCTGATCTGGCTTTTGGAATCCCCCGGACGAAAAAAATGCAGCAACCGAGTATGCGGAGCGTCTGTTGGACCGTCTCCACGACATGCATGAAATGGTCCGTCAGAACATCCAGAAGGCGAGCCACCGAATGAAAATCCGATACGACAGGCAAGCCAACAGACAAGGGTTTCAGCAGGGTGACCTAGTCTGGTTGTACCGCCCTACCCGGATAAAGGAACGCTGCCCGAAACTTCATCCGCCATGTCAAGGACCGTACCGGGTGGTAAAGAGGATTACCGACGTGGTCTACCGCATCCAGAAGGAGCCCTGAGGGATAATGTTGGTGATACACCTAGATCGTCTGGCCCGTTACGATGATGCTGTTTGGCACGTCCAGCCTTGAGGAGGGAGCAGTGTTGCGAAGTCGTTATCTACGAAAGCACGGCTAGTCTACGCAAAGAGCCGGCAGATAAAAATAAACGGATACTGTATCACGAAAATAAAGGGCTTACCGGCCCAGTTAGGGTTTCACTGTTTGGACGGTTTTAGTGATATCTCAACTCACAGAGAATAGTTGTTTTTCTTATTCGTTCGAGAAAAATTTCGAATTCATGAATGAGATATATAAGAGTTTGTGACCCGCTAGCAGAGAGTGGTTGTGAAAACGTGTAACAAGAGTGTTGTAAAACACTGAGTAAGATGTAAAAAACTGTGAAGGACTGTAACGAGAGCTCATGTAAACAGAACGTTTGTTATTGTCATCGACCTTGGCCCTGTAGGTTGTGATATGTGATGTAATTCTGTTCAGTGAGTTTCTACGAAAATAACATTAGAATTTCGAAATATTGGGCATTTATTTCCACGAATCCACAAAGTCACGGTGTATGTGTGTATGTATGTCTGTGTCCAATGCTCAGGAGTTGACAACCAAGTCGTTCTTCATCTAGCCACCCAGTATTTGGTGACATCAGGGCACATATTTTAAACTTGTCATGATTCTAAATGTTCCACGTTTATAATATCTTCTCTGGTACATTGTAAGCTTTATGGTAAGTTTGAAAATGCAATCCTACAAAGATGGTTATTCAGACAATCATGTTCAGTTATAAGGCAAAAGATGGTAACTGCTGATTTTCTTGGTAGCTTTGGAATTTACATTACCTTCTCTACTCATGTATAAACTATGTTTACCAACTCTTATCATCCTACCTAGTTAATGTTTATCGAGATGAACGTTTGAAGAATTCATCTTGCTGCCAATTCTACTGCAGGTGCTCGCGAATATGGTTCTTTCAAAGGGAAGTAGCCCAGGTGGTATGTGTCGTAGAGGTAGGACACGTAAAAGAACTTCAAGCCTGATAAAGTAGTAGCGTGCAAAATTAAGGTGTTTTTCACGGCCAGTGTGCAATGGGCCGCTGAGAACCACATAAGTTATAGTGGCAACATATGAGCAACAAAGTTAGTTTACTCGGTTAGTGCTAACACACTTTTAAACTGATCTTTACGGACATTGGAGATATTACCCTTATATATCAATGTGAAACACAACCTATATTACTTTCCCGAGACTGAGGGTTTAAACCTGATTGAAGACGATTTTTTATGTCAAAATGTTTAGAATTGTTTCTGTTGAATAGGAAATATATCAGTGGTAAACTGTTGTTTATGTAGGGCTCGTGAAATAACCTCAAGCTTGAGAACGCTTTTGATCAAACTTAAGAAGAATTCTACGCCCAATATATAATGGACTGCTGTGAATTACTTAAATTACAGTGAACCTATAAACAAAATCTCCATATTAATTTCAAAAATGAATGCTCATGAACTTGTATACTTATAATTCCGTATACAGCTGAGTCCCTTCATTTACGGCGGTTCCACAGAGCAATGTGCATTGTATAAGATGACAAAACCCTATTTTATATGCTTCTCCCTTAATATTTCTGGTCTCTGTCTTTGTGTGCGTCTCTCTGTCTCTGTCTCAACCTCTGAATGGAGTAGCAGTTACACTGATATAGCATAAATAACAGGAAAGTAAGCACAGGCCCTCGTGGCCTAATGGATAAGGCGTCGGACTCCTAATCCGAAGATTGCGGGTTCGAATCCCGCCGGGGGTTATTTTTTGGCTTCGTATTGGTAATCTCGAAACCGCACATTATGAATAATTAATATTAATACACTTTTATGAAGATAATTCCGTATTAAGGGTTTTTATCTTAAATTTCGAGACACAGAAACTGTATAAGTAGCATGCCAGTTCTGAGTCCCGATGTCACTGGTTCAATTCGGTCGCAGTACCTAACATTTTTTATTAGTTAAAAATCTTTAGCATGGTGCCGGTTAATAGGAAATATAAGAGGTGGTCAGGTATCGTAGATTTATGGTTTGATTTAGCACATAAAATTTGACATATGGGCTTCTCGTCAATATTAAGTTAAGATAACAAGCATTATATGCACGGGCTGCTGAGAAATAGAGAAGTTAAGTGTCTCCAAAATCAATAACTCATTACTAACTTCAACCGGTAAAACCATCACGATTTTATAGATATAAATGCCTATGTACCGACTACTTGAACTTATAACTGTTCCTTACAGAAAACGAAGTATGGGACAAGAACAACGACTAAATATCCTTATGTCCTCTCTCTCTGTCACAGTCTCTCTCCTCCTGTCCCTCCATCTGTGTGCGGTAATTGTTCTACTGATGTATTGTAACACGACAGTGTATACTAGCCCTCAAGACCTAATAAATAAGTTGTCGAACTCCTAATTTGGTGATTGTGGTTTCCAGTCCTGAAGGCTTTTATTTTCTGCCTTCTTTTTGGGAATCTCAAAGCCGCTCACTCAAAACATTAAATACTCCTACATAGATAATTAAGGATATAAGAGAGTTTTACATATGTAACTGCCAAACTCGGATTCTGCATGTGTGGCATGCATAAAGAAAAGAACTATTAGTTTCTTATGCTCTTCCTAACAGAGTGTTTGTCTGTCGTCTCTTTGCTTATATCTAATCTAGTGTTGTGTATTTAATATGCTGGCCCCTGGTTCCTAAAGTCACGATTTCAAACCCGGCGGAGGACAACGGGTTATATTGGGAGTAAATATCTTAAAACAGTTTGTTTCATGTGTTTCATATGAGTTGGCAGTCGTATGAAGTTGTGTACTGCAGCCATGAATATTGATACAGAGTTGTCACTGATAATTTATATTTTGAGTCTCCCTGAATATTTTTTGAAAGTGATGTGTGTGTGTGCGTGAGTGTGTGTGTGTGTGTGTGTGTGTGTGTGTGTGTGTGTGTGTGTGTGTTTGATGTGGTTCAGGTGATATCGTTTAGGGAACAACTAAGTGTGGAACAAGCCTCGTGTCCTAATGGATAAGGTTCCGGAGTCCTAAACCGGGGTTCGAGCCCCGTCGGAGGTCATTTTCTGCCTGCTGTTTGGTAATCTTTATAGCGCTCATGTTCTTCAATTAATACTAATACACTTGTATAAATATAATGACGTCCATAGGAAACCTTTTATTTATATATCACTGGGAAACATCCAAATTGTATAACTGACATGCCACCTGTTGCTTTCCAGAGGCTGGGGGTTTGAAACCCGTTTGAAGACTATGTGATTTTGTCTCAAAGTCTTTAGTATGGTGTCCGTTGAATTGCAAATATACCAGGTCGTCAAGTGTCGCTTATTTAGGGCTCATAAGATCACCTCAAACTTGACAAGTGCACTTTTGATCAATATTAAGGAGCCTTGCACGCCGTATATAAAGTGGGCCGCTGAAAATCACCTAAATCATATTGAAACCATAAATAAAAACTCAATATTAATTGCAAAAATGGATGCTCATATACTTGTATAGTATAATTCCGTATACAGCAGAGTCCTTTTATGTTTGGGTGTTCCACAGAGTGAACAGTATTACATAAGAAAATGTTATTTGATTTTATAAATCCTTTCACCCTCCCCCCCTCTCTATCTCTCTCTCTCTCTCCCTCTCTCTCTGTCTGTCTGTCTGTGTGTTTCTCGCTCAACCTCTGACGGGAGTGGAGCGTCATTTCTACTGATATAGCATAAAGAGCACGATAGTGAACACAAGCCCTAGTGGCCTAATTGGATAGGGCATAGGAATCCGAAACCGCAGATTGCGGGTTTGAGTCCCGCCGGGGGCATTCTTTTGGCTTCGTTTTGGTAATCTCGAAACCGCGCATTATCAGTAATTAATATTAATACACTTTTATAGAGATAAACACATATAAGGCATTTTTATATAAAATTGTAAGACACACAAACTGTATGAGTAATATGCCAATTTTGAGTCCCGATATCACTGGTTCTAACCCGTCACAGTACCTAACATTTTTCCCCTTTTAAATATCATGAGCATGGCGTCCGTTAGAGGGGGATACCCCAAGTGTGCAGGTATCGTAAATTTAGGGCTCATAGAGCACACCAACCTCGACATAGGCGCATGTCATTCTCATTAAGACACATTTTTCTCATGATAAGCAAGGAGCTGATGAGAGCTACAGAAGTTAAGTGCCACCATATATCAAAATTCATTAATTTCAACAAGAATTGCTAACAGGCTTTTATAAATATAATTCCGTATATAACTGAGAACTTTAATTTATAGCTGTTCAATATAGCTAACGAGCTATGGTTCAAGAAATGACAAGGCTAAGCTAATTCCATGTCCTCACTCCCCTCCTGTTTTCCCCCCTCTCTCTTTCTCTCTCTCTCTCTCTCTCTCTCTCTCTCTCTCTCTCTCTCTCTCTCTCTCTCTCTCTCTCTCTCTCTCTCTCTCTCTCTCTCGGTCTCTCTACGTGACCCTGTATATATGTGCAGCAGTTGATCTATTGCTGTGTAACACGACCGTTATGGTAGCTCTCGTGCACTAACGAATAAAGCATCGTAATCCTAGTCCTTGGATAGTGGTTTAGGGTCGTGTCGGGGTTTATTTTCTGCCCTCTTTTTGGTAATCTTGAAACCGCTCATTGTCGACAGTTGATACTGTCGCGAACTCATTATTTACGTAAGCGCGGTGCGTGAGTGATAAGGGACGGATGGAAACGAGAGGAGATAAACGGATTGTCTAAGCAGAGAAACATAGTCCGGAGAGAAAACTTATTCCAAACAAATAAAGAGATAAACAAAATATTCTACTGACATCATGATTTTCTTATAGAACATTCGATTTCTTGTTTGTTCCAGAAATATCCAGTAACATGAGTCGTGGTGTATTTAAAGAAGTTGCGACTCGTCAGGGGACAGTTTTAAGGACACCCGTAAACAGGAATTGTAACAAGATTTGTAAACAATGGCAGTTGAGTAAGCTCTTTGTTGTGGTCAAAGACCTTGGTAGATTTTAATTGTGTATGTGACGTAATTCTGCCTATGTAGTGTATTTCTACGGAAATAAAGAACATTTTGAATTTCTGCAATTTGGAATTTTAATTCTATGAACGCAGAAAGTCACAATTTTGATGTCAGGAAGTGGATAACTCAAAGATGGACATATTAATGGAAAAGTTTTTAATACAGACAGTACTACTCTGCACATAGTTTGTCAAGGAATTAGACATATTGCGTACCACTTCAGGAGTATCTGAATGTAGCATCCCTCCTTTCTGTCTGCTCTACATTAATGACTTTTTCAGATATTTTTGAATAAAATATGAAAATAAATAAAGAATTAAATGTTTCTATAAGCGCAGATCTAAAGGACACCGGCAATTAAAAACACTAATTAACTTTATGAACTGTTCGTCCTCCTTAATTTTGTAACACGGGGAGACCAGCGCAAGGAACTTACATGTTTGTTATAATCAATCTCTCGAAATGTTACCATGTGTATCTCATAATCACAACTGACGTTTCCTCTCCTGACAACAGAAAATGAAGTCGCCCATTCTTCTATCTATATTTTGGGTGTTTCACGTCTACGTGGAGGTACTAACGAACCTGGAGACAAACTACTCATAATAACAAGAATTGTAAGTCCAAAAATTGGATCTAATATTGCTCATTACACTTCAATTAACCATTACTTATACTCTAACACTGGTGTATACTTTACAGAGAAACTGTATTTAGAATTAGTAATGGCTAATTATTAATTTGATCAGGAATGGAATTTTAAATTAATATTATTAAGCGTAAAACACGCGGCTTTACATGAAATATTAAAAAAAGATAACTGTGACCAGTAAAGTATATAACTTCTGCATTTCGCTAAAAATACAATTCCACGTGTCCACTTATGTGACTTTCTCTACCAACTACTGTACAAATTATTCTTATAACTGCTTAGTTCATTTATGTGTTTAATATTGATCAAGGCACACTTTGTAAATATACTTTTGCTTACAGCGTTGTAGGTACAGTGGAAATAGCAGAATGTAATGCGCTTACTGGTGAATTGTTTTCAGAGCTGGTAACTATGTGATGGCTTATCGTGCGGGATGACTCAGGTGGTTGCCACTGCAGACCGCATTTTGGAGGTCCAGGCTCGATTCCGCTGTCCGGCTTCGAGATTTCCAAGCTGGTTAGAACAATGCTGTGTATGTTAATTATATCTTCCGTGTTTCCTGTCCCTCCATTTCATTTCCATTATAATTTCATATCATCTCTCATCTGATGATCTCTTTCAGGGTAGCAGTGTCGGCGGGTGTTTTGGCGCTGCATAGCAGGAGATGATTTGCTCCTGCAAAACGCTTCCTCCTGCGGTAGGAAGTTCTTCGTCCAACCTGGTGGGCCGCTTCAGTACTACGTTGTTTGGGACTAGTATGTCATGGAGATTCCAACTGGAATATGGTATGGACCATGCCTTCTATACTTTCGTTACTCCTTAAATCATCCGCCCTGTTTCCTCTCACGTAATCCTTCTTGTAGGGGAAACAATTCCAATCAAAATGATGGCTTTCAGTTTCGTAGGCTTGGCATGGCCCGGACATAAATGAACGATTGAGTACTGCTTACCTGAGAAGAATATAAGTAGTATATCGGAAACGATTACCTCCACAAAAAGTACCACCTGACACTGTGTACCTTAACCAGAAGTTAACCCTTTCTAAAACCGTGGAAAAAAAGTTTCCCACTTGCTTTATCATATTAAAAAGTCTTTTGGAAGTCTGCTGACCACCTGCAGTCTATGCTGGCATCTAGCGGAGCGATCAACAAAACCAGGAAAAATGGAGCGCATGCGAGTGTCAGTTCTTGGAGGTCATAGAGTAAAAGAAAGTCACAGAAACTTGAAGGGGGCGTGGCTCTGCCTAGTAGTTTCACAAACAAAGTATCTTATACCAAATATGTACCTGGTTTTAGTGTTTTGGTTCAGTTATAGTACTTCAAAAGTGATAAGAAACGTGGTACAATTGCAAAACTTGCAATGTGTCGATCGCTGCTTTTGAAGGCTCCATGGAAAGTAAGTTCTAGAAATCACTACAGGAGAGAAATAGGTCAGATTTCAAATTAGAATATCTTATAGGGTGTATTCCTACTTTCTTATAGTTCTATTATAATCGAATACCTAGTGCAGTATAGCACAGCTGTATTCTGCAAATGTTTGATGTAATCTAAGGCTTTTCCCTCGCATATTAGTTTTACATTGGCCGTGGCAATTACACTTCCCACTCGGACCTTTTTGAAAATACTGAAAATAAAAATTAAAGAACAATCGTTTATATACACTATATCCATAAACACTTATTAAATATACATTTCCAACGATGCCACATTCATAAAATAAACCGGACCATGAAGGTGTGAAGTAGGGTTTTGTGTAACTAGTATATCTACGGGGGCCGTTCAATAAAGAATGACCATAATTCTTGTACGGCCATTCTTTTTCGCACTAAAATTCAACGTTATTGCATTTTGCTAGCTTAATATAAAAGAAACAACCATTAGTAGTTTCAAAGTTGGTACTCCTGGTTCCCACCTGTGAGAACCAGGCACGTTCGGACATGTTCAGTATCACCTACTGCTGCAATGGAGGTAACACTCGAGGAACCATATGTGGTTTTGAAATCCTTCTTTCGTGTTAACAAACCTTTAGTTGAAGACTATGGAGGGTCTGTTCCTCCCTACAGCAAAGCACGAAGGTGCTTTAAAATGTTTAAAGAAGGGAGACTACTGGCTGAGACTCCGAGCAGACGCTGAGAGATGGTGACGTCAATGTCACGTGTGCGTGGCGTGTCGCGGCCCCCAGACTAGGAACCGCGGTCGCATGTAGCAATACAACGTCAGAGCGCCATTCGAAAGGACCTGAAAAGACCAACAAGCACCTGATGTTGGTCGTGGACTACTTCGGCAAGTGGCCGGAGGTGTATGCCATCCCGAACCAGGAGGCGAAGAATATCACAGACTGCCTCGGAGAGCAAGGTTTCTGCAGATTTGGGGTGCGGATTTGGGGAGCTCCACAGCGAACAGCGCACCAATTGTGAGTTCAACATGATGGAGAAGGTACTGGAAAGACTTAGGGTGAACAAGACCCGCGCAAAACCTCTACATGCCCAGTTGGATAGCATGGTCGAAAAGCACATCAAGACTTTAGCAGAACAACTGAGAAAGGTCATGGCCAGTTATCAGCGAAACTGGAACGTCAAGGTTCCACTGTTTTTGCTGGCCTACCGTTCGTCTACAAACGACGCCACGGGGATGACGACAACCAGCTTAAAGTTCGACCGAGAGATACACCTCCCCTGTGATCTGGCTTTTGGAAGCCCCCGGACGAAAAAAATGCAGCAACCGAGTTGCGGTGAACCTGTTGCACCGTCTCCACGACATGCATGAGATGGCTCGTCAGAACATCCAGAAGGCGAGCTACCGAATGAAGATCCGATACGAAAGGCAAGCCAACAGACAAGGTTTTCACCAGGGTGACCTTGTGTGGTTGTACCGCCCTACCCGGACAAAGGAACGCTGCTCGAAACTTAATCCGCCATGGCAGGGACCATACTGGGCGGTAAAGAGTATTAACGACGTGGTCTACCTCATCCCGAAGGAGCCCTGAGGGAAAATGGTGGCATACCTGGATCGTCTTGCCTACTACGACGTTGCTGTTCGGGACAACCAGCCTTGAGGAGGGATGAGTGTTGTGAAGTCATCTACGATGGCACGGCTAGTCTACACAAAGAGCCGGTAGATAAAGATAAACGGATAGTGTATCACGAAAACAAATGATTTACCGGCCCAGATAGGGTTTCACTGTTTGAAGTGTTCTAGTGATATCGCAACTCATAGAGAATAGCGGTTTTTCTTATTCGTTCGAGAAACCTCTCGAATTTATGAATGAGATATATAAGAGATTCTGACCCACTTGCAGAGAGTGGTTTTAAAAACGTGTAACAAGAGTATTGTAAAACACTGAGTAAGATGTTAAAAGCTGTGAAGGGTTTAAACGAGAGCTGATGTTGTAATCAAAACGTTTGTTATTGTCATTGACCTTGGCGCTGTAGGTTGTGATATGTGATGTAATTCTGTTCAGTGTGTTTCTACCCAAATAAACAACATTAGAATTTCGACGAATTGGAATTTTAATTCTACGAATCCACTAAGTCTTAGTGTGTATATATGTGTTTATGTCTATGTGCAATGCTCAGGAGTTGACAACCAAGTTATTCTCCTTGTAGCCTCGCAGTATTTGGTGACGTCAGGGCACACCTTTTAAGCTTGCCAGGATTCTAGATGTTCCATATTCATAATTTCTTCTCTGGTACATTTTAAGCAGTATGGTAAGTTTGAAAGTGCAATCCTATAAAGATGGTTATTCAGATAATCATGTTCCGTTATGAGACAAAGGATGGTAGTTGCTGATTTTCTTGGTAGCCTTGGAATTCACATTACTTTCTCTACTCATGTATAAACTATGTTTACCAACTCTTATCATCCTACCTACCTAATGTTTGTCGAGATGAACGTTTGAAGAATTAATCTTATTGCCAATTCTACTGCAGGTGCACACGAACTTGGTTCTTTCAAAGGGAAACAGCCCAGGTGGTCAAGTGTCGTAGATGTAGGTCATGTAAAAGAACCTTAAGCCTGATAAAGAGGCCGCGTGCAAAATTAAGGAGCTTTTCACGGCCAGTGTGCAATGGTCCACTGAGAACCACATAAGTTAAAATGGCCGCATAAAAAGCACAATGTTAATTTTCTTAGTTAATGCTAACATATTTTTAAATGTAATTATGATTATAGGAAACGTTTCCTTTGTATATCACTGTGAAAAACACAAACCTTATAAGCAACAGGCCACCCATTACTTTCCCGAGACTGAGGGTTTAAACCTGCTTGAAGACGAATTTTTTATGTCAAAAGCTTTAGCATGACTTCCGTAGAACGGGACATATATCAGTTGTAAACTGTCGTTCATGTAGGGCTCGTGGAATGACCTCAAGCTTGAGAGCGCTTTGATCAAAATTAAGAAGATATCCACGCCCAATATATAATGGACTGCTGAGAATTACTTAAATTACTGTGAACCTATAAATAAAATCTCCATATTAATTTCAAAAATGAATGCTCATGAACTAGTATACTTATCATTCCGTACTGAGTCCTTTCATTTATGGCTGTTCCACAGAGCAAGGTGCATTGTATAAGATGAGAAAAGGCTATTTTATATGCATCTCCTTTAATATTCCCCTCTCTGTCCTTGTGTGCGACTCTGTCTCTGAGTGAACCTCTGAATGGAGCATCAGTTACACTGATATACTATAAATAGCACGAAAGTGAGCACAAGCCCCCGTGGCCTAATGGATAAGGCGTCGGACTCCTAATCCGAAGATTGCGGGTTCGAATCCCGCCGGGGGTTATTTTTGGCTTCGTTTTGGTAATCTCGAAACCGCGCGTTATCAATAATCAATATTAATACACTTTTATAAGGATAAACAAATATAAAGGATTTTTATATAAAATTGTAAGACACAACAAATGTTTAAGTAACAAGCCAGTTCTGAGTCCCGATATCCTTGGTTCTAGAGCCTCACAGTACCTAACATTTTTTTCCCGTTAAATATATTGAGCATGGTGTCCGAGAACTAGGGAATACACTAAGTGGTCAGGTGTCGTAGTTTAGGGCTGGTAAAAGCACATCAAGCTCGACATAGGTGCATCTCATTATCATTAAGACACATTTTACTCATAATACGCAATGAGCTGCTGAGAACTACAGAAATTAAGTGCCTCAATATATCAAAACTCATTTATTTCAACAAGAATTGCTAACACGCTTTTATAAAAATAAATACGTATATAACTGAGGACATTAATTTATAGCTGTTCAACACAGCTAACGATCTATGGTACAAGAAATGACAAGGCTGAGCTATTGCCATGCTCTCACTCCCCCCTTCCTCCTTACCCTCTCTCTCTGACTCTCTCTCTCTCGGTCTCTCTGGCTGACCCTGTATCTGTGTGCAGCAGTTGAATTTTTGATGTTTAACACGCCCGTGTACGGTAGGTCCAGTGCCCTAAAGGAAAAGGCATCGTACTCCTAGTCATTGGATAGTGGTTTAGGGTCGTGCCGGGGTTTATTTTCTGCCCTCTTTTTGGTAATTTTGAAACCGCTCGATGTCAACAGTTAGTACTGTCGCGAACACATTATTTACGAAAGCGCATGCGGGAGCGATAAATGGGCGGATGATGCCGGGCGAAGATAAACAGCTTGTCTAAGCAGATAAATATGGCGCGGAGATAAAAGTTATTCCAAAGAATAAAGAGATAAACGGAATATTCTAGTGCCATCCTGATTGTCTTACTGAACATTCGATTTCTTGTTTGTTCCAGAGATATCCAGTAACATGACTCGTAGTATATTTAGGGAAGCTGCGACTCGCCAGGGGGACAGTTGTAAGATCAAGGGTGAACAGGAATTGTAACAAGAGTTGTTGTAAACAGTGGAAGTTGAGTAGGCACTTAGTTGTGGCCAATGACCTTGGTAGATTGTAATAGTGTATGTGACGTAATCCTGCCTTTGTACGTGCATTTCTACTGAAATAAAGAACATTTTGAATTTCTGCAACTTGGAATTTTAATTCTATGAACCCACAAAGTCACAATTGGTGTCTGGAAGTAGATTATTCAAAGGTGGACATACAATTGGAACACATTTTGTGGATGATGACCAAATTGACCACCGAAAAGAAGGCTGCGAACGAAGCCCTCGTCGCCAAATTTGAGGTGCACTTTGCCGGCGTACATCACGTAGTTGGGCGAGCGAATCGAGGTCTTTACGATCCGTGTTAACGACCTGGAGTAAAAAGGCCGACAGCAACACTAAGTGACTGGACGTCTTCGTAGAGAACTTTGTCGGCAGGTGGATGAAGGAGTTGAAGGCCAACATGCTGGGACGCTACACATCTGCGCGCGTCACACCTCCTAAATACGACGGCGCAACAACTTTGGAAGTCTTCCGCCGCCTGTTGGACTCAGTGTCCAAAAAAACAAGTGGTCACCGGAAGAAGAGGCGGCGTAGGGACGGGCCGTAGAACTGCTAGACGCAGTCCTGGCAGCGGCTGCGCCCAAGGACATCTGGGAAGCCCTGGAAACCACCACCTAGTCACAGGTAACCGAAGCCAGGTGAAATCAGGGTCACAACAGCCAGGGAAGGTGCTTCAGGATTTCACCCCGACAAATGAACAACGGGCCAGCAAAGCCTTAGTCGACCTCCCACCCGAGATGGTACCTCGAGAGGCTGCCTACTCATTCGTGGACGGGTTACGAGACACCGAGATACGTCAGTGCCTAATGCTCGGCGACCACATCCACGAGGCACTAACGGCAGCATTGAGGAGGGACGCGACCAAGGTTACGGCTACCCCGAAGACGCAAACAAGGAGTATCCACCATATTGGAGGCCGAAGACCAGTCGAGGGAGGCCAGCACAGACCTAGTGGCCTGTGTTAAGATTGTTGAAAGCCGGGACACCTGGAGAGAGACTGCCCACACAAGGTAGAGCAGCCGGAAGAACGAGTACGAGCCGGCGTGGCGAGGGGCACGTTGGCACCACCATCACCATCACCTCGAGTGACATTGCGCGTCGTCAGCCGACGGATGTATGACAGCCTCCTTACGGACGGTTGGCTGAGAGGATAGCCGTGCCGCTAAACGAACCATCGACAAACTCCGAATACACTACTACTGGCTGAGGCTCCGAGCAGACTCTGAGAGATGGTACCGTCTTTTCTCGTGTGCTCGGTGATTCGCGCTACCCCAGACTAGGAGACGCGGTCGCATGCAGCAGTACAACGTCGGAGCGGCCTTCAAAAGGACCAACGTCGAAATAGCTTGAGGTTCTCTAGTGTCCGACGGATGCAACAAGTACCTGGTGGTGGTCGTGCACTAGTTCACCAAGTGGACGGAGGTGTATGCCATCCCGAATCAGGAGGCAAAGACTGCCTCGTCGAACAAGTGTTCTGCCGATTTGGAGTTACGATTTGAAGTGCTTGGATCGTGTTGCCCGCCACGATGGTGCTGTTCGGGACGACCAGCTTTGAGGAGGGAGCAGTGTAGCGAACATAATATTTACGAAAGCGCACGCGGGAGCGATAAGCAGATAAACATAGCGCGGAGATATAATGCATGCCAAACAAAGAGATAAACGGTATATTCTAATGACATCCCGATTTCTTTACAGAGCATTCCATTTCTTGTTTGTTCTGCGACTTGCCAGGGGACAGTTGTAAAGACAAACGTGAACAGTAATTGTAACAAGAGTTGTAGTAAACAGTGGAAGTTGAGTAGATCTTTGTTTTAGTGAATGACCTTGGTAGATTGTAATACTGTATGTGACGTCATCCTGCTACTGTAAGTATATTTCTACGGAAATAAAGAACGTTTTGAATTTCTGCAACTTGGACTTTTAATTCTACAAAACCACAAAGTCACAATACTAATACAAACTCAGCTGCTGCAGAAGTGGTATGCATAAAGAAAAGAACTATAATGATTATGCGGTGTCTATCGGAGTATTTTTCTATCCTCTGTTTGTCTGTTTCTGATCTGGTTCTGTGTAAGTTACATGCTAGCCTCTGGTTTCTGAAGTCACGATTATAAACCCGGCGGAGGTACATGGACTTGATTGGGTGTAAAATAACTTTAATACATGATTTCTTTTCGGAAGATCTGCCAGAGAATTGCTAATTCGTTGCCCAAACCTTCAATGAGGCACTCTGTCGCCATCATCAGGGAACTGGATGTGAGCTTGCCGTACCCAGTATTTTTAACTATACAGAAGGACTTATACAACGCCTGGCTCGCTGGTTACATCCAGATCCTGAATGGCGGCGACAGAGTGCGTCGTCGAATTCTTGGACAGCGATTTAGCACTTACCTGGCTGTTCTCCCGAGAATAAATCATTCATAATCAACGCCGGGAGAACTTCAAGTCTCTGATCATTAATGCAGTTTGATTCGTATGAGATGGCAGTCTTATGCGCCTTGGAACATAGAGGGTACTCTGATGGGGAGAGAAGATAATAGCTGTGTTATCTTACTGCATGTTCAGATCTGCATGTACCCTTACCCTGAGGCTAGTTTCTTATGTTAAGTGGCCGCCTCATATCTTATTTGTTCCTCTATTTCAAAATGGGCTGCATCCTCTGCTCTTAAAAAGTCTGTAGAAACATAATTGCCGTCCTCTCCCAAGTGAATTAATATTTGCTGCTATCTTTCTTTCTAGAAGTATTCTGCTTTAATTTTCTTAATGAGGCTGCATCATTGTTGCCAATCCTGTGATGAATGCTGGCAAATTTATCTTCAGCCAGCTTAATTATGTGCGCAATTCTGAACGTAACATATTTGTCTGACACCGAATATACACTCCTGGAAATGGAAATAAGAACATATTGTCGCCGGTGCGTCAGACCCATCATACTTGCTCCGGACACTGCGAGAGGGCTGTACAAGCAATGATCACACGCACGGCACAGCGGACACACCAGGAACCGTGGTGTTGGCCGTCGAATGGCGCTAGCTGCATAGCGTTTGGACACCGCTGCCGCCAGTTTCAGCCAGTTTTCCGTGGCATACAGAGCTCCATCGCAGTCTTTAACACTGGTAGCATGCCGCGACAGCGTGGGCGTACACCGTATGTGCAGTTGACGGACTTTGAGCGAGGGCGTATAGTGGGCATGCGGGAGGCCGGGTGGACGTACCACCGAATTGCTCAACACGTGGGGCGTGAGGTCTCCACAAAACATCGATGTTGTCGCCAGTGGTCGGCGGAAGGTGCACGTGCCCATCGACCTGGGACCGGACCGCAGCGACGCACGGATGCACGACAAGACCGTCGGATTCTACGCAGTGCCGTAGGGGACCACACCGCCACTTCCCAGCAAATTAGGGACACTGTTGCTCTTGGGGTATCGGCGAGGACCATTAACAACCGTCTCCATGAAGCTGGGCTACGGTCCCGCCCACCGTTAGGCCGTCTTCCGCTCACGCCTCAACATCGTGCAGCTCGCCTCCAGTGGTGTTGCGACAGGCGTGAATGGAGGGACGAATGGAGACGTGTCGTCTTCAGCGATGAGAGTCACTTCTGCCTTGGTGCCAATGATGGTCGTATGCGTGTTTGGCGCCGTGCAGGTGAGTGCCACAATCAGGACTGCATGCGACCGAGGCACACAGGGCCAACACCCGGCATCATGGTGTGGGGAGCGATCTCCTACACTGGCCGTACACCTCTGGTGATCGTCGAGGGGACACTGAATAGTTCACGGTACATCCAAACCGTCATCGAACCCATCGTTCTACCACTCCTAGACTGGCAAGGGAACTTGCTGTTCCAACAGGACAATGCACGTCTGCATGTATCACGTGCCACCCAACGTGCTCTAGAAGGTGTAAGTCAACTACCCTGGCCAGCAAGATCTCCGGACCTGTCCCCCATTGAGCATGTTTGGGACTGGATGAAACGTCGTCTCACGCGGTCTGCACGTCCAGCACGAACGCTGGTCCAACTGAGGAGCCAGCTGGAAATGGCATGGCAATCCGTTCCACAGGACTACATCCAGCATCTCTACGATCGTCTCCATTGGAGAGTAGCAGCCTGCATTGCTGCAAAAGGAGGATATACACGGTAGTAGTGTCGACATTGTGCATGCTCTGTTGCCTGTGTCTTTGTGCCTATGGTTCTGCCAGTTTGATCATGTGATGTATCTGACCCCAGGAATGTGTCAATAAAGTTTCCCCTTCCTGGGACAATGAATTCATGGTGTTCTTATTTCAGTTTCCAGGAGTGTATTTTCGATAGCAAAAATAAGTTCTATGGGGATCAGTTAAGAATGATAAGGAGGTAGACGTAAGATATCATGATTGTATTGGTGGAGAAGACAATTTTGTGGGTGCTTTAAAGGAGTGATTATGCTGTAAATATGAAGATTGAAAACGCTAGAAGAGTCAACTCTTGGACCTATTCTGTTGGAAGGATTTGCATAGTCTAGTCTGTCAGTATATCTCTTCTGGATATTTTAACTTAGTGTACACCTTCCCTAAAATAGGTCTTTTCCCAGTTTGTATTATTATTCACTGATCATCCGACGAACTGTTGTTTCTTTGGAGCTGTTTATGGAGACCTTCTGCGCGTTATCTTGTGGGGCATGGAAAAAGAAATAAACTCGCAACGATGCCACATTTATAAATTAAACCGGCCCATGAATGGGCGAAGTAGGGTTTTGTGTAACTAAGATATCTACGAGAGCTGCTCAATAAAGAATGATCATAATTTTTTTACGGTCATAAATTTTCGCACTGAAATTCAATCTTATTAAATTCTGTTAGCTTAATGTGAAACAAACAACCCTTAGTAGTTCAATGTTGGTACTCCTGTTTCCCACCTATGAGAACCAGACAAATTCAGACATGTTCAGTATCTCCTACCGCTAAACTGAAGGTAGCACGCGAGGAACAATGTGCGGCTTTGAAATTCTGTTTGCGACTTCACAGGCCTTCATTTGAGGACTTTGGAGAGTCTGTTCTTCCCTACAGCACAGCTCGGAGGTGGTTTAAAATGTTTAAAGAAGGAAGACAATCAATTCCAAAGTAACGTTATTCGGGTGCTCTAGTTTCTGCTCCTACGGAAGAGAACATCAACACTGCGCTGCCATTGTGAGGGATGATCGACGAATTACCTTAATATCACTTACTGAAATGCTGAACATTTCAGTGGGTGCCACCCGCACGTTGGTGACAGAAACATTACACATGAGAGGTGTTTGTGCGCGATGGGTTCCAAGACTGTTGATTCCTAAAAGAAGGACATTCGCATGCAGGTCTGCGTGCAGTTAATGTTGATGTTAGAGGAAGATCCGGGGTATATATGAAACGGAATCTCTGCTGATGAAACTTGGTTACATCATTGTGATCCTGAGAGCAAGGCTCAGTGTGGAAATATTCTCTCTCACCAATCCCCCAAAAAGCAAAAGCTGTTGCTTCTGCTGGACTAAGTTATAGGCATCTCATTCTTTGGTATTCATGGAATGCAGCGTGTTGTTCCTGCACACACATCAGTAAGTGGACAATGCGACAGGAATGTCCTGAAAAAATTTCAAGTACATATCAGGGGCAAAATACCACATTTCCATGAGGCAAGCTGGTTGATGCACCACGACAGTGCGCGGCCACATTTTGCCAATGTTGTTGCTGAATATCTTACAAAATCACCGTGAATTGCCTCCCTCACCCTCCCTATAGTCCGGATTTAGCCCTATGGGACTTTTCTATTACCTAACTTGAAGAAACGCCTTAGTGGGAGGCATTATCCATCATCAGAAGCAGTGGTGAAGGCTGCGGAGACTTGTTTGATGTATCTCTAAAAAAATCCAGCAATTCTTTGAAGGCTGGCATAAACACTGGGACAAGTGCATCGCATTCCGGGGAGACCAGTTTGAGAAGGACCATCAGAATTATGAGGATGAGTAAAGGTACGTTGTAAAAAAAATGTGATCATTCTTATTTAACAGCCCTTGTATAAGGACAAATATGGAGATTGCAGCGACCGGTCGATAGTCTTAGCTCGGAAATGGTGGCTACACCGTGGGTTTATTTAGCATGTTCCCTATCTGTACAAGTCTACCAGTTCTACAAATATATTCCTGAATGAAGGTTACTTATGAAGGCATTCTTAGGGCATTTAAGGTACACTTTACTTTTATCATAAAAATATCTTAAACTTGTGGTATTTTAACGAAGGTTTTTAGTCATTGAAAACAAAATTTGTAGCAAACATTTTCATTAAAGTGTACTTTGGTGTGGGGAATTCTTAGAGAATGTTCACATCGCATCTTTGGAAGATGTTACTCTGAAATACGAAATTTCGTGTTTAACCGATTTTTGTTTTTGAGTTACACTGATCACACACCTACGTTGTTTCCAAAGGTGTGTTTTATTTTATTTGATGTGTCTTTCTCGGTGTCGAAATTTGGGTAGAATGCAACACCTTCCTCTACTTACTATGCACGATAAAGTGGAACATGTGCTTTTGTAAACACTAACCTACTACCCGAGAAAGTGACCAGACGCAATGGCCGTGAACGTCAGAGTGCTGCATTTGCTTGTTTTCCCTTTAATGGACCAGTGGAATTCTAGACGTTTGTTATACGGTTAGTGGTAAAGTAATTAGTGCAGTTCTCTTGTTCAATAACTTCTGTAAGTATACGTAGAGCAGAAGTGCAATAATCTCCTAGAGATGTAAGCTTTTCCAAGGAGGCGATTTGCTCAAGTGGCAAAGGCCTAATTCAAATATTGCATTAAAAGATGCTATCCATTCTTAAAGCAAATATCAAGCTATGCACTTGTTGTTCCAATTTGAAATCGTTGGTAACTTTACCTTTATTGACAACTAAATGGATATCAGAAACCGTATCTAAAGGTTTGTTCGGCTTTATAGGAAGCCAGGCTTACAGCTACACTTTAAATGGCTATAACATGACACGCGTTTAGAGGATGTAGGTACGTCTGTAAAAGGTAAATAACACTGAAGTACTACTCGACAAAGCGAACAGACGTATCGGAAACAATGCGAGGTTGACGTCATTCAGAGGTGTCAGTTGCAGATGCAACAGTTGCAGTATTCATTGTGAGGTGCGAGGGTCTAAATTCCTTACGACATAAATCAATATAAGTGGTAGCCTGAAATAAGTGAATATCGACAGGAGTTACAAGGGATACCAAAGTCTTGAGCAAGTGTAAAATAACTACTATTTCCGAAATTCTTTATGGCATAAATCAATATAAGTGGTAGCCTGAAATAAGTGAATATCGACAGGAGTTACAAGGGATACCAAAGTCTTGAGCAAGTGTAAAATAACTACTATTTCCGAAATTCTTTATGGCATAAATCAATATAAGTGGTAGCCTGAAATAAGTGAATATCGACAGGAACGTTAAGGAATACCAAAGTCTTGAGCAAGTGTAAAATAACTACTATTTCCGAAATTCTTTATGGCATAAATCAATATAAGTGGTAGCCTGAAATAAGTGAATATCGACAGGAACGTTAAGGAATACCAAAGTCTTGAGCAAGTGTAAAATAACTACTATTTCCGAAATTCTTTATGGCATAAATCAATATAAGTGGTAGCCTGAAATAAGTGAATATCGACAGGAACGTTAAGGAATACCAAAGTCTTGAGCAAGTGTAAAATAACTACTATTTCCGAAATTCTTTATGGCATAAATCAATTAAAGTGGTAGCCTGAAATAAGTGAATATCGACAGGAACGTTAAGGAATACCAAAGTCTTGAGCAAGTGTAAAATAACTACTATTTCCGAAATTCTTTATGGCATAAATCAATATAAGTGGTAGCCTGAAATAAGTGAATATCGACAGGAGTTACAAGGGATACCAAAGTCTTGAGCAAGTGTAAAATAACTACTATTTCCGAAATTCTTTATGGCATAAATCAATATAAGTGGTAGCCAGAAACAAGTGAATATCGGCAGGAACGTTAAGGAATACCAAATTTGAGCAAGTGGGCAATAACTGCTATTTCCCAGATTCCTTACGCCATAAACAAAAATAAGTGGTAACCTGAAACAAGTGAATATCGACAGGCTTTCCAAAGGATACCAAAGTATTGAGCAAGTAGGCAATAACTGCTATTTCCGTAATTCTGTACGGCATAAATCAATATAAGTGGTAGTCAGGAACGAGTGAAATTGGGCCTACCTCGGTAGCGTGGTGGTAGCATGTTCGCCTCACGTTCAATATGTCATTAGTTCGAATCTCGCTCAGGGTGAGCTTCCTTGATAAGGTCTTTCCGGGGTTTCCCTTATCCTTAAAGAAGAATGTCGGGCAACTCTAAGCTCTCTGGACCCCGGGCTCATTTGAGCATCATTTCACCCATTTCATTCATTGTCCGATATGACCTGACGTTGGAGTGAATATGGGCCGGAATTACACTGAATCCCAAAGTGCTGAGAAGTTGGGAAATAACTGCTATTTCCGAAACTCTTTATACCATAAATATATATATAATTGGTAGCCGGAAACAAGTGAATAACGGCAGGAATTACAGGGAATAACACAGTGTTGAGCAAGTAGGCAATAACTGCTATTTCCGAAATTCTTTACGAGATCAATCAAAACAGGTGGTAGACAGAAACAAGCGAATATCGACAGGATTTCCAAAGGATACCAAAGTATTGAGCGAGTTGGCAATATCTGCTATTTCCGTAATTCTGTACGGCATAAATCAATATAACTGGTAGCCACAAATAAGTGAATATTCTGACTTTGTGGGTTCGTGAAATTAAAAGTCCAATTGCACAGACTCAAAATGTTCTTTATTTCCACCGAGTTTCAGTTGGAACACTTGCCGATTACACAGAATTACGTAGCGCACACAATTACAATTAACCAGCTCGTCCGTCACCGTTCCACTCTGCACTCGCAGTTACGTACACTCCTCCGATGCACGTACACAGTCTTCCAGTCCGTTTCCTCACTGGGCGCTACTCACGGCTGCCCACCAAGGACTGAAATGACTCGCCAACTACAGGCCTTATATGGGGAAGATCACCGTTTCTTGAAACTTCAGGGCGCACACAGTTATCTCGAGGCTTTGAGACATCTGGTGGGAGGGGAAAGCGACGGTGCAGGGTTCCCGCCGTTTCCCTAATCATCCCTTCAGTTAGTGAAACGAGACAAATGGGTAGGCGTGGTCTCAATGCTTCCTCTCTGGCCCTACTGCCGGCTGGTTCTATAGGGAGTTCCGATCGGGTGACACTGCCCCCTCCTCAAAGCTGGTAGTCGCGAACAGCACCATATTAGCGAGCCATAAGCGTTGTTGTCAGAGAAGTCTAAGCTTTAAGGAGCCGGTATTCTTTTGCACTTCATTTGTTTCACCATGCGATGTCCCGTAAATTTAGAGGTTTCCTGTTATCCAAAAGCGTTGTTGTCAGCGAAGTCTAAGCTCTAAGGAGCCTTTATTCTTTTGCACTTCATTTGTTTCACTATGCGATATCCCGTAAATTTAGAAGATACCTTTTATACAAAAACGTTGTTGTCAGAGAAGTCTAAGATCTATGGAGCCTTTATTCTTTTGCACTTCATTTGTTTCACTATGCGATGTCCCGTAAATTTAGAGGTTTCCTGTTATCCAAAAGCGTTGTTGTCAGCGAAGTCTAAGCTCTAAGGAGCCTTTATTCTTTTGCACTTCATTTGTTTCACTATGCGATGTCCCGTAAATTTAGAAGATACCTTTTATACAAAAACGTTGTTGTCAGAGAAGTCTAAGATCTATGGAGCCTTTATTCTTTTGCACTTCATTTGTTTCACTATGCGATGTCCCGTAAATTTAGAAGATACCTTTTATACAAAAACGTTGTTGTCAGAGAAGTCTAAGCTCTAAGGAGCTTTTATTCTTTTGCACTTCATTTGTTTCACTATGCGATATGCCGTAAATTTAGAAGATAACTTTTATACAAAAACGTTGTTGTCAGAGAAGTCTAAGCTCTAAGGAGCCTTTATTCTTTTGACTTTCATTTGTTTTACAATGCTATATGCCGTAAATTTAGAGGTTTCGTTTTATCCAAAAGCGTTGTTGTCATAGAAGTCTAAGCTCTAAGGAGCCTGCGTTCTTTTGAACCTCATTTGTTTCACAATGTGATATGCCGTAAATTTAGAGGTTTCCTTTTATCCAAAAAGAATGTTATCAGTTTGGTCTAAGCTCTACGGAACATGTATTCACTTGAACTTCAATTGTTTCCTCCTCGCAAACGACTAAATGATGGACGTTTCCTCTGATTAAAAAGGTTTTTATCAGAGAAGTCTATGCTGTAAGGAGCCTGTATTCATTTGAACTTCAATTGTTTTGCTATCCGTTATGACTTAATGTTGGAGGTTTCTCTTATCCAAAAAGATTTTTAGCAGATAAATCTAAGCTCTAAGGCGCCTGCATTCACTTGAACTTCTATTGTTTTGCTCACCGGTATGATTTAATGTTGGAGGTCTTTTCAGATCCACAACGCTTTTTATCAGATAGGCCTAAGCTCTAAGGAGCCTGTATTAATTTGAACTTAATTTTTTTGTTATCCGGTATGACTTAATTGTGGAGGTATTCGTTTATCCAAAAAGATTTTTAGCACATCAGTCTAAGCTCTAAGGAGCCTGGATTGATTTCTACTTTAACATATTTGCTTTTCGATATGACATAATATTGGATGTGTTCTCTGACCCAAGAAATTTTGAACATATAATTCTCAGCTCTATGGGGCCTGTATACACTTGAAATTCTATTGTTTCCTCGTCTCAAAAGACTAAATGATGGAGATTTTCTGTTGTCCTAAAAGGTTTTTAACAGGTAAGTCTAAGACCTAAGGGGCCTGTATTCATTTGAACTACAAATGTTTTGCAATCCAGTATGACTTAATATTTGAGGTCTTCTCCTATCCATAGAAATTTTTATCAGATAGGACTAAGCTCTATGGATTTCGTATTCATTTGAACTTCAATTGTTTTGCTATCCGTTTTGACTTAATTTTGGAGGTTTTCTTTTATCCAAAAAATATTTTTATCACATAAGTCTAAGCTCTAAGGAGCCTGTATTCACTTGAACATCAATTGTTTAGCTACACGGTATGATTTAATGTTGGAGGTTTTCCCTTATCCACAAAGATTTTTATCAGATAGGTCCATGCTCTAATGAGCCTGCAATCATTTGAAATTCAAATGTTTTGCTACCCGGTATGATTTAATGCTGGAGGTTTTCCGTTATTCACAAAGATTTTTATCAGATAGGTCCATGCTCTAAGGAGACTGCAATCATTTGAAATTCAAATGTTTTGCTACCCGGTATGATTTAATGCTGGAGGTTTTCCGTTATTCACAAAGATTTTTATCAGATAGGTCCATGCTCTAATGAGCCTGCAATCATTTGAAATTCAAATGTTTTGCTACCCGGTATGATTTAATGCTGGAGGTTTTCCGTTATTCACAAAGATTTTTATCAGATATGTCCATGCTCTAAGGTGACTGCATTCATTTGAAATTCAAATGTTTTGCTATCCGGTATGAATAAATGTTGGAGGTTTTCCCTTATCCACAAAGATTTTTATCAGATATGTCCATGCTCTAAGGTGACCGCATTCATTTGAAATTCAAATGTTTTGCTATCCGGTATGAATAAATGTTGGAGGTTTTCCCTTATTCACAAAGATTTTTATCAGATATGTCCATGCTCTAAGGTGACTGCATTCATTTGAAATTCAAATGTTTTGCTATCCGGTATGAATAAATGTTGGAGGTTTTCCCTTATCCACAAAGATTTTTATCAGATAGGACTAAGGTGTATGGAGCCCGTATTCATTTGAACTTCAATTGTTTTGCTATCCGATATGAATTAATGTTGGAGGTTTTCCCTTATCCACAAAGATTTTTATCAGATAGGACTAAGGTGTATGGAGCCCGTATTCATTTGAACTTCAATTGTTTTGCTATCCGATATGACTTAATTTTGGAGGTTTTCCCTTATCCACAAAGATTTTTATCAGATAGGACTAAGCTCTATGGAGCCTGTATTCATTTGAAATTCATTAATTTGCTATTCGGTATGATTTAATGTTAGAGGTTTTCTCTTATGCAAAAAAAAATTTAGCAGATAACTGTCAGCTCTAAGCAGCCTATATTCATTTGAACTTCTATTGTTTTGCTATCCGGTATGGCTTGATAGTGGAGATTTCTTCTGATCCACAAAGATTTTTGTCAGATAACTCTTAGCTCTATGAAGCCTGTAAACTCTTGAAAATCAATTGTTTCATCCTCTCAAATGACTAAATGATGGAGTTTTCCTGTTGTTCAAAAAGATTTTTATCATGTAGGTCAGTCTAAGCTCTAAGGAGCCTGGATTCATTTGAACTTCAATTGTTTTGTTATCCGGTTTGACTTAAAATTGTGGGTTTCTTCTTATCCACAGAGAGTTTTATCAAATATGTCTAAGATCCAAGGAGCCTGTGTTCATTTGAATTTCAATTGTTTTGTTATCCGGTTTGACTTAAAATTGGAGGTTTCTTCTTATCCACAGAGATTTTTATCAGATAGGTCTAAGCTCTAAGGATCCTGTATTCGTTTGAACCTCATTTGTTTAAGCCTCGCAAATGACTTAAGGGTGAAGGTTTTCCTTTATCCAAAAGGAATGTTGTCCTTTAACTTTAAGCCTATGCTGTTGGTTTAACTCCTATATAAAATAATTGTCATTTGTTAGCACTCATCTCTGTAGAGCCTACAGGGATTAGATTTTCATTTGTTTCATTATACCGTATGACTTAAAGTTGGAGGTTTTCGCTTATCCACAAAGATTTTTATCACATAAGTCTGAGCCCTAAGGAGGCTGGACTCGTTTTAGCTTCATTTGTTTTGTTATCCGGTATGACTTATTTTTGGAGGTTTTCTCTGATGCAAGACGATTTTTATCAGAGAAGTGTAAGCTCCAAGGAGCCTGTATACTTTTGAACTTCAATTGTTTTGCTATTCGGTATGACTTAATGTTGGAGGTTTTCTCTTATCCAAAAAGATATTTACCAGATAAGGCTAAGCTCTAGGAAGCCTGTATTCCTTTGATCTTCAATTGTTTTGCTATCCGGTATGACTTAATTGTGGAAGTTTTCTCTTAACCACAAAGATTTGTATCACATAGGACAGAGCCCTAAGGAGCCTGGACTCGTTTTAGCTTCATTTGTTTTGTTATCCGGTATGACTTAATGTTGGAGGTTTTCTCTGATGCAAGACGATTTTTATCAGAGAAGTGTAAGCTCTAAGGAGCCTGTATTGATTTGAACTTCAATTGATTTGTTATCCGGTAAGACTTAATGTTGGAGTTTTTCTCTGATGCAAAAAGATTTTTATCGGATAAGTGTAAGCTCAAATGAGCCTGCATTTATTTGAAATTCAATTGTTTTGCTAACCTTTATGACTTTATGTTGGAGGTTTTCACTTCCCCAAAACATTTTTATCTGTTAGCACTAAGCTTTATGGATCCAGTACTAACTTAAACATCATTTGCTTCCACCTCCGAAATTTCTTAATGTTGGAGGTTTACTCTTATGCAATATGATTATCATTTGTTAACTCTAAACCCTGTAGGTCCGGTACTCATTTGAACTTCATCTGCTTTGCTAACCGGTATGACTTAATGTTGGAGGCTTTCTCTTATCCAGAAAGATTTTGATCACACAAGTCTTAGCTCTAAGTAGCCTGTATTATTTGGAACTTCAATTGTTCTGCTATCCGGTATGACTTAATTTTGGAGGTTTGCTCTGATCCAAAAAGATTTCCATCAGATAATTCTCAGCTTTAAGGTGCCTGTATTACTTTGAACTTCAATTGTTTCATCCTCGCAAATGATTAAATGGAGTTTTTCTGTTATCCAAAATAAATTTTATCTGTTAGCAGTAAGCTCTATGGAGCCGGTACTCATTTAAACATCATTTGTTTGAACCTCCGAAATATCTTAATGTTGGAGGTGTTCTCTTATACAGAATGTTTGTCATTTGTTTACTCTAAGCTCTTTAGAGCCTGTATGCATTTGAACTTCATTTGTTTCACTATCCGATATGCCGTAAAGTTAGAGGTTTCTTGTATCCATAAGCAATGTTGTCAGATAACTCTAAGCTCTAAGGTGCCTGTATTCATTTGAAGTTCAAATGTTTTGCTATCCTGTATGACTTAATGATGAAGGTTTACTTATCCTAAAAGACTTTTATCAGATACGCCTAGGCTCTAAGGAGCCTGTATTCATTTGTACGTCAATTGTTTTGCTGTCCGGTATGACTTAATTTTGGAGGTTTTATCTTATCCAAAAAGATTTTATCAGATAAGTGTAAACCCTAAGAAACCTCTATTCATTTCACCTTCATATGTTTCAACCTCCGGAATAACTTAATATTGTAGGGTATCTCTGATACAAAATGATTGTCATTTGTTTACTGTAAGCTTTTTAGAGAACGTATTTATTTGAAACTTATTGGTTTTGCACTATGCAATATACCTTAATGTTAGTGGTATTTTCTTATCCAAAAATATTGTTGTCAGATAACTCTAGGTTCTAAGGAGCCTGTATTCGTTTGAACCTCATTTGTTTAAGCCTCACAAATGACCTGAAGGTGAAGGTTTTCCTTTATACAAATGGAGTGTTGTTCTTTAACTTTAAGCCTATGTTGTAGGTTTAAATCCTATATAAAAAGGATTGTCATTTGTTAGCACTCATCTCTGTAGAGCCTCTACGCATTAGATTTTCATTTGTTTCACTATACCGTATAGCTTAATGTTGGAGGTTTTCTCTTATCCACAGCCCTAAGGAGCCTTGATTCGTTTAAACTTCATCTGTTTTGTTATCCGGTATGGCTTAATGTTGGAGGTTTTCTCTGATGCAAGTAAATTTTTATCAGAGAAGTCTAAGCTCTAAGGAGCCTGTATTTTTTTGAAATTCTATTGTTTTGCTATCCAGTATGACCTAATTTTGGATGTTTTCTTATCCAAATAGATTTTAATCAGATAAGTCTAAGCTCTAAGAAGCCTGTATTCATTTGAACTTCTATTGTTTTGCTATCGGTTTTTACTTAATGTCGCAGGTTTTCTTATCCAAAAAGACTTTTATCAGATACGTCTAAGCTCTTAGGTACCTGTATTCATTTGAAACTCATTTGTTTTGCATTCCACTGTTCTGCTTATTCTGCAATTTTTTGGCTATCCGGTATGAGGTAATGTTGGAGGTTTTCTCTTATCCAAAAAGATTGTTATCTGTTAACTCTAACCACTAAGGAGCCTGTACTCATTTGAGCTTCATTTGTTTCATCCTCCAAAATGATCAAATGTTTGCGGTTTTATAATATCCAAAATTATGGTTATTTGTAAAACTCTAAGCACTATGGAGCCAGTGCGATTTTGAACTACATTTATTTGATCCGCCGAAATGACTAAATTTGTAGGTTTTCTCTTATACAAAATGATTGTCGTTTGTTAACCCAAAACTCTTTGGAGCCTGTACAAATTTGAACTCTATCTGTTTCGCGATCCGGTATGAATTAATGTTAGAGATTTTCTCTTATTCAAAAACATTTTTAGCATATAAGTCTAAGATCTAAGGAGCCTGTATTCATTTGAGCTTCATTTGTTTTATGCTCACAAATGACTTAAAGTTGGCCGTTTTCCTTTATACAAAAATATTGTTATATTTCAACCGTAAGCACTGTGGGTCCTCTACACATTTGAACATCATTTGTTTCATCCTCAAAAATGACATAATGTTGGAGTTTTTTTCTTGTCCAAAACGATTGTTATTTGTTAAGTCTAAGGGCTACGGAGTCTGTACATTTTGAACACCATTTGTATCACTGTCCGTTATGACCTAATGCTGGAGGCTTCCTCTTTTCCAAAAAATATGAATATCTGTTAACCATAAGCTCTAAAATGTCTGCGCGGTTTTGAACTTCATTTATTTCATCCTCCGAAATGATTGTCATTTCTTAACTATAAGCAGTTATAGAGTATTGAGCAAGTGGGAAATAACTGCTATTTTTAAATTATGCACTACGTAAATCGATATTAGTGGTAGCCAGAAACAATTTAATATCGAAAGGAATTACAAAGAATACCTTAGTGTTGAGTAAGTGGGCAATAAATACTATTACCTATATTATTTATGGCATAAATCAATATAAGTAGTAACCAGAACCAAGTGAATATCTACAGGAATTGCAAAGATTAGCAAGAGTTGACCGAGTAGGCAATAACTGCTATTTACGATATTCCTTACGACATAAATAAATGTAAGTGGTCGCCAGAAACAAGTGAATATTGGAAGGAATTACAAAGGATACCCAAGTATTGAGCAAATGGGCAATAACTGCTATTTGAGAAATTATTTACGACATAAATCAATATTATTGTTAGCCAGAAACAAATGAATATCGACAGGGATTGCAAAGATTACCAAAGTGTTGAGCGAGTGGGCAATTAATGCTATTTCTGAAATTCTTTACGACATAAATCAATAAAAGTAGTAGACAGAAACATTTGAAATCGACAAGAATTAAAATAACACCAAATTTTTGAGCACGTGGGCAATTACTGCTATTTCCAAAATTATTTACAACATTAATCAATATAAGTGGAGCCAGAAACAAGTGAATGTGGGTGGGAATTACAGAGATTGTGACAGTGTTGGGCATTGTGGGATATAACTGCTATTTCCGAAATCCTTTACGGCATAAATCAATATAAGTGTCAGGCTGAAATAAGTGAATATCGACACGAATTCCAAAGGATACCAAAGTGTTGATCATGTGGACGTTAACTGCGATTTCTTTATTTCCTTACGACATAAATCAATATAAGTCGTAGCCAGAAACAAGTGGTTACTAACGATTTCATATTGGAACTAGTAGATACCTTGATAATTGCTTTAGGAATGGATAGCGTCCGTGACATCTTTCAATGCAATATCTGAATTAGGTCTTTGACACTTTATGAAACCACCTTCTTGGGAAAGCGTCCATAAGAGATGTAATGATAGACCACATTATGCAAAACCTTACAAAAGAAAATTTCCAAGACTTGAACTTTTCTAGGGTTCTCAATCTTCATATTTACAGCTCAATTACTCCCTTAAAGCACGCACAAAATAGTCTTCTCCACCAATACAATCATAGTACGAGGGCTATCCAGAAAGTAGATTACGTTTTGGAATAAAAAGTAAACAAAGTATAGGAAACAAATTTTTTATATACAGATGAAAGCCACACTCAAATACTACTTTTCGACATAGTCACCATTCAAATTAAGGCATTTATCGTAGCGATGTACGAGCTTGGAAATTCCTTCGTCGAAAAATTCGGCCGCCAGCGCCTTCAACCACTTCGTTACCTCTTCTTGGAACTGTGCGTCGTCATCAAAACGCTGCATAGCCAGCCACTTCTTCATTGCTGGGAATAGGTGGAAGTCGCTCGGTGCCAGGTCGGGACTGTACGGCGGATGAGGAAACAACTCCCACTTAAAATATTCAAGAACTTCACGAGTGACATTTGCCGTGTGGGGCCGGGCGTTGTCGTGAATCAACAAGATCTTAGAGCTCAACATTCCTCTGCGCTTGTTTTGAATGGCTCTTCTGAGTTTTTGGAGAGTTTGGCAATACCTTTGAGAGTTTATTGTAGTGCCTCTTTCCAGGAAGTCCACCAAAATCACACCTTTTCTGTCCCAAAAAACAGTCGCCATCATCTTCCTTGCCGACATTGTTTGCATGCATTTCTGGAGTTTTGGGGGAGAACTTGTGTGCCCCCACTGCACTGATTGCAATTTGGTTTCACAGTTCACGTGTTTCACCCATGTTTCGTCACCAGTAACGATGCGATCGAGTAAAGAGTCACCATCCTTATGGTAAACGTCCAAAAAGTTCAACGCTGCATCCATTCGCTGATTTTTGTGGTCCTCTGTCAAGATTTTTGGAATCCATCTTGCACAAAACTTGTGGAAACCAAGCTTTTCGCTGATGATTTCGTGCAACAAACTTCGCGAAATTTGTGGAAAACTCAAAGAAAGTTCCGTTATTGTGTTCCTTCGGTTTACAGTTTCTTGCAGTCTGAAACCTTATTACTGCACGCACCTCGCAGCTCGCGGGATTTTCAATTAACGCAGACATTTCAAACCGTCACAGTATCTGAACGGAGCACAGCACGAACCTCTCACTAGCACGGCTAGATGCCGACTGAGCCGCGCAACGCTCTGACCCCAAGATGGCCGCGCTAGCCCCGCCCCTAGCGGAAACAGACGAAAACGTAATCTACTTTCTGGATAGCCCTCGTATATTACGTCTACCTCCTTATCATTCTGAACAAATCCCCATAGAACTTACTTGGACTAGCGAAAATATATTCGGTGGCTAACATAAGTGTTACGTTCACAATGGCGCATATAATTCAGCTGGCTGAAGATAAATTTGCCAGAATTCAGCATTGGATTGGCAACAATGATGCAGCCTCGTGACGAAAATTAAAGCAGAAAACCTCTAGAAAGAAAGATAGCAGAAAATATTAATTCACTAGGGAGAGGACGGCAATGATGGTTCTACAGATTTTTCAAAAGGGGAGGATGCAGCGCATTTTGAATACAAATAAGACATGAGGCGGCCATTTAACATCTCTAAAATACATAGTAGACTGCAATAGCACTTAACACAGCAGACCAGCCTCAAGGTAAGGGTACAAACAGATCTCAGCATGCAGCAAGATAGATCTAACATCTTAACCCCCCCCCCTCTATCAAACTACTGACTATGCCCCAAGGCGCATCAGACTGCCATCTCAAAGGAATCAAACTGTATTAATGATCAGAGACTTGAAGCTCTCCCGGCGTTGATTATGAATGGTTTCTTCTCGGGAGATCAGACAGGTAAGTGCTAAATCGCTGTCCGAGCTTTCGACGACGCACTCTGTCGGCACCATTCAGGATCTGGATGTAGTCAGCGAGCGAGGTGGTCTCTAAGTCCTTCCGTATAGTTATAAATACTGGATACGGCAAGCTCACATCCAGTTCCCTGATGACGGCGACGGAGTGCCTCGTTGAACGTTTGGTCAGCGAACTAGCAATTACATGGTAGAACTTCCGAAAAGAAATCATGTATTAAAGGTCTTTTACACTCACTAAAATCCATGTTCCTCTGCCGGGTTTGAAATCGCGACTTCAGGAACCAGAGGCTAGCATGTAACTTACACAACACCAGATCAGAAACAGGCAAACAGAATGTAGAAAGAGCACTCCGATAGAAAGAGCATAATCATTTAAGTTCTTGTCTTTGTGCATTCCACCTCTGCAGCAGCTGAGTTTGGAAGTTATATATCTTATATCCGTAAATATCGTATATATGTACTAGTATTGTGACTTTGTGGGTTCGTAGAATTAAAAGTCCCAAGTTGCAGAAATTCAAAACGTTCTTTATTTCAGTAGAAATACACGTACAGTAGCAGCAGCAGTAGCAGTAGCGTTTACAACTCTTGTTACAAATCCTGTTCACGGTTGTCCTTAAAACCGTCCCCTGGCATGTCGCACCTTCCTTAAATATAGTACGACTCATGTTACTAGATATTTGTGGAGCAAACAAGATATCGAATGTTCTGTAAGACAATCAGGATGTCATTAGAATATTTCGTTTATCTCTTGGGATGCCGTTTATCTCAGCGCTATGTTTATCTGCTCAGACAATCTGTTTATCTCCTCCCGGCTCCATCCGTCCCTTATCGCTCCCGCACCGTCCTTTCGTAAATAATGTGTTCGCGACAGTAGTAACTGTTGACAGTGAGCGGTTTCAAGATTGCCAAAAAAAGTTAGGAAATAAACTCCTGCACCACCCGAAACCACAATCCAAGGATTAGGAGTACGATGCCTTATCCGTTAGGTCACGGGGACTACTATACACGGTCACGTTACACATCAATAGATCAACTGCCGCACACAGATAAAGAATAAGGTAGAGAGACCGAGAGAGAAGAGAGGGGGAGAGAGGTAGGGAGGGATTGAGGGAGGAAGAGAGCATGGAAATAACATAGCCTTTTCGCTTGTTTTACCATAACCCGTTAGCTATGAAGTCAGTTATATATAAGAGCGTGTTAGCAATTCTTGTTGAAATTAATAAGCTTTTATATATGGAGGCACTTAACTTCTATAGCTCTCAACAGCTCATTGCGTATTATGCGTAAAAGGTGTCTTAATGATGATGACATTGCTCTATGACCAGCCTGATGTGCTTTTATGAGCCCTAAATCTACGACACCTGACCACTTGTTGTATTCCCGTGTAATAGACACGATGGTAAATATATTTAAGGGGTAAAAAATGTTAGGTACTGCGACGGGTCTGAACCAGTGACATAGGTAGTGTGCGGTTTCGAGATTACCAAAACGAAGCCAAAAAATAACCCCCGGCGGGATTCGAACCCGCAATCTTCGGATTAGGAGTCCGACGCCTTATCCATTAGGCCACGAGGGCTTGTGCGCACTTTCGTGTTATTTATACTATATCAGTGGAACCGCTGCTCTTATTCAGAGGCTGAGACAGAGACAGAGAGACGCACATAAAGAGAAAAAGAGAGAAATATTAAGGGAGAGGCATATAAAATAGCCTTTACTCATCTTATACAATGGACCTTGCTCTGTGGAATAGCCATACATAAAAGGACTCAGCTGTATACAGAATTATAACTATACAAATTTATGAGCATTCACTATTGAAATTAATATTGAGCTTTTATTTATGGGTTAACCATAATTTAAGTGATTCTCAGCAACCAATTTTATAGTGGGCGTGGTAGTCTTCTTAATTTTGATCAAAAGCGTTCTCAAGCTTGACGTTATTTGTCGAGCCCTAAATAAACGACAATTGACCACTGATATATTTCCCATTCAACGGAAACCATGTCAAAGATTTTGACATAAAAAATTCGTCTTTTCGCAGAATTAAACCCTCACTTTCGAGAAAGTAATAGCTGGCGTGTAACTTACACAGTTTGTGTGTTTCACAGTGCTATAAAAAGAAAACGTTTCCTATATCCGTAATAATATATAAGAGTGTGTTAGCATTAATTAATAAAATTAATTTTGTGCTTTTTATGGGGCCATTATAACTAATGTGGTTCTCAGCGGCACAGTGCACACTGGACGTGAAAATCCCTTTAATTTTGGACTTGCCCTCTTTATCAGGCTTGAGGATCTTTTACATGATCTAAATCTACGACACTTGACCACCTGGTCTATTGCCCTTTCAAAGAATCATATTCGCTTGCACCTACAGTAGCATTCGCAATAAGATGAATTTTGTGAACGTTCATCTCGACCAACATGAACTACGTAGTATGATACTGCCTACTATGTACCAGAAAAGAAATTGTGAATATGGAACAGCTATAATCATTTCAAGCTTAACAGATGTGCCCTGACGTCACCAAATACTGGTAGGCTAGAGGCAGAGTGACTTGGTTGTCAACTACTGAGCATTGGACACAGACATACACACACATTTACATACTGTGACTTTGTGGGTTCGTAGAATTAAATGTCCAATTTGTCGAAATTTAAATGTTCTTTATTTGGGTAGAAAACGACTGCGTAGCAGCAGTATTACACCACATATCACAATCTACAGTACCAAGGTCGACGAAAATAACAAACGTTTTGATTACAACATCAGTTCTCGTTGCAACACTTCACAGCCTTTTACTGCTTACTCAGTGTTTTACAAAGCTCTTGTTACATGTCTTTACAAGCCCACTCTGCTGGCGTTTCACAATCTCTTATATTTCATTCATAAATCTGAGAGATTTCTCGAACAAACATGAAAAACAATTATTCTCTGTCACACGAGATATCACTAGAACCTTCCAAAGAGTGAAACGCTACCTCGGCCGGCAAGTCATTTATTTTCGTGATACACTATCCGTTTATCTTTATCTGCCGGCTCTTTGTGTAGACTAGCCGTGCTATCGTAGATAACGACTTCGCAACACTGATCCCTATTCAAGGCTGGTCGTCCCGAACAACACAATCATAGTGGGCCAGACAGCCTTGGTGTAGTACGATCATCTTTTCTCAGGTCGCTTCGGGATGCGGTAGACCACGTTTGTTAATCCTCTTCAGCACCCGTACGGTCCTTGCCACGGCTGTTGAAGTTTCGTGCCGCGTCCCTTTGTTCGGGTTAGGGCGGTACAACTAGACTAGGTCACCCTGCTGGAACCCTTGCCTGTTGACTTGCCTGAGGTATCGGGTCTTCATCCGGTCGCTCGCATTCTGGAGGATCTGACGAGCCATTTCATGCATGTCGTGGAAACGGTCCACCAGGTTCTCCAAATACTGAGTTGATGGCTGTTTTGCATTCGGTGGCTTCCAAAAGCCAGATCATAGTGGAGCCGTAACCCTTGGCCAAACATTAAGCTGACTGGCGTCATCCCAGTGGTGTTGTGTGTAGACGAGCGGTAGGCCAGCATGAACAGTGGCACCTTGATGTCCCAGTCTCGCTGATTACCGGACACGACTTTCCTCAGGTGTTCCTCTAAGGTCTTGATGTAATTTTCGACCATGCCACCCGACTGGGGATGTAGATACGTTGTGCGGGTATCGTTCACTCCAAGCCTTTCCAGTGCCTCCTTCATCAGGTTGAACTCAAAAGTGGTGCTCTGGTCGCTGTGATGCTCCCCAAATCGGCACCCCAAATCGGCCGAACACTTGCTTCACGAGGCAGTCTGTGATTGTCTTCGCTTCCTGGTTCAGGATGGCATACACCTACGGCCACTTGGTGAAGTAGTCTACAACATCCATCAGGTACTTTTTGCCTTGATCGGACACTGGTAATAGTCCATCTCTCTCGACGGCGGTCGGTTCGAATGCCGATGTGACGTTATACTGCTGCATGCGAACCCAGCACCTAGTCTGGGTGCCGCGACCCGCCGGCACACACGTGGCATTGACCGCACCATCTCTCAGCGTCTGCTCGGTACCTCAGCCAGTAGTAGCGCTTTCGGAGTTTGTCGATAGTTCGGTTTGCTTTTAGGCGTCCTCTTGAAGTACCGGCGTGCTCTTCCTCCAAGACCTCCGAGGTCTTAATTCGGGGAAGTACCAACTGTTCTCTCTGGGTCTTCCCATCGGACGATTCCCATCCCCGGAACAGCACGCCCTCTCTTGTGTACAGATTGGCCCATAGGGCCCATTAAAAGTTTTAGGTGGCCCTCCTCGGTGCGATATCCTCCCAGGTTGGTCTTGTCCCTGCTTCCAATATCCTCAAGAGTGGCCCCACATCTGCATTCGCCAGGTGCTCTCTCCTCAGGCCGTGCTATCCCAGCCATCCGCAGGCACTGCCGTGACTACTCGGACACCTGGGGCACGCTCTTTCTCTTCCACTACTGTACACTGGCCGCACGCCCCTGGGCAGGGTCTTTGGGACATGGAGTCTGGGCTACCGATGCTCTTCCCTCTACGATGTTCAGTGGTGAAGTCGTACTCCTTCAGCCTCTGTACCCAGTGTGCCGTCTGGCCTTGCAGGTTTCTAAAGCTTAGTAACCAGGTTAGGGCGGAGTGGTCAGTCCTCAGGTGGAATGACTGACCATACAGCTACTTGTGGAAGTGCTACAATGTCTCTACTACCGCCAGTAACTCTCGCCGTGTGGCGCAGTAGTTCTTCTTCGCCTTGGATAGTATCTTGCTGTAGTAGGCTATCACATACTCGTGGCCGTTCTGGACTGGCATAGGACGCCTCCAATGCAGTGTTCACTGGCGTCGGTGTCCACAATGAAGCCGCCGCCTGGTTAGAAAATCGATAATTGAGGCACTGCACAGGGTCTTCTTCAAGTGTCGGAAAGCGCCTTCCGCGTCATCTGTCCACACTTAAGTTCGGTGTTCCTCTGTCAGGCGGCTGAGGGTTTTGGCGGCGTTGGAGAACCCCTCTATGAAGCGGCGGTAATAACAGCACAGTCCCAGGAAACTGCGTAACTCTCGCTTATCCTTGAAGCGAGGCCAATCTCTCACAAACTGTGGCTTCTCCGGGTCTGTGGCCACTCCGGTTGGTGAGACTATGTGGCCCTAGTGGTTGACTTCCTTACGGAAGAGCTGGTATTTCTTTGCAATTAGCTTCAAATTGGTCACCTGCAGTCTCTGTAGCAATTTACTCAGATTCTCCAGATGGTCTTCGATGGGCTTACCGACGATGATGGCGTGCAGGTATAGCAGGTAGGCGTCATAAGTCAGTCCTTTCATCGCCGACTCCATGAGGCGTTGGAAGGTAGCTGGTACGTTGCAGAGACAAAAGGGCATAGCTGCGAACTGCCAGAGCCTTTGGCGTGTCGAGTATGCAGTCTTTTCTTGGTCTCCCGGGTCTAGAGCCACCTGCCAGTGACCCGACTTCAGGTCCAGGGTCAAGAACCCCTGTGTACTAGCTAGTATGTCCAGGGTGTCGTTAATCCGGGGTAAGGGGAAACAATCCTTCCGGCTGACAGCGTTCAGCTTCCTGTAGTCCACGCAGAAGCGTAGGTCGCTGTTCTTCGTCACGAGGACTACGGTGGAACCCCAAGGGCTGTCAGACTCTTCAATCACTCCCCTGGATTTCATGTCATCTGGCATATCCCGTACCGCCGCTTGTTTCTCCAGGCGGAACGCGTCGAGGTGGTTGCCGAATAGGCCGGGCGTCTCCGCTGTCGATGCGGAGAACCACTTTATCCGTGCGGCAGTAGTCGCTGTTACTTTGGCTGATGACGCGCTGGTATCGCCTCAGCAGTTGTCGAACTTTCTGCAGCTGTTCTGCGGTCAGGTGGTCGTCTGCCCTCTCCAATACGCCTTCCAGCCGGAGCCCCAGTTGTTGCGTCGGCACAGTTACAATTGCGTTTTGTGGAAGTAAGACGTGGTATTATATTCCTAATGGACGGTATTCGCTTTGAAAGGGGCTACAGTCTGCAGCAAGCTTTAGCAGTCATTTAACAGTGATAAACTTCGTGATGGGTGTGACCAGTTTATATGCAAAGAACATGCAAAAGTAATATTGTTTTGCAATTAGTGTTCATTATTTCAAGTGTAGAATGAGTAGAAGAATATTTACAACAGCATTTTTTACAAAGTGATATTGCACATCATTATAAAAGATTGCAGTATCTCTATATTGCGTGAGCTAAACGTGAGCAAACATATGAGTCAGATGGAGAATGTAATGTCATGTCGGCATGTTCGCCATAGTAGTTCAGTGGTTTAGGGCAACCGCACGGAGAGCGTGCGATCCGTGGTTCAAATCCCGAGTATGGCAGTGAATTTTTTTTAATCTGGCTCTACTCATTCAAACCTTAGCCTACACACGGCTGCATTCAAACCTTAGCCTACACACGGCTGGTGTGAAAGAAATGATAATTTCCATCAATATATATAAAAATACATCCTAAAATTGCTTTATAATAAATGAAATATCTATCTCTAATTTTATAAGAATATACTCAGAAGAATTCCTCACTTTAATGACTTTTGTATAATTGGTAAACCATACACAAAATATTCAAGAACATCTCAGCAAACAAGTCAGGTAAGAAGACGATTAGACATCGACGTTTCGTGAGTTTAGACCACTCCGATCATCTATATATTGTTGCCAGGCGCATGTTATTTGACGGGAGAGAGAGAGAGAGAGAGAGACAGATGGAGAGAGCAACCGAGTAAGAACAGACCGATAGCCCCAAGCCACGCCTACACTTGGAAGAACGCTTAACGCTGGCCGAGGGAGAGAGGGGGGCGGGGAGAGAAAGAGCCAGAGAGATGTCTGAACAGTTCCCTCTCCTTCGTGAAAGGCCGTGTAGCTTCGGCGTCTAGTCGAGATCTGTTAACTGTGCAGTGTGGTCGTGTGGCTGACGGCCTTGCAGATTGGGTTTGTGTGTTACGTCATTCTGGTGGTCAGTGTTGCACAGTGTCTTTTAACTTGAAAGAAAGAGCGTTTGGAATTTCTACAAATTAGAACCTTAATTCTACATAACCACAAAGTCACAATATTTATAAGAAATATTATAAACACTAAATAGATATAACACAAAAATCAACAAAGAAAAACACTACCAATACTAATATTACTGAACAAATGACTGCAGTAAATGAAATGCCAGGTCAGGAGATAGCGTGAGTGTAGTAAACTAATTAGGTCCGAGAAACATAACCACTTAATTTGATGATCAAGGTGTATATATCTGTGTTTCTTAAGCCGACTGCTTTCCATTTTTAAAGCCGGTTTCCCAGAGGAGCTGAACTGGCATTCAATTTACTGTAAAAAGTCTTTCGTTTAGTGTTGCGAGTATTCGTAATGTTTTACCTTTGTTGATTTTTATGTTACATCGATTTAGTGTTTATAATATTTTCTTAAATATCCTGATGATGGAGCCATCTACCCTCCCGAAAGTGCATTTCCAAACGTCTTTTTACCTGCTTATTTCCAGAGTATATCCCAGGAAGGCTTCAGGTCTTATCTATAGAGAATGTTACAACAAAAAGTGTAGGTCTCATTAAAATCCACATTTTATGTGCTATAAGCAATTTTGTGTGTACTTAACCGTCTCTGAGATATTTTTTGTTATTGATTTGAACTTCTAATATTTAGACAATGCCATCGGATTAAGTGGGCACGCTCTTAACGTCACCAGCGTCGACGTTGCACCCGCTTCCCTCCTGCTTAGTTTTCCCCATGCGAACCGTCTTGTACTTCGATAAAATTAAGACGAATGGACAAAGACAACCATCACTGTTTCAGATATTACAATACTGAATTTCCTTGATGTTATTTCCGTTTTCAAGGAAGGTGTTGCAGACATTCTCCCTGTGCTCGAAGATAGGCATCACAGAATAGATTTGTATACACTTGTTGGAGTTTCTGCTTAGATCACTTGCTTAGTCCTTCCATATATTATTTTGCAGTTCTTGTAATGCTCAAGGTTTAGAATTATGCATTTTGTATTTCCAAAGTGAGAGGTGCATTCAAATTAAAGCACCTCCTCTTTTCAGAAATCGGACCAAATAGGAATTTAAAAAAAAAAAAAAATACACGTGGACATTTTGTGAATGAGGGACAGAGATGGCAGAGATCTGCAGCGCATAGAATTCTGATAGCAGCGACGAGAGTTAGGACTGCTTTGATACTTAAAATGGCGGAGTTTTCGTTGCAAGAACAGCGTATAGTCATGGTTTGCTCCATTTTCCTGGTGTGGACCTATTGAAATTCATCGCCAGTTAAGTGAGGCATGTGGTGATGGGCCCACGGATGTGTCTAATGTGCGTTCTTGAGTGCGACAGCTCAATGAACGACGAACATCGTGTGTCAACAAACCAAGACAGGCACTGCCTCGAACCTTCCGGTCTGACGACATGATCCTGCGAGTGGAGAACGTTGTTTTGGAGGATACCGAGTGAACATTTTCAGATCTTCGTGCAGGATTGTGTGCATAGATCCCACGGAAACGCAAATGTTAAAGACGATGACCGCAACTGTCTTAGTTTGTTGTCACACGATGTGCTTTGTTCACTGAACTGAACACTGCTACGGGAATTTTAATGCTGAAGATGTGGTACGGTATTATCCTCACCTGTAATCCTCCCGCGTTGCGTCTGGATTTGGTGGTTCAATTCAGCCCTTCGAGAGGAAAATGACGAAGTCACGGGTTACTACTGTTCTCGATCCCAGTCTTCTGCTCAGATCTGGCACTCAGATGTAGCGATGCCTCTAGACGATCTCCGGCGCTGCTCCAGTCGGTGTAGGAGAACTATGATAACACAGGCGTGGTCTCGAGGCAGGGAGTTAACTTCTATCTTCTGAAAAAATAATTCCATTTTTTACATTAGTATAATTTAATTGTTCTAATTCGGGGTAAACACGCCGTAACGTGGATATACATACAATCAAAGTAATAAAATGGTATTTACCCAGAAATTGTAAATTGAAGTTTATAATTTATTTAGATTATAGAATATAATTTACATCTTTACTACACGACGTTCTGATACAATTGTACGTCCGCTCACTTCAATAATTCCAAATGAGAACCACGCCTTTCCACTTCGCGGTCACTATCGAGATGCTTTTCACTTCCACATACTTAATATAAACCTATTTTTTAATTCTTTTTTAAATCTAAATAACGCTACCAAGTAAATAAACAAAACCCATTTTTGTGCCAAACAGAATCAACTATTTCAGCCCCCATGAACGTACATTAGACACACCCATGGTCCCATCACCACATGCCTCACTCAACTGGCGATGAATTTCAATAGGTGTCACACCATGAAAATGGAGAAAACGAATGATTACACATTGTTCTTGCAATGAAAACGTCGCCATTTTAAGTATAAAAACACTGCGAACTCTCGCCATTACCACTAGAGTGCTATTCGCTGTACAGTGCTGCCATCTCTGTCACTCATTCACAAAGACTCCAGGTGTATTTTATAAAATTTGGAAGTTCTTATCTAGTCCCGGTACTGAAAAAAAGGTGTTATGACTTCAACGAACCTCGTAAACATCGCAAGGCATTAAAAAAGATGGAGATTTGTGTTTTATAACCCGTTTGAGCATGAGTATACTGAACAAAGGATGTCTGTAGATCTTCGTTTGTTATATGCGGCGCAAGTAAAGAAGGTGACGCTACAGGGACGTAATACCGGAAACTACAATCCCAGCCCGCGGGTGGAGATGCCAGAGAGAGTGCCCCCTTACTTTGATGACCCTGTCCTTTTCTCAATACTGTGACTTTGTGGATTCCTAAAATTAAGTCTAATTTGCAGAACTTCAAAATGCTCTTTATTTTCTTGGAAAGACAGTTTGTATAGCCCTTTGCAACAGGATGACGTAACGTAAACCAACACAGTCTCTCGTGGCTTCACCACACGTAAACAAACGTGCTCCCGCACGACTGCGTGACAAGGGTGCCCACCACGGCATTTATACAAGAGCCACTGTTTCTCGAAAGTTGCCAAAGACAGACGATCTTTCCTGACGTAGCGAGAACACCATGGAAATGTCTGTCTCTTTCTGCCACTGTTGCTCCCTCTCCCTCCCTCCCTCCCTCCCTCTCTCTCTCTCTCTCTCTCTCGGCAAGTGCCAAGCGCTCATATCTCTGCAGCCGTGGCTTGGGCGCTATCTGTTCTCTTTCACTCCCCGCTTCTATCTCTCTTTGCTCTCGTCCACGCAGCAAAACAATGCCCCGTAACAATACCGAAGGTCGTTGAAAGATTTGAAGCTCTCACGGTGATGATTATTAAGTAGAGATTCTCGGGTTACCAGCACAATGCTGCTCGCGCTTTCGGCCATATTTACTGTTGGCCTCCTTCAGTAAGTGTAGTATAAACATTCATACAGTAAACATGACCGAAAGCTCGAGTAAGTTTGTGCTGGTAATCCGAGAAGCTCTACAGAAAGTCGTTGTTCACCTTACCTTTTCTGTTACGTTTCATGGTGGAACAAACGATAGTGGATAATTATTTAAATAGCTTTGGGAAAGGAATAGTGTGGGTATAAAAGACGAAGACAGAGTTTGATTTTGATTTTCCTTTCGTTGTCTTTTTGGCGTGCTTAGTACTCGTATTTACGGTTTTAGTTGTATTCATTAATACTTACACGCTGCCATATTGTTATGGTTTTGTTTAATATTACAAATAAACTTATAGTATCTCTTGTTGAGATTGGTTGTTTTAAGCACACTTTTTAATTAATTATGAATATTCTGTAAATATTTTATTGATATCTTGCTTTTGTGAATACTTTTTGTCTTAAACTCATATTTTCTTTATTTAGGGAGTTAGGTGTTCATGATTTTTCAAAGTATATTGTCACCCAAATAACGGAAGGCAGGACCAACTGGCAGCTGGGTAACGGATAAGAACCTTTTAGACCACGCCCACCCATTTATATTTCAGCGTTAACAAGGCAATGGTTGGAAAAGCATCATTAGCCATCTCTTTCCCCTCCCACGGACCTCTGGAACAGTCACGAAGATTCACTGAACCGCGAGATGTCCAGAAACGGCGATCTTCTCCATATAAGGCCTGCAGTGGAAGAGTCAAAGAGTTCATGGCGAGCAGCTGTGAGGAGCGCCGAGGGAGCAAACGGACTGGAAGACTGTGTACGTGTATCAGAGGAGTTTTACGTGATTGTGAGCTTGGAATGGACCTGTGACAGACGAACTGGTGAATTGTAATTGTGTGCGATAAGTAATTCTATGTAGTCGGCAAGTCCTCCAACTGTAATTCCTTGGAAGTAAAGAACATTTTGAGTTAGTGCAATTGGAATTTTAATTTCACGAACCCACAAAGTCACAATATATTTAGTGTAAATGTGATATGTTCCAGGCTCACATCAGCTTAACCTTAATGCTTTCCCAAGTCTTACATTACTTGGAACGAGTAAGTGAGTGTGTGGTGTTTTAGGACCCGTCGACAACGAGGACATTTGGGCCCGTCTTGGATCGATAAATCAGGGCTTCATTTGGAATTCCCTTTTTATTCGTTCTATGTGTGAGAGCAATTAACTTTTATAATTTCTAATTCTGTCATTCAGATTTTCCTTTAATTCTTTTCTAATTTAAATTGGTCTCTTCTATTACAGCCCTTTACTAGCCTTTGAAGTTTAATTTTCTGTAGCTCGAAAGTTAAATTGTTCTCCTTTCGTATCCAAAATGTATAGTTCTAAACTCCGAATTTTTAACAATTTCTTCGTTTCATCCTTTAAGTATTTAGGAGCTCGTATACTTACACATACTGAAGTGTGCAGTTTATACACATAATTTTCCTGTCATGCTTATACATGCGCGATTAACAATTATTATTTGCTCTGTAACGAGATTATTATGGTGGTGGCGGTAAATTTACATAAGTATGTAAGAAAATAAAACAAGAATACCTAAGCTAGGATGTTACTGGTATCTAGTGTCCAATATTGACAGGTAACCGGCTATATAAATGCCGTTTCGGCCGCCAAATATATATTAGTAACCAAAAGAACCTGTAAGATTCTTCTATTTTAATTAAAGCTTCAAAGTATTCTACTTCTATATTAGCATTGTACAATATAAATACCTCAAATATTAAGTAACACATTCTACATTTCAGATCAAGATTTATATAATGCATGTCATCCATAGCGCTCAAACATTTATACTAAACGGATACAAAACGTCAACATCTCAGAGTTCTTAAATATCTGACAGCCTCCAAGCTACATGTTAAAGTATTATAATACTCTTCAACACGTCTCATGTGGAAATGCTAAATCTTTTTGATGACGCTCTTAGGATTGCCGGATTAGATCACGGCCTAAACAACAATTATTAATTCTTCTTGTGTTAATTCGACGAATTTATCTATGTCATACGATATGAAATCGTTACAGTAATATGTTAGATCACAGCTTAAACTACAGCTGTGATGAATGTGTTTCTTTTTATATTTTAGAAAATGATTAAGGTTTTGGTTATCTGAGGCTAACATGCATTTGTAAATATAAAAATAAAGGTAAAGTGTATAACGTTATTCATATTTTGCATCCATGCCTTATTTCTGCTTGTTTTTATTAACCAACACAACTAAACTTCTGTCCTGCCATCTGTTGGGCATATACGTAGGTACTAGTACAGAGATGTGCACCAGATAGCAGACTGTCTACATACGCTTACAGAAGCCACCGTTGCACCTCCGTTGTAGCTTTTGACACACACACACACACACACACACACACACACACACACACACACACACACACACACGACCGGACATTGTAGATCTGAATGTCAGACCTTCGGTCTCAAGCCAGATCAGGGCTAGGCCCTCTACTGACAGTGGAGTATTTTTAAGGAAGGATAATATACGGCAGATGAGGCTGCAGCTATATATAAGCCATCGGATGTATTATTTTATGTACATAGAAGCAGTCACGGGCGTTTGTAACGCTCTACAGGATAGATGTCGTACTCACCTAGAGCGCGCGTGAGGGAGTTGAAGTTGTGGGAGAGGTTTTGATAGAGGGAACGTGAAAGGGCATGGATGTAGTCTGTTATTGCGGGCATACGTAGGTCAGGTCGGATAACTAGATTTGGGATGTACCACGTGGAGTCTGTAGCAGTGCGGAGGAATGGGGATTGTAGAACTCCAAGGCGGTGTAGGTGAGACTTGGCTGCTACTCCCCATATTTCACTGGCGTATGTAATGGCTGTCCGGAGTACTTGCTTATACAGGAGCAGTTTTGTAGGCTGCAGCTTTTGTGGAGCGCTCTGCACTAGTAACTGCGTATGCCAACAACAGGTGGCAGGACCGGCGTTGTTTTTTATTTAAAAAGAGCAGACATAAAGCATGTGATGAAAAATGTGAATAATGTTATGTACTTTTATTTGTATTTCGATTTCCAAACTCACGTTGGCAGCAGATAAGTCAAACTTTAATCATTTTCTAAAATATAGGGAAACATATTCTCCAAGGTTGTTTTTAAAGCTGTGATCTAAACTATAGTCTGACTTTAAAATAAGGTACATGAAGGCCATCAAACAAGGGACGCCAAGGGTAACAGGGGAAGATCGTTGTTATCGTAACGTAACCAAATGTTGCCCGATTGGTTAAACCTGTGAATCACATACTCTGATAGCTCGAACCCTTGATTATGTTTCAAGTATTGAGAGGATACAGAAAAGGGATATCTACATTACTTCCTGTCTGCTGTTGGGCAACATTGTGGAACCTCATGTGGAGAAACGAATGATATGTATTTTACTTTGTTTAGTTGAATACAATGTTTTCATTATAAACAATAATCCTAGAAGAAAATCTCACAACGTGTTATTGTTTTCCTGTTCTTCAGCCTATCAGAAATGTTCTCTGAAATCTCTTCACTGTGATTCAATTCTTCATAGAAATCTGTTTCCTGGAGAAACGTACAGACAACTACATCGGTCGACAATCTATAAAGCGATTGACGTATCGTAGAGAGAGAGAAGGGAGGGAGGGAAAGGGCTTGTAAATAACATAGCCCTGTCACGTCTTGTACCATAAATCGTTAGTCATGCCGAACAGCTATAAATTAAAGTTCTCAGTTATATACGAAATTATAGTTATAAAAGCGTGTTAGCAATTCTTGTTGAAATTAATGAGTATTTATATATGGAGGCACTTAACTTCTGTAGTTCTCAGCAGCCCATTGGGTATTATGAGTAGTAAAAGGTGTCATAATTATGACGAGATGCCCCTATGTCCAGCTTGATGTACTTTTATCAGCTCTAAATCTACGACACCTGCCCACTTGTGGTATTCACTATTTAACGGACGCCATGCTAAAGATATTTAAGGGGGAAAAATGTTAGGTACTGTGACGGGTTTGAAACAGTGATATCGGGACTCAGAGCTGTCATGTTTCTTACAGTTTGAGTTTTATAATTTTATATAAAAAACTCTTTATACGTAATTATCTTTATAAAAGTGTATTAATACTGATTACTGATAGTGCGCGGTTTCGAGATTACCAAAACAAAGCGAAAAAATTGCCCCCGGCGGGACTCGCAACCGCAATCTTCGGTTTCGGAGTCCGATGTCCTATCCGTTTAGGCCACGAGGGCTTGTGTTCGCTTTCGTGCTCTTCATGCTGTATCAGTAGAATTGTCGCTGCACTCCAGTCAGAGATTGAACGAGAGACAGAGAGAGAGAGAGAGAGAGAGAGAGAGAGAGAGAGAGAGAGAGAGAGAGAGAGAGAGAGAGCGAGACAGAGAGAGAGAAAGAAGGAGGGTGAGAGATGTTTTAAATAAAATAGCCTTTTTGTTATACAATACCCTTTACTGTGTGGAACAGCCAAACATGAAAGGACTCAGCTGTATACGGAATTATACCTATACAAGTTCATGAGCATTCAATTTTGAAATAAATATTCAGTTTTTATTTATGGTTTCACTATAATTTAAGTAGTTCTAAGCGGCGAAGTTTATATTGGAGGTGAAAGGCACCTTCATATTGATCAAAAGGGCCTTTGTCTAGTTTGAGCTGATTTTATGATCACTAATTAAACGACCCTTGATGACCTTATATATTTGCAAATCAACGGACACCATACTAAAGATTTTGACACCAGAAGGCATAGTCTTCAACCGGTTTTGAAACCTCCAACCTCGGGAAAGCAACAGGCGGCATGTCAGTTATACAGTTAGGGTGTTTCCCAGCGACATATAAAGAAAAGTTCTCCTATAAGCTTAATTATATTTAAACAGGTGTATTAGTATTAATTGGTTTGATAATCTTAACACATTTACACACACTGTATAGTTGTTCCATGTTTGGTGTTAAGAATTAATTTACATGAACATAGTGCAGGAAATATTTTCCTGTGGAAGGAAATTTGGGTTCGAACAAACTTGTCATATCCTTTGAAGATCCTGGACCTTTCCACAGTAATTTCGGTATTCATCCGATTGTGCCAGATGTTCGCAATTGGTCACATATATCTGTTTTCCCGCATAGGCTGGATGTGATCTTACGGGATCTTCTAGATTTCTAGCACACAGACCTCACACTACCATTCGAGATAGGCAAACTCGGCGCCGGTATTTGGTGGTTAGGTGTTCACACACGCTATCGGGAATATTGCTTTATTTTCCTGTAATATGTATGTTTTAGTAACCCCGATATAAGTTTATCTAAACATTAGCTAAGCAAGAATATTGTAGACCCATATCTGTACTCCCTCAGCGGCCTGTTGCAAAAGGTACGCGAATTGGCGATCCCGGGCTCCCGACCCAAAATGATACCCTCGATGAGGGTTCCTCTTAGCGGTGAGGGCCAGGCAAAACCCCCACCCACGTGTCCGCCGTGCGTGGAGACCCGTGTCGGTGGAAACGTTTGTCCTGGTGGTTGAGGGATGCGCATCTGAGTTCGTTCCAGTCTTCTTCTGAATTCGGGGGGTCGCGCATTTCCAGTACATTACTTTGGTTTCTGCTTCGCCTAAATGGGAGGTTAGGGACTAACTCTAACCTAATCAATCGGCCAGGCCTAGGTACTGTACCGAACTCCAAAGTGAGTGGGACGGCTAGGCCGCTATATCTCCTGTGTAGCCCTGTCATCCCAGTGGGATGACCCCTTATTGGGTTCCATGCTCAGTGGGGAGCACTGGGGGATGAAATTTATTCCATTTATTATGGTAAAACAAAGTAATTATAAAAATTATTAGCAAAAGTGGAAAGGAAATACCGTAGTGTATTGGTCCTCGCTATTTAGTTATTCATAGAACTGACGAGGGTCAGAAATTCAGTACCGAGTACCCGTTCGTTATCCAGAAGGGCTTAGATAGTATTGCTGGTTTTGTGAAGGCATGTAGTAGATCTCGCAATGGCACACCCTGGTCGAAGCAGTTTCTTCGACACAGACTGTTAAAATCTTGAAAGCAAACATGCTTGCGAGCTACGGGTGCGCGTGGAATTTCATAGGACTCCGAACTCCAGGCGTGGTGTTGTAAACGCCAGCGCATTTGCTGGTATGTCAAATGAGGAGATTTATGGAAAACTTGGTGGAACAAGGTGTGATTAATGTATATCAAGTTTAACGCAAAGAACGAGTTGAACTAATGTCCATTGATACCGTGTTACTTACCTTTGATCGGGAAGAACTCCCGAGAAAGATTAAGGCAGGGAATGAAGCTATTGAAGTGAGGCGGTATATACCAAATCCACTGAGGTGTTACAAATGCCAGCCCTTTGGCCACACAAGTGATTCTTGTACTGGATTTGCTACTTGCGTTGCCTGCGGAGAAGTGAAGCATGATAATACATGTACTCCGCCCACAACGTGCGTTAACTGGAGTGGTGACCGTTTATCAAACTCCAGAGAATGTCCCCGTTTTATGGAGGAGAAGGCGCTCCAAGAGATCCGGGTAAGAGACAGGCTCTCCTGCGTGGAAGGCTGGAAACTCTTGAGTATTTGCCGGCCTTCTGTACCTGGGACCCTTACTCATAGTGCATTTGCAGCTAAGCCGGTAGCTAGCCGTTAAACACACCCCACAAACCAGCGAAAAAAAAAACGCGGAGGTAATATCCGAAAGATCAGTTACACAAAGATCACAGACAAAGCAACAAAAACCAACACGAACTACAGTGAGCACGCCGACCAAGTCCAGTCCTAAGAAGAATGTTTCAGCCAGGTCACCGCCGAAAGCATGCACTTCAAGAACAAGTGCACCGGAAGTATATAATGTATCGCCAAGGAAATTTAAGACCACTTATCACAGAACGGACTTCCTCAAGGAAAATATTAAGACCAGTGAAAGGAAAGCTACCCAGCACAAAAGTACGCGAACATCTCCGTCATCATCTGAGGAATCATCTGGAGAGGGCCCCGATCGGCGACTTCCATCTTTGCCGCTCGCAGTTTCGGATCCTGTCGAGAGACCGGATTTGAGGTTACCAGTGCAGAAGCCGACCTCTTCCATTGACTATGTGGAGCGAGTAGATACTGTCCTCTCTGGCCAAACGACAGTGACGAAAATAGAGGAAGAACCTGCTGAAATTGCTAGCCCAGCCCCAAAGAAAGGGAAGAAATTGGTTCGACCACCACTGGGCAGGTAGCTTGTTTCGTAGCAATTTGATATTGGAATTAGTAATTTTTATGCATATTGGTATTTTATCGGTGCTTATAGTTTTAACTGTATTTTACCCATTTGGACTTATTTATTTTATTGTAATTTTGTTTTGAACTCTTTTTAAAATTTGAATAATTGATATCTGGCTAGTGCCATGAACTAGTTTGTTGTAAGGGCGCTGATGACCGCTGCAGCTGAGTGCCATTATACACATATCATCATCATCCCTTTCTGTACAATTTACGGGACATGAATAATTCCAGTAAGGTTTTCTGTGTCATGTGCTTTACACGCCTTTTTGTTTAAATTCTTATTACATTGGTACTATACCATACATACGTTCATTAGTCTGGCTGTTTGAAAATATGATGTACACAAAATATTATTATTAAAAAATGTAGATTTCTTTCAGACACACAATTTCGGTCAAATAAGTTGTGCAAGTGTGCGTGTGCGGAGGGGTGCGCGCGCGACAAGCAAACCAATATCTGAGATTTTCCTTGCTATTTATTTGAGTATCCAAACACTTATACTTTACTGAAATAGCTATTTATTATTAGTACTATAATCACCAACATCATATTCCTCACTTCTTAGCCATATAAGGAGAACGAAGATTCAAAGCCATCAGAGAGAGACCAGCTGTACAATTTGATTTAGATGAGATGGCAGACCTCAAAATATGCGTACAACATTGGAAGACTCCATCTTCTGTTGTCAGGTGAGGAAAGGTTAGTTCTCTTAGTAATTTACTTGGGAGAGGACGGCGATGATTCTACAGATTCTTCAACTGGGGAGGATGTAGCCCAGTTTGAAACACAGAAACCAATAAGATATGAAGCGGCCATTTAAGACGCCTAAAATACATCGTAGGCTGTAATAGCACTTAATACATGAAACGAGCCTCAAGGTAAGTGTACAAGCAGATCTGAGCATGCAGTGAGATCAGAGAGCTAATAACTTCCCCCCCCCCCCCCCCATCACATAACTCTCTACTCCATCAAGGTGTATCGGACTACCACCTCATATGAATCAAACTGTATTAAAGATATTTACTCGCAATAAAACCTATGGTCCTCCTCCAGGTTTGAAAGGGTAATTACAGGAACAAAAGGGCAGCATGTTACTTACACAACACCAGATCAGATATACGCAAAGAGATCAGATATACGCAAAGAGACGACAAACACTCCGTTAGGTAGAGCATAAGAATCAAATAATTCATTTCTTGATACATGCCACACATGCAAAACCTGAGTTTGGCAGTTAACTATGTAAAACTCTCTTATATACGTAATTATCCGTGTAGGAGTATTTAACATTTAGAATGAGCGGTTTCAAGATTACCAAAAGGAGGCAGAAAATAAAAGACGGCAGGTCTCGAAACCACAATCACCAAATTAGGAGTCCGATGCCTTTATTGGGTCAAGAGTGCTACTATACACTGCCGTGTTAAAATACATCAGTAGAATAATTGCCGCACACAGATGGAGGGACAGGAGGAGGAGGAGGAGGAGGAGGAGGGGGAGAGAGAGAGAGAGAGAGAGAGAGAGAGAGAGAGAGAGAGGACATAAAATAACTTATCCGGTTTTCTTCTTATCTCTTAGTTCGTTTGCTGTAAGGAACATTTATAAGTAAAGTAGTCAGTACATAGGCATTTACACTTATATCATCTTGTTGGTATTACCTGTTGAAACTAATAATGAGTTTTTATTTATGGAGGCATTTAGCTTTTGTATTTCTCAGGATTATATTGTAGTTGCACATTATGCCGATTTTCCTCTTGTGTTATAATTGGTTTTTTAAGGAACAGTTATAATTAAAGTAGTGGGTACATAGGCGTTTATAATTATAAAATCATGTTGGTATTACTTGTTGTAGTTAATAATGAGTTTTTATTCATGGAGGCACTTAACTTTTGTAGTTCTCAGCAGCACGTTGCATATTATGCGTGTGTAATCATAACTTACTGTTGATAAGAAGCCCGTTTGTCGAACTTGATGTGCTATTACTAACTTTTTATGTACGACACCTGACCACCTGGTATATTTCCTAGTTAACGGGTACCGTACTAAAGATTTTTAACGGAAAAAAATGTTAGATACTGCGACGGGTTTGAACCAGTGACATCGGGACTCATAGCTGACGTGTTACTTATAGAGTGTGTGGGTCGCGTAATTTTATATAAAAACCCATAATAGGGATTTATCTTTATCAGAGTGTATTAATATTAATTATTCATAATGCGCGGTTTCGAGGTTATCAAAACGAAGCCAAAAAATAACCCCCGGCGTGATTCGAACCCGCAATCTTCGGATTAGGAGTCCGACGCCTTATCCATTAGGCCACGAGGGCTTGTACTCACTTTCGCGTTATTTATACTATATCAGTGTAACTGCTGCTTCATTCAGAGGCTGAGACTGAGACAGAGTCCCACACAAAGAGAGAGAAAGAGAGATATTAAGGCAGAGGTATATAAAATAGCCTTTTCTCATCTTATACAAGGCACCTTGCTCTGTGGAACAGCCATACATAAAAGGACTTAGCTGTATACGGAATTATAACTATACAAGTTTATGGGCATTCATTGTTGTAATTAATTTTGAGATTTTATTTATGTGTTTACTATAATATAAGTGATTCTCAGCAACCAATTTTAAAGTGGGCGTGGTAATCTTCTTACTGTTTATCAAAAGCGTTTCAAAGCTTGACGTTATTTTACTAGCCCTAAATAAACGACAATTGGACACCTATATATCCCGCACTCAACGGAAAACATGCTACAGATTTTGACATAAAAATCCTCTTCAAGCAGGTTTAAAACTCAGTCTCAATAAAGTAATATCTGGCGTGTTACTTATACATTTTGTGTGTTTCACAGTGATATATAAAGGAAACCTTTCCTGTGTCCTTAATTATATTTATAAAAGTGTGTTAGTATTAACTGAGAAAACTAATTCTGTGGTTTTTATGGGGCGATTTTAACTTACGTGGTTCTCAGCGGTCCATTGCACACTGGCTATGAAAAATTCCTTAATTTTGCATGCGACCTCTTTATCAGGCTTGAAGTTCTTTTACATGACCTAAATCTCCGACACTTGACCACCTGGATTATTTCCTTTCAAAAAAAACCATATTCGCTTGTACCTATGGTAGCATTGGCAATAAGACGAATTCTGTAAACGTTCATCTCGACCAACATGAAGGGGGTAGGATGGTAAGAGTTGGTAAACATAGTTTATACATGAGTAGAGAAAGTAATTTGAGTACGACACACAGGATTCTCTGTCTAGTAAGATTTTGTTTATGTTTTAAGGTTTATTAGTTACGTAAACGTAATGCAGAATTTAAAGATCTTCAAAGGTTATTTTCACAACATACAAGATTTAATTTGGCATAAAAATATATTCTATATATTTCAAATTTCTTAAAATCATTGGAGCTATTTGACTGTTTGGTACTATGTGATAGACAAAATCTTATTACATAAAATATGTAATTTCATTTAGGTATACAATTTCCATCAAACAATTGTGTGTGAATGTGTGTGTGTATATGTGGTGAATAAACAAATATAAGAGCCATTATTTGTTTCCGATTTTATTTTGGAAACATTTGTGCTTTCTGAAACTACACAAGAAAATAACTCAACATTTCTTCAAATTGCACAAAACCCTAAAATAATTCCAAAACGACCAAGAAATTCACCAAATGTCATTTTTCGGTTCATAATTGCACATGCTTATCTGATTAACCATCTTTATAGTATTGGACTTTCAAACTCAGCATACCGCCTACTATGTACCAGAGAAGAAATTATGAATTTCGAGCGTCTAGAATCATGGCAAGCTTAAAAGTTGTGCCCTGACGTCCCCAAATACTGGGAGGCTAGAAGGAGAATAACTTGGTTGTCAACTCTTGAGAATGGGACACACACACACTTAAGTGTCCAAAGAACCTTTTTACTTTGGCTTCCAATTATTTCAGCATTAGGAAAACAACATTATCAATAAATAATTACACGGCCGTGTAAGAAGTCCAGAAAGGGTGTCCTCAAGGATCCTGCTGCGGTCCAGGATTTTGGAGTATTATGTACAACAGTATGTTAAATCTACAGTTCACCAGAACAACAAAAGTGATTGCTTTCGCAGATGACGCTATCTTAACAAGAGGAAAATACAAACTCGAAGCAGAAAGCATGGCGAACTAGGACATACTGAAGATCCAGAATTGGGGCACAGACTACAAACTAGAATGCAATGGCAAGAAACCGCAGACTCTGTTTATCTCCAGGAAGAGAAACGAAGATAAAGAAATCAGCATTTACTTAAATAGCAAGAAATCAGACAAACGGAGGAAATGTAATACTTAGGCATCTTCTTTTACAGCAACTTCAACTTCAATGCGCACATTGCCCATACTGCAGAAAAATTCATTAAACTCATAAATATGTTATCTGGGACATGCAAACTACAATGGGGATTAGGATGCAGATCTCTGAGAACGATCTATGAGGGAGCTATAGTTCTAGCGATGACATATGGTTCACGAGTGTGGATAGAAGCCATAAAGTAATGCAAGAACATTATTAAATACAGAAGAGTGCAGAGACTAATTAATATAAAAATTGCTAAAGTATACCGTACAGTATCATATGAGGCTCCATGTGTAATAGCTGGTACACAACATCTACAAGTAACCATAGAGGGAAGGGTAAGGACTCATCTGGCAACAAGAGCTAACAATGAACAACACGACACACCAGTAGAAATTTGACACTGGAGACACCCGGCAAAAAACACTTCAATATATGAAAAAATGAAATGTGTAGTGTTTAACGCCCGCTTTTACTACATACGGCACCGCAGGAGTTGACACTGATGATGCATGAGAAAGGAGATGGAGTACCGGTGGAATGAGATGGCGGGGGAAACCGGAGACCCCAGAGGAAACCCGCCCCAACGCCGTGTTGTCCACCACAAATCTCACTTTGCGGTCGCCTGGGTTCAATATATGAGACAGACAATAACAGTACATGCGCATTTGAAATATACACAGACGGCAGCATAATGGGAGACAAAGTTGGCGCAGCGGCAGTAATATTTACAAACTGCATGTTGACCTCTAAGTTAATGTTCAAGCTGCGTGCTCGATGCTCAAATAACCAGGCAGAGCAACTTGCAATTCTTGAGGCGCTGAAGAAACTAAAGGAACTAGAAAATGAAGCGTACGCTTACAAACAAGTTGCATTGTTCACTGATAGCAGGATAACACTGGATCTCCTTAAAAAAAAAACTCAAAACACAATTACCTGACTGAGGCAATCAAAGCTAAAATCCTCGACCTGAGAACATCAGACTGGATGCTGCATCTCGGATGGGTGAAAGCACACTCGGGCATATATGGCATAGAAATAGTAGACAGACTAGCAAAAGGGGCTGCTGGGGAAGATCATGAAATACAAAGAAGTACTGATAAGCATGGAGAGAGACACTGGACTGAACGCATGGCAAATACAATGGACAGCATCAGGCAAAGGAGCCATTGCCAAAGAATTCTTCCCATCCGTGAGAAATATACTAAAACAAGAACTGTCATTTGCCAAGAGTTTACAGCAATTGTCACAGGACACGGAAAGCTCGGTTCATACCGCCATCTATTTGCTTAACTAGATAGCCAGTATACAAATGTCAAGAAGAGGAACGAGCCATAGACCACATAATATTCCGATGTCCAATCATATACAAACAAAGAACCAATATGATCAGGAAAATAAAAAGCAGACAATGCGCGTGGACATTACTAAAGAGCAACTTACTAACACACATTTAAAATGTTTCGTCAAATTTGTTAAATCAATAAAATTCACAGATATAGGTCAGCCAAATGAAGCATAAAAAGTCAATAAAACTGCTAAATAATTGCAAGTATTTTAGTAAGAATATTGCAAAGTATTGTAGGAAACATTTAAATACCAATGCAAGAAATGTAAAATTATTGGAAAATTATTGTAAAAGTTGTATATAATGTAAATAAAATAGAGCATGTATTAATCGTAAGGAATGGGGCATGCCAGATAAACCCACCCACACCCACACACACAACCCCACACCCCACACCCACACACACCCACCCCCACCCCCAACCCAATCCCAATCCCCATCCCCCCACACACACACCCACACACATCCACACACACACCCACCCCCACCCCACACCCCAAACCCCACACCCCAAACCCCACACCCACACCCCCACCCCCACCCTCACCACCATCCCCATCCCCACACCCACACACACTTTTCTGGATTAGGAACCAATTATTAGTACTATCATCATCAAAATCATCATCATCATCAACATAATTTCTTAGTCATGTAAAGATTAGAAAATTTCAATGTAATTACAAAGCGACCAGCTGTATAGTTTCATTACAAGCCAACACAAGCTACGCTCCCGAGAGCGCGGATTGGAGGTGTAAAGCACAATGGGAAGGCCTGGCAGTAACAAATGCTGTAGAGAAACTGCATTCCAATATTTTCTGCAAGACCAATAACTTCACACTACCTAGGCCAGCAGGTCACGAAACGAGAAGTTCATCTTTGCTACTCTTTATACCTAAGTGATACATGGCCTTCGCATATCAGTAAGTTGATATTTTCATCTGTTACAGTATATCTCAACACAAAACCTTACAATCAGCACTGAACTAAACATAGTCGTGACAATAGACACATAATAATGTATGGCTGATGGATCAGTGAGGTATTAACAAATATTCACATCACAAACAGTTTTTAAGGTGGCTAAATGTGCAATGTAAGCACTGATTATGGTGTAGTCACGCAGATCCCAGCATGCTACTCACAGCTCTTTATTTATATATATAGTTTTATTAATGAATTATATGCAATTAAATAAATCCTGTAAACCGATTATCCGAAGTCACCCTTGATGTTTTGTAACTTCAAAAGTTCAGTATGCAATTAGGCATCATCCAATATTAATGTAAAGGAAATTGACTTACTTGTTTTTAACTGAAAGTAAACAAGGAACTTGCACATTTCATTACTCAGTGTAACGAAACGACGAATAAGACACAAAAATAAACTATAACATCTATAATAAACAATAATTAGGTATAATTTTATTAAGCATTAAATATTACATTATTTTTGACTAGGCAGCACAGGATGTTATTGGGACGCACTGGTCACCAAATCAGCATTACACCTTGCTCTTTTGTGAGTGACCCTAGCCTCGCTTTCAGGTAATGGGCCAAAGGGCAGCTGTTTGTGAAAAAGTCATGATGCCGTATTTATCAGCCGTATGATTGAATACGATTTTAACAATGAATAAAATGATAATTAAATTATGATGAGCAAGTAAGGTGAAAGAATTTAAGATAATGAATAGTACAGATGGAGAAGTTCATGAAACGAAGCAACAGCATTTAAATTCAATTACTAGAATTCGAATAAGTATTTTAACCCAGAGCTATATAATAAAGTTGCTGGTCTATATGGATGAAAATGTTCCGTCGAAAGGCTGTGGTCACGGGTTGGGTCGCTACCTGGGTCATTAGTAGACCGGCCCAAACCTGGCCCAAACCAGTATTTCGGGGAAATGTCCGCGTGGTTGTAGCTCGCTAACTAGAGTTTTTCAGAGAAATCCAGCTGGAGGCGAGGCTATATCTGTTTTGGTAAGGAATATTAGGTTTTAGCGTCGGTCTTCTAGTCTGAGACGTGATACCGTGTAGACGTGTTTTGCCTGCCGGGGACACAAACGTCGGATTGCGCCGAGAAGTACAATCAGTAATGAGAATCTTATTAAGTGAACAAGATCTCCCAGCAGTGAATTAAGCGGCGAAGTATACTTTCAAAACAGTGTTAGTAATTTATTCCAACGCGATAGATTTCAGCAATTCAGTATAGTTTTAACGTGATAGTGGAAATCTAGAGTAATTCGATCTGAACGCGGCGGCAACTCCTGGTGAACTGTAAGCACGAAACGAACTGAATAGTAAAGCTGATACTATGAACTGTGTTGTTTTTATTTCGTCAACCTATCTCACGCATACCCTGTAGATAGCGTGGTCTCAGCTCTAATGACTAGCCAGGGCAAAGAATAGTCAACTCATAGAGCAATCTACTAGGCAACCAGATCACCGGGATCCAGGCTGCTAAGGTCACATCCAGAGTGGCTGATACCCGAGACAGAGTATCAGCAGACCCAGCTGGAGGAAAAGGCTACAGTCAATAATGACTTGCACAGTTCAAAGATGATTTTTCCATGTGATTAATTTTACATTATTTTCAAACAGTAACTGTAAAATCAACAGCTTCCTTTTACTTACAAATGCATTATTTAGCATTATTAAACACAATGAAACAAAATGATTGTCGCATTGCACAAGCTATTTAGTTGTGGTTAACTTTATCTACATCTCTTTGATTTTGTTCTCTGTTATTTTTATCATTTAATGCTTCCATCCTCAATCTAACTAACATTAACGTCTCCCTAAACGGTTTAAGCTCCATACGAGGGCTGTTCAATAAAGTATGGTCATAAGTTTTTTACGATCATAATTTTTCGTAAAATAATTCAATCTTATTTTATTCTGTTAGCTTACTGTGAAACAAACACGCCGTAGTAGTTCCATTGTTGATACTCCTGGTTCCCGCCCGTGAGAACCAGGCAAGTTCAGATATATTCAGTGTCGCCTACCACTGAAATGGCGGTAACACGCGAGGAACCATATGCGGCTTTGAAATTCTGTTTTCGTCTCAACATTTCTTCAGATGAGCCCTATACAATGTTACAGGAGGCCTATGGAGAGTCTGTTATTCCCTACAGCACAGCTCGAAGGTGGTTTAAGATATTTAAAAGGGGACACAATCAATGTTAAAGGAAGGTGCACCCTTGCACCAGCTACTGCTCTTACGGAAGAAAACATAAACACTGCTGCTGCCATTGTAAGAGAGGATCGAGAACTTACCTTAAAATCACTTTCTGAAACACTGAAAATTTCATTGGTCCCACATTTCCGTGAAGCAGGCTGGAGTCTGCACCTCGATAATGCGCGGCCGCATAATGCCAATGTTGTTGAATGTCTTGCAAAAATCAACTTGAAGTGCATCCCTCACACTTCCTATAGTCCAGATTTAGCTCCATATGACCTTTTCTATTCCGTACCTTGAACAAATGTCTTCGTGGAAGGTATTATCCTTCATCAGAAGTGCTGTTGAAGGCTGCGGAGGCGATTATGAAGGATCTTTCGAAAAATGGTTTCCAGCATGTCTTTGAAGACCGGCAGATACGCTGGGACAGGTGCACCGCATTAAGGGGAGACTATTTTGAGAAGCGCCATTAAAATTATGAGGATGTGTAAAGGTACGTCGTCAAAAGTAAATTGTAATCAATGTTTATTGAACAGCCCTCGTATGTCCACCAGCTTATTTGCCGTCATAGACGGTTATAGCGGAATGTTGGAACACTTTACACACTCATAAACAAATAATTAAAGAATAGCTTCTCTATTGTGGTTTCATAAGTCAAAGACATTCTTAATAGTAGCCAGATATCGAGGAGTATGTCGGTATGCTTACAAACAGCTACAACAGGCGACGCAGTGTCACCTCCATGCGAACTTTGATAGTGAGAGGCACGCGGCGTTGTTCCTGTAACTGCCTAATCCATGCTCTTTCTGGAGTGTTTTTATACATCTCTTTTTCGGAAAAATTTAACAATATGTGTCTCAGAGATGCTGAGAAACTACTTCGGCATATTGGCCCCTTGTCGTTTCGAAAAATCCTGTATATGAATCGACGTTTGTTAGCATCACAAAAACTCAAGAATGGCTGAACTGATTTGCTTTATTTTGGTGTTCAAATATTTGTATAAGTCCAAGAAATAAGACCTAAGGGATAGTGGATCGGGTTATTAACTGATTACAGAAATACACAGAAAAACTTCTGAGAAATACATACACCGTCTTTTATTTCCGACAAACAAAATATTTACAAGGTAGAAAGATATTGCTCTCCTAGCCAAGTTATTTCACAAAACATTTTATGAAATAAGTTTTTATATTTTGTTATCAAGACTGAACTTTTATGCAGCATAATGATACACCTATCTAAGATTTCATACAAAATTAACTTCAGAACGCACTATAACAAAATAAATACTTCACCACAGGAAATTGTTGTTAAATATTAGTGAATCCTTTCGGCCTTCTTTAAAATTTGTGTTTGTGAATTCCAAAACTTGAAATGAATTCTCACAACATAAAGTGAATAGCTTTCTGACTTTTTGAAGTTCGTGGACAATTCTTTTCTATGGAAAGGAGAAGACTTAGGTTATAGACGTCAGTCAAACGTACAACGAGCTACGTCAAGTGCTGACCGCACTGATGAGCAACGAGATGCAGCTAACGGTAAAAGTCGTTAGTATATATCATAATCACCAAGAGAAAATACAAAGGAGAGGATATCTTAATGCCTTGTATTCCGATTATTTCAGTGGATTTACCACTTTATTTTAATGGTGCAAATTTCCCAGGCATTTAGCCTTTGCAATGGTCATAAATAAATGGTGAGGACGGTGAAGACAGAATTTTGCGGAATCGTCTTGGAGTTTCGCTGTTACTCGCACGGACAATTATACGTCACGTGCTTACGGGTTGCAAAAGCATCATCTAGGTATACAGGATGTCTCTAAAGCCACTATCCTTTCAATGAAAACTCATTATTTTGTTTCTTTTGTTTTCAGATACTGTTATCTTAGAGCAATATGTTTAGCATAGAAGGACGGGTTGCCCTTGTTAGTGCACGGGTACGCGGATTGTCATATGAAGGCGCCAGAGCCCAATTTACCCGTAAATTCCGCAAACCAGCTCCATCAAAGGCATACATTCGTCTCCTTGTGAACAAATTCAAGCGTACCGGCCGTGAGTGTGATGAGACACGTTCTTGACGACCAAACGTCTTGGCAGAAGCAGTGCAGCAGGTTCAAATTGCCACTGATAGGAGTCCTAAGTCATCAATTCGACGCCTCAGTAGGGAACTGAACGTCCTTCGCAACACAGTGTGGAATATTCTACGTTTCCTTCTACGCAAACATTCGTATCACATTCAAGTTCTTCACCATTTTGAGGACGAGGATTTTGCCTGTCGTCGGGCAAAGTGTTATGATATCCTGGAATGTGCACAAAATGAGAATTTAATGGACAATATTTTATTTTCCGATGAAGCCACTTTTCATGTTTGTGGGAAACTGTCCAGACCCAACAGCCGGATATGGCCATATGAAGAACCACATGCGGTATCGATGTGGGAACGTGATACATCGAAGGTCCATGTTTGTCGCGGTATGACAAACGCAAAACTATATGGCCCATTTTCTTTGGCGAATTTTCAATAACATGTAACATCTACCTCTACATGCTAGAACTGTTCCTTGAACCGCAGCTTCAAGAGGATGGCATACTGGATACAGTTGTGTTTCAGCAAGATTGTTCGCCTCCACATTTTGCACATCTTCCGTAATTACCTGAACAGAACCTTTCCAGGGAGATATATAGGTAGAGGTTCACCTTTGCTGCGGGCTTCCCGTTTACCGGGCCTTTCTCCTTTAGAATTTTTGCATGGGGTAAAATCAAATCTAAAGTGTACAGTAGCAAAATACATTGGTCTGCTTGAGTTACGGTATCATATCATCTGAGCAGCAGGTCAAATTACAGTTGACATGTTTTAGTCTACATTTCGTTCCACTACTGAAAGATGACATATGTGTTTTGAGCTAGATGGAGGTCAAGTAGAAGGCCACTAGAATACTTGTAACATTTCAAAATAATATTGATTTTTCAATATTATTTTATTTGGCCTTCCTTCATTGAAATCGATAATGCCTTTAGAGGCACCCTGTATTTACGCATCACAAGAAGGAGCAATATTCTATTTAAACCTCAACCTAATTGCAGAATAAGTAACTAATCCGAATTTGCTTTATTTGTATAAATAAGTTCAGACAATTGTTACTGGCGGAACGAAGGTTGCCGGGTCAGCTAGTATATGTACATATATATGCGAGCCGTCCTTCGTTGAATTTAGTTACTAGCGCATAACACGGATGCCAAAAGTTTTGCCTAACATGTCAGTATAGGGGGCGCCGTATCAACAGAGAGGTGACCTTGCTAAACGTAAGACCAGATCGTGAAGACCAACACCTAACTAATGTAACTGGTCCAATTGGTCGTAGCTGGGGCACATGCTCACGGAGCTGGGGTACCGGGTTCAATTCCTGCGCTGGGGAAATTCCTCTATATGGGAAAACGGCGGTCTCGCACCAAAAGGATATACAGAAAAGAACAAAGCATATTAATTATCTGTATCAAGGCACATCAACAACTCATACTAATTTATAATCAATACACAGTAACTTATTTTGTAATTTACAATTTCCAACATTAAAAATTTCTGTACGACACGTTGTACCCGGAAACATCTCCCGGTTCTAAAACGGATCTGTGTGGTCTAAAACACCTGTAGAAGGTAGAGGGCTCCTTGGAAAACGTTGAGAATACAGCCTTCAGACCTCAGATGCATTGAGATGCATCTACCTATAGGTCATTATTTATATCTGTGTACTCCTCGCTTGAGTACCTTGACTTGCTCTCTGTTAGACTATAGCAGCCGACTCGAATACAAATAGATAGCAGCTCTCGCAGTCGTGGTCGTAGGTATGGGTATCTCTAGCGTCCAGCACGTAGAAAGTCATGGGTTCTAATCCTGCCTTGCCAACAGGTGTTTATGTGTAAAGATCACATGTGTAAGAGATGGAAAAATAATAAAACAAACGGATGTAATGAATACGGCAAAATTATCACCCGGAACTTTTTATGCTTGAGTGATAAAAAATTCTCGGTGACATAATTGACCTCTCGGGACATAATGTCAGTAGTTTGTGATTTGAGTTCTTTTGTTTCTTTAGAAAGAGTGCAAAAGGTAACTGAGGTGTAAGATGGAGAAGGTGAGACTCGTAGTGTGATCAGTTCCTTGGCAAAACTGCCCAGGAAATCCATGACGCGATGACAGCTGTTTATGGAAACGATTGCCCTTCACATGACACTATTGCGAGGTGGAAAAGGAATGTTTAAGTTGGTCATATATCCCCGACAGATGAGCCAAAAGCTGGTTGACCGTCAATGACAGACGAAGTCAGAGTGAAGAAAATGGAGTGTTTGGCACTGGAAGACAGCAGTAACCATCCAAATGATCATGAATGAGACACATCTTAGTTATAATAGTGTGTGGACAATTATTCATGACAAAATGCGCGTGTCTAAGGTGCTGGGCTCCACGATTGCTCACCCCTTTCCAAAACCAAACACGGCGAAAACTTTCAAGACAGATATTGATGCTGTTGGAACAGGATGAAGCTGATTTTTTGATCGTCTGGTAACTATAGATGAATCCTGTATCTATCAGTACGATCTGAGCATGGAATGGAATCATGCCCACTCCCCCCCCCATCTGAAATAGGTAAAGGTGTGAAAGTCAGGTGAGAAGGTCATGGTTTCAGTCTTCTGGGCCTATCTTGGAGTCATCCTTACAGATTATCATGCCAAGGGTCAAAACATCACTGGCAGATACTACTGCAAACTTTTGAACAAGTTACGAGGATCTCTGTTTTAGAAATGACGCGTTGTGCTCTCTAAAGTTGTTCGCCTTCTGTCTGACAATGCACCAGCTCATTCAAGTTGCAGTTGACAAAACAAGGGAATGTGGCTTTGAAACTTTACAGCATCCGCCTTGTTGGCCGGATCTCGCAAAAACAGACTTCTTTTTCCCAGAAATGAAGAATCCGTTGCGTGGTTGCCGATTTGGCAACTCAACGACGTCATTAAGGAAGTAAAATAATGATTTTGCAGACTTCTACAGTCAAGGTGTTCAGAAAGTCAAGAAACGCTGGGATTAATAGGTAAATCTTGATGGAGACTGCATAGAGACGTGGTCACAAGCAAATATCAACACAAACTCTACTTCATATTTTAAAGGGTCATAATTTAAACTTTACGACAGCCACTCGTATATACACATAAAGAAACAGGAGTCCACGTGACCTTATCAGAGCGAAACCAGGAGGAAACAAGTATTTTTCAGCGCAACTCAGTGAAGCTTTGCTTGTACGTGCACTTCACCTTTGAACATATATGTCCACCTCGGTAGCGCAGATGGTGGCGTGTCTGCCTCACGATCAAGAGTTCACGAGTTCGAATCTCGGCGGGGTTGAGTTATCACGAGCATTTTCAGGAGTTTTCCCTGATCCTGAAAGTCGAATATCGGGTAATTTAAACTCTTTGGGCCCTTAATTTATATTAGCAACATTGGACCCATTTCAGTCATTTTCCGACATGACTTAACGTTGGACGACGTAAATCCCTTTGAACAGCAGCGACAAGGCAACCATTCTTGCACGGAACGCGGCTGTCGTGGGCCACCAGGTGTATTTTAGAAAATGACGATGAATCAGGAGTGGAAGATGCAGTTGGTGTGTCACCTCGCAAAACTAGAAAATATGATGTAATCCAGCTGCCTGTGAAAATTACAAGAAATTTTAATGCTGTAAGATTCGATCACTCCAAGATTATGAACAGGTGTCTTCTAAAACTGGACCAACCACCATTTGACACTCAAGCACATCGTTACTGAATGGGAACTTTAGAGGTAATGACGATAGCACTACAAAATATTCAGTGAACTTCAATTAAACCTTAGCTCTGTTACCAGTTGCAAGTTAATCCAAAACTTTAAAAGTATAACGATGTCTAACGCTGTATACTGCTTTGTTCTAACTCCAATGTTCAATGCACATATAATAAAGCCACCGTATGATTCTAAGTTTAAGTATATCGGTGGGCTTAAAGTACCAGTACCTAAACGTCATACAAGACATTTTCTCAGATTTTAATTTTTTACATTTCAGCATAATCTACATGTTACTCTACACCCTCCTCACCACGATGCTCCCATCTCGGTGACCTTCGAAATAGTATACGGCGTTTTTCTCTGAAAATTAATATTTCTCTACATTTGACCTAAATATGTGTCCCCCGATCGCAATTTTCAGATGAGGGAAAAAATTAAGTCGCTTGTAGCAAGATCTGTCGTGTAAGACAGATGGTTAAGCAGACTGATGGTGCAGCAGTTCAAACCGTAATTCGTGGACTTTCGCAACTGCAACCGCTAAATTGTGAGAGGGTACGTTCTCTTCGTGAAACAGGACTTTCTTTTTCTACAAATGTGGTAGCTTTTCCAACAAGTTCTGTTTTCAGCTTGTCAAATAATGGTACTTAATATGCTCCAGACATCTGATAGGAATCATTGTGTATTAACGATCAGAGACTTGATGTCCTCCCGGCGTTGATCATGAATGATTTCTTTTCGGAAAATCAGCCAGGTAAGTGCTAAATCGCTGTCCGAGCTCAAGACGAGGGACTCTGTCGACATCACTCAGAATCTTGAGGTAAGCAGCGAGCGAGGCGTTCTCTAAGTCCTTCCGCATACTTACAAATACTGGATACGGCGAGCTCACATGCAGTTACCGGATGATCCAGACAGAGTGCCTCGTAGAGCTGTTGGACAGCGAATTAGCAATTCCCTGGCAGATCGTCCGAAAAGAAATAATGTATTAAAAAGTATTTTACACCCAATAAAATCCATGTTCCTCCGCCGGGTTTGAAATCGTGACTTCAGGAACCAGAGGCCAGCATGTAACTTACACAACAACAGATCAGAAACAGGCAAACAGAGGATAGAAAACACTCCGATAGATAGAGTATAATCATTATCCGCAAGGTACACATGGGCATCTATACACGGTCATGTTACATTCTCAATAGATCAACTGTCGCACACAGATAGAGGTTCAGGTATAGAGACTGCGAGAGAGAGTGAGTACGGTGGGAGGGCGGGAGGGAGGGAGCGTGAGGGCGTGTAAATAACATAGCCCTTTCACTTCTTGTACCATAGCTTGTTAGCTCTGTTGAACAGCTAAAAATTAAAGTTGTAAGTTATTTACTGAATTATATTTATAAAAGCGTGTTAGCAATTCTTGTTGAAATTAATGCGTTTTTATATATGGAGGCACTTATCTTCCGTAGCTCTCAGCAGCCCTTTGCTTATTATGAGTGAAATGTGTCTTAATGATGATGAGATGCCCCTATGTCCAGTTTGATGTGCTTTTATGAGCCCTAAACCTACGACATCTGACCACTTGTTGTATTCCCTATTAAAAGGACACAACGTTAAAGATATTTAAAGGGGAAAAAATGTTAGGTACTGCGACCGGCTTGAACAGTGATATCGGGACTCAGAGCTGGCATGTTACTTATACCTTTTATGAGTTTTACAACTTTATATAAAAACACTTTATACGTAATTATCTTTATCAAATGGTATTATTATTATTGATTACTGATTATGCGCGATTTCCAGATTACCAAAACGAAGGCAAAAAATTGCCCCCGGCGGGACTCGAACCCGCAATCTTCGGTTTCGGAGTCCGATGCCTTATCCAATTAGGCCACGAGGGCTTGTGTTCACTTTCGTGCTCTTTATGCTATATCAGTAGAAATGACGCTCCACTTCCGTCAGAGGTTGACAGAGAGAGGGGGGGGGTGGGGAGAGTGAGAGAAAGTTAAAAAATAAAATAACCTTTTCTTTTGCAATAATCTTTACCGTGTGAAACAGCCACATATCAAAGGACTCAGCTGTATACGGAATTACACATTTACAAGTATATGAGCATCCATAGTTGAAATTAACATACAGATTTTATTTTTGGTTTCACTATAATTAAAGTGATTCTCAGCGGTTCACTTTATATTGGGCACGAAAAGTTCCTTAAAATTGATCAAAAGCGCCCCTAACAAGTTTGAGGTTATTTTACGATTCCTAAATAAAGGATAGTTGACCACCTGATATATATATATATATATATATACAATTCAACGGAAACCATGCTCTAGAATTTGACAACAAAAAGAATAGTCTTCAACCGGGTTTGAAACTCCCAGCCTCAAGAAAGATACAGGTGGCAGGTTAGTTACACACTATGGGTGTTTCACAGTGATATATAAAGAAAAGGTTTCCTATAAGCGTAATTATATTTATACAACTGTATAAGTATTAATTGAGGAGTATCAGCGGTTTGAAGGTTACCAAACAGCAGGCAGAAAGTGACCTCCTGCGGGAATCGAACCCCAGATTATGAGTCCCATATCTTACCCATTTGGACAAGAGACTTCTGACACACTTAGGTGTTTGTTAAACGCTATCACCTGAATTAGAGCACCCCCCCCCACACACACACACACACACAAACACACACAAACACCTCACTTTCAAAGAATATTCATGGGCACTCAATATATAAACTATCGTTGACAACTCTGTATCAAGATAAAAGTACATTACTCCTTTACCATGTAGAATCTTGTTTACCCCAAGTCTTTCTATTACCTCTTTGATCAGTTTGGACTGAAAATTAATACCCTAGTTGCTGTGGAGCACTAACGGCAACCAAAATCGGCAGAACACTTGCTCAATGAAGGAGTCTGTCATTGTCTTTGCCTCTTGGTTCGGAATGGCATACACCACCGGCCACTTGGTGAAGTAGTCCGCGACTACCATCAGGTACTTGTTGCATCCGTCGGCCACTGGGATTGGTCCAGCTATGTCGCCGGCGATCCTTTCTAAGGTTGCTCCGACGTTGTACTACTGCATGCGACCCCGGCAACTTTTCTGGTGGCCGCGAATCGAGGCGCACACGTGACACTGACGGCACCATCCCTCACCGTCTGCTCGGAGCCTCAGCCAAATGTAGCGCTGTCGGATTTTGTCGATGGTCCGGCTTGCTCCCAGGGTTCCTCCAGAAGTACCGGCATCCACTTCCTCCAAGACCTCCGGGACCTTACTTCGGAAAAGTACCAACTGTTTGTTCTCTCTGAGACTTCTCTTAAGGGGATTAAGATACCTCGGACAGCACGCCCTCTCTTGCCTTCAGTGTGTCCCATTGGGCCCGGTAGGACTTCTATATGGCGTTACTTTGTGCAATGTCCTCCCAGGACATTGTTCCTGCCTCTACTTATCTTATTTTGCCAGCGGTACGCGCATAGGTGGTTGCCGAAAAGGCCGGGCGTCTCCGGTGTCGATGCGGCTCTGGTATCGCCTCAGCAGTTGTCGATCTTTCTCCAGCTGATCTGCGATCAGGTGGTCGGCGGCCCTCTCCAATAAGCCTTCCAGCCGGTGCGCCAGTTTTTGCGTCGGCACCGGCCACTGTGTCATGTCGATTGCTGTTACGCTGACCATGGGCTTGCTCGTCCCCAACGCCATCCCAGCCCGAAAGACGTTATCTGTCTCCGTCAGATTGAGCAGACTCACTGGAACCTCCTCTCGGCACGGCAGTAATGCCCTACCTACACAGCGTCCTTCCACAGGTCTATTCTGGTCCAGCATCTTGTTCTTCGGCCGCTGGCTCTCCAGTCGTGCCGTCACCACCCCCTCGCTTCTCGCGGGGACACCAACGTCCTAATCAAGACGACCCTGCAGATTCCCAGGCGCTCTTCAAGGTGCCGAAGTATCACTTCTCCATTAACGCCGGAAGTTCCTGCCGACGTCAACCGTCGCCACGTAGACCCTGAGGGCATCCAATCCCAATATTACCTTCTCAGCTCCCTTCCCGGCGAATACCTATTGATGCACGGCACTCTGTCAGAAGGTTAATTTCATTAGAGCCTCCTTCTCTACAGGCAAGGTGTCGCCCGATACCGTCAGAAGCTGGTATGGTTGGCTTGGCTTACTCGTCGACAAACCCTTGGCTATGTTCGGGATGATGACGGTCATGGCTGTCCCGGTGTCTACGAGCACGCGTCAAGTCTACCTTCTCACCCATGCGCTCGTTATGTGGCTATCATCCAACCGTCATCTGACGAAGCGCAGAATCCCTTGGGGTGATGGTGATGGTGGTGCCCACGTGCCCCTCGCTACGCCGGCCCGTACTCGTTCTTCCGGCTCCTCTTTCTGACGCGGGCAGTTTTTCTCCAGGAGTTCCGGCTGTCCACAGACAACTAGGTCTTTAGCGAAGTCCCTCGACTGGTCTTCGGTCTCCATTATACTGGAAAATCCTGGTTTGCTTCGTCGGGGCATCGGTCAACTTAACCTCCTCCATCCTCAATACTGCGTTAACCCCATCGTGGTTAGTTTTGTAGTCGCCAGGCCAGGTGCCGACGTATCTCGGTGCCTCCTACCCCGTCCACGAAGTTGTTGGCGGTCTCTCAAAATACGAACTTGGGAAGCAGGTCGACTAAGGTTTGCTGGCCAGCTGCTCAATTGCAGAAATTCAAAATGCTTTTATTTACTTAGAAATACACGTACAGTAGCAGGATGACGTCACATACAAAATTACGAACTAACAAGGTTATTGACCAAAAGCATATTCGTGTTAGAATGTCAGAATGGCGTTCTAGAGTGAGTTTTGTTCCGGGGGAGTTGTTTCCATACAAATTAGTTAACACAGTTATTAACCAGGATGACTTACTCAACTATTCCACAAAGATTTTAAATTTATTACATTTGGCTGGATTCCCACCTCACAATTTAAAACAAAAAAGGATCAGTAGCGGGCGTGCTCCATAGAATTAAGCAACCACGACATGGCAATGGGACAGCACTAAATGTTAAAAAGATAATGTATTACGTCATCGAGGCAACAATCATCAAGGGAAAGTACAAAGGAGAAGGTATCTTGATCACGCGTAATCCGATGATTTCAATGGATTCACCTTTGATTTTAAGCGTCTACAATTTTCCATGCATTTGGCCTTTTCATGCCCATAAATATATGACAAGGACAGTCGTCTGAAGTTTGTGGAATCAACTTGGAGTTTCCCGGTTACACTTACGGACAATTATACGTCGCGTGCTCGCGCGTCGAAAACCATCATCTTGTTATACACGGTGTCTCTAACGTTATAACCCATTTCATTAAAAACGCGACAGTTCCTGTTTACGGCTGACTTTACAACTGTCCCCTAGCTTGTAACTGCTTCCTTAAAAATACCATGACTCATGTTATTAGACATTTGTGGAACAAAGAAGAAATCGAATGTTCTGTAAGACAATCAGAATGTCACTAGAATATTCCGTTTATCTCTTTATTTGTTTGGAATAACTTATTTCCGCGCTATGTTTATCTGCTTGGACAAGCTGTTTATCTCCGCCCGGCATCATCCGTCCCTTATCACTCCCGCACAGCGCAATCGTAAATAATGGGCTCTCGACAGAGTTAACTGTTGACAGTGAGCGGTTTCAAGATTGTCAAAGAGAAGGCAGAAAATAAACCCCGGCAGGACCCTAAACCACTATACAATGATTAGGAGTACGATGCCTTATCCATTAGATCACGTGGACTACTACACACGGTCGTGTTACACATCAAAAGATCAACTGCCGCACACAGAGAGAGGGTCAGGCAGAGACACTGCGAGAGAGAGAGAGAGAGAGAGAGAGAGAGAGAGAGAGAGAGAGGGAGGGAGAGAGGAGGGAGGGAGATGGCATGTAAATAACATAGCCCAGTTACTTCTTGTACCATAGCTCGTTAGCTATGTCGAACAGCTATAAATTAAAGTTCTCATTTGTATATGGAATTATATTTATAAAAGCGTGTTAACAATTCTTGTTGAAATTAATGAGTTCTTACATATGGAGGCACAAAACCTCTGTAGTTCGCAGCAGCCCATTGCGTATTATGAGTAAAAGGTGTCATAATGATGATGAGATGCTCCTATGTCCAGCTTGATGTACTTTTATCAGCTCTAAATCTGCGACATCTGACCACTTGGTGTATTCCCTACTAAACGGACGCGAAGCTAAAGATATTTAACGGGGGAAAAAATGTTGGGTACTGCGACGAATTTGAACCAGTGATATCGGGACTCAGAGCTGGCATGTTACTTACAGTTTATGAGTTTTACAATTTTATATAAAAACTATTTATACGTAATTACCTTTATAAAAGTGTACTAATAGTGATTACTGACAGTGCGCGGTTTCGGGATTAACAAAACAAAGCCAAAAAATTTCCCCTGGCGGGACTCGAACCCGCAATCTTCGGTTTCGGAGCCCGATTCCCTATCCAATTAGGCCACGAGGGCTTGTGTTAACTTTCGTGCTCTTTATGCTATATCAGTAGAATTGTCGCTTCACTCCAGTCAGAGGTTGACCGAGAGACAGAAGAAGAGGCGGTGAGAGAGAGAAAGGTTATCAAATAAAATAGTCTTATTATACAATACTCTTTACTTTGTGGAATAGCCAAGCACATAAGGACTATGATGTATACGGAATTATACCTATACATGATTATAAGCACCCTTTTCTGTATTTAATATTTAGTTTTTATTTATGGTTTCAGTATAATTAAAGTAATTCTCAGCGATTCACTTTATATTGCTCGTGAAAGGCTCCTTAATATTGATCAATAGCGCGTTGTCTAGTTTGAGGTTACTTTACGAGCCCTAATTAAACGTTAGTTGACCACCTGCTGTATTTGCAACTCAGCGGACACCATGCTAAATAATTTGACAACAAAAGGCATAGTCTTTAACCGGGTTTTAAACTCCCAGCCTCGGAAAGCAACAGGTGGCATGTCAGTTATACAGTTTGGGTGTTTCCCAGTCATATATAAAGAAAAGGTTTCCTGTAATCGTAATTATATTTAAACAAAGGTATTAGTATTAATTGAAGAGAATGAGCGCCATAGAGATTACCAAACAGCAGGCAGAAAATGGCCTCCGACGGGACTCGAAACCCGGATTAGGTGTCCGATGCTTTATCCATCACGACACGAGATTTGTTACACAGTTAGTTGTTTCTTAAACGATCGCATATGAACTACACGCACACAAACACCTCAGTTTCAAAAAGAAGTACTCAGTAAGGCTCAAAATATGAATTATCGGTGACAACTCTGTACCAAAATTCATGGGTGCAGTACGTTACTTACTCTACCATGTATATAACACGCAACAATACTCCCTAACGGAAAGAAAATTCCCGGCTGTCATATTGATAAACAACAAAAGAAATTAAAATATCCTTTTGGTTTCCAGATTTTTCACTTAACTGGTTTAATAATCTTAACACATTTACACACGCTATTTAGTTGTTCCATGTTTAGTGCTAACAAATAATTTACATAAACTTAGTGCAGGAAATATTTCCCTGTGGAAGGAATTTCGGGTTGGCAGAAACTTGTCATATCCTTGGAAGATGCTGGACCTTAAAAGAGCAACTTTGGTATCCATCCGATTTTGCCAGATGTTTGTAATTGGTCACATATATCTGTCTCGCTGGCAGTTGGGGGTTAGGCGTTCGCAGGCTCTATCGGCAATATTGCTTTATTTTCCTGTAATGTATGTGTTTAAGTAACTACGATATAAGTTTATCTAATATTAGCTAAGCAGGAATATTGTAGACCCTTATCTGTACTCCCTCAGGGTCCTACTGTAGTGAGAACGGGAATTGGCGATCCCGGGCTCCCCACCCGAACTGATACCCTCGATGGGGGTTCCTCTTAGAGGCGAGGAGTCAGGCAAAACACCCACGCACTTGTAGGCCGTGCATGGAGACCCGTGCCGGTGGAAATGCTTGTCCTGTTTGTTGAGGGATGCACATCTGATCTCGCTCCAGTCTTCCTCTGAATTTGGGGAGGTTACGAATTTCCAGAACATTACCTTGGTTTCTGCTTCGCCTAAACGGGAGGTTATGGACTAACCCACCCCTCATCATTCGGCCAGGCCTAGGTACTGAACCAAACTCCAGAGTGAGTGGGACGTCGAGGCCGCTATATTCCCTGTGTGGCTCTGTCATCCCAGTGATGCGACTCCTTATTGGGCTCCGTGGTGGGTGGGGAACACTGGGGGATGAAAGTGGAAACGAAATAGCTATTGGTCCTCGCTATTTAGTTATTTATAGAACTGACGAAGGTCAGAAACTCAGTTCCGTGAACCCGTTCGTTATTCAGAAGGGCTTAGATAGTATTGATTGTTCTGCGAAAGCATGTACTAGAGCTCGCAATGGCACACTCCTGGTCGAAGGAGTTTATTCGACACAGGCTGCTAAAATCTTGAAAGCCAAAATGCTTGCGAGCTATCGGGTGCGTGTTGAATTACATAGGACTCTGAACTCCTCGCGTGGTGTTCTAAACACCAGCGCACTTGATGGTATGTCCAATGAGGTGATTTAGGAAAACTTGTCTGAACCAGGTGTGTTTAATGTATGTCGAGTTCACCGCAAAGAACGAGGTGAACCAGTGCTCATTCGTACCCTGTTACTTACCTTTGATTGGGTAGAACTCCCGAAAAAGACTAAGGCAGGGTATGAAGCTATTGAATTGAGGCGGTATATATCAAATCCACTGAGGTGTTATATGCCAGCGCTTCGGCCACAGACGTGATTCTTGTAATGGATTTGTTACTTGCGTTGCCTGTGGGGAAGTCAAGCATGTGCTTAACCCGCAAAGTGTGTTAACTGCAGTGGTAATCATTCAACATACTCCAGAGAATGTCCTCATTTTATATAGGAGAAGGGCGATCCTAGATCCGGGTAAGAGACAGGCTCTCCTGCGTGGAAGCCTGGAAACTGTTGCGTATTGGCCAGCCTTCTGTACCTGGGACCGTTACTCATAGTGCATTTGCAGCTAAGCCGTTACCTAGCCGCTAAATCACAACAAAAACCAACGAAGTAAACGGGGAAGTAATATCCGAAAAATCAATTACACCAAGATCACAGCCAAAGCAACAAACGCCAACACGAACTAAAGTGAGCACGCCGGACAAGTCCAGTCCTAAGAAGGTTTCAGCAAAGTAACCGCCGAAAGCACCTACTTCACGAACAAGTGAACCGGAAGTATATAATGTGTCGCCAAGGAAATTTATGACCACTTATGGCCGAACGGACTTCCTCAAGAAAATAGTAAGACCAGTGAAAGGAAAGCTGGCCAGCACAAATGTCCACGAACAAATCCGTCAACATCTGAGGAAAAATCTGGAGAGGACGCCGATCGGCGACTTCCATCTTTGCCGCTCGCAGTTTCCGATCGTCTCGAGAGACCGGATTCTAAGTTACCAGTGCGGAAGCCGTCCTCTTCCATTGACTATGTGGAATGAGTGTATCCTGTCCTCACTGCCCAAACGACAGTGAGGAAGAGGCAGGAAGAACCTGCTGAAAGTGCTAGCCCAGCCCCAAAGAAAAGGAACAAATTCGTTCAACCACCACTGGGCAGGTAGCTTTTCTCATGGCAAGTTGATATTGGAATTTGTAATTTTTATGCGTTTTGGTATTTTATCGGATTTTGTAGTATTTAGCTGTTTTTACCCATTTGGGCTTATTTATTATATTGTCATTTTGTTTTGTTCTGTGTTTAAAATTTTGAATAATTTATATGTGCCTAGTGCCACGAACTAGTTTTTTGTAAGTGCGCTGATGACCGCTGCAGTTGAGCGCCATTAAACACATATCATCGTCACCCTTATATGTACAATTTATGGGACATGAATAATTCCAGTAAGGTTTTCTGTGTCATGTGCTTTCCACGCCTTTTTGTTTAAATTCTAATTACAATGGGGCTATACCATACATAAGGTCATTAGTCTGGCGGTTAGGAAATATGAGGCACAAAAATATTATTATTAAAAAATGTAGATTTCTTTCAGATATACAATTTCGGTCAAATAAGCTGTGCAAATGTGCGTTTAGGGGAGGGTGGCACGCGAAAAACAAACCAATATTTGAGATTTTCCTTGCTATTGATTTGAGTTTCCAAACACTTATACTTTACTGAAATAGGAATTTATTATTAGTACTATAATCACCAACATCATATTCCTCACTTCTTAGCCATATAAGCAGAACGAAATTTCAAAGCCATCAGAAAGAGACCAGCTGTACAACTTGATTTAGATGAGGTGGCAGACCTCAAAGTATGCGTACAACATTGGAAGACTCCATCTTCTGTTGTCAGGTGAGGAAAGGTTAGCTCACTTAGTAATTTAATTGGGAGAGGACGGCGATGATTCTACAGATTCTTCAACTGGGGAGGATGTAGCCCAGTTTGAAACACAGAAACCAATAAGATATGAAGCGGCCATTTAAGACGCCTAAAATACATCGTAGGCTGTAATAGCACTTAATACATGAAACGAGCCTCAAGGTAAGTGTACAAGCAGATCTGAGCATGCAGTGAGATCAGAGAGCTATTATCTTCCCGCCATCACATAACTCTCTGCTCCTTCGAGGTGTATCGGACTACCACCTCATATAATTCAAACTGTATTAAAGATATTTGCTCGCAATAAAACCCACGGTCCTCCTCCAGGTTTGAAAGCGTGACTACAGGAACCAAAGGGCAGCATGTTACTTACACAACACCAGATCAGATATACGCAAACGGACGACAGAAAAAACACTCCATTAGATATAGCATAAGAATCAAATAGTTCATTTCTTTAAACATGCCACACATGCAGAAGCTGAGGTTGGCAGTTAACTATGTAAAACTCTCTTACCTATATCCGTAATTATCCATGTAGGAGTATTTAGCATTTAGAATGAGCGGTTTCGAGATTACCAAAAAGGAGGCAGAAAATAAAAGACGGCAGGTCTCGAAACCACAATTACCAAATTAGGAGTCCGTTGCCTTTATTGGGTCAAGAGTGCTACTATACACTGCCGTGTTAAAATGCATCAGTAGAACAATTGCCGCACACATATGGAAGGACAGGAGGAGAGAGACAGAGAGAGAGGACATAAAACAACTTAGCCGTTTTTCTTCTTATCACTTTGTTCGTTTGCTGTAAAGAACATTTATAAGTAAAGTAGTCGGTACATAGGCATTTACACTTATATCATCTTGTTGGTATTACCTGTTGAAACTAATAATGAGTTTTTATTTATGGAGGCATTTAACTTTTGTAGTTCTCAGGATTATATAATAGTTGCATATTATGCGTATGTAATCATAACTTACTGTTGATAAGAAACCCGTATGTCGAACTTGATGTTCTGTTACTAACTTTTTATGTACGACAGCTGACCACCTGGTATATTTCCTAGTTAACGGGTACCGTACTAAAGATTTTTAACGGAAATTTTTTTTTAGATATTGTGACGGTTTTGAACCAGTGACATCGGGACTCAGAGCTGGCGTGTTGCTTATAGAGTGTGTGTGTCTCGTAATTTTATATAAAAACCCTTAATATACATTTATCTTTATCAAAGTGTATTAATATTGATTATTCATAATGCGCGGTTTCGAGGTTACCAAGACGAAGCCAAAAAATAACCCCCGGCGGGATTCGAACCCGCAATCTTCGGATTAGGAGACCGACGCATTATCCATTAGGCCACGAGGGCTTGTACTTACATTCGCGTTATCTATACTATATCAGTGTAACTGCTGCTCCATTCAGAGGCTGAGACTGAGACGGAGAGACCCACACAAAGAGAGAGAAAGAGAGATATTAAGGCAGAGGCATATAAAATAGCCTTTTCTCATCTTATACAATGCACCTTGTTCTGTAGAACAGCCATACATAAAAGGACTTAGCTGTATACGGAATTATAATTATACAAGTTTATGAGCATTCATTGTTGAAATTAATATTGAGATTTTATTTATGGGTTCACTATAATTTAAGTGATTCTCAGCAACCAATTTTATACTGGGTGTGGTAGTCTTCTTAATTTTGATCAAAAGCGTTCTCAAGCCTGACTTTATTTTAGGAGCCCTAAATAAACGACAATTGGACACTTATATATTTCCCATTCAACGGAAAACATGCTAAAGATTTTGACATAAAAATCGTCTTCAATCAGGTATAAACACTCAGTCTCGGTAAAGCAATAGCTGGCGTGTTACTTATTCACTTTGTGTGTTTCACAGTGATATATAAAGGAAACCTTTCCGGTATCCTTAATTATATTTATAAAAGTGTGTTAGTATTAAGTGAGAAAACTAATTCCGTGGTTTTTATGGGGCGATTTTAACTTATGTGGTTCTCAGCGGCCCATTGCACACTGGCTGTGAAAAACTCCTTAATTGTGCACACGGCCTCTTTATCAGGCCTGAAGTTCTTTTACATGACCTACATCTACGACACTTGACAACCTGGGTTATTTCCTTTCAAAAACCCATATTCACCTGTACCTATGGTAGCATTGGCAATAAGACGAATTCTGTAAACGTTCATTTCGACCAACATGAAGTGGATAGGGTGGTAAGAGTTGGTAAAATAGTTGATACATGAGTAGAGAAAGTAATGTGACAACGACACATAAGATTCTCTGTCTAGTAAGATTTTGTTTATGTTTTAAGGTTTATAGTTACGTAAACGTAATGCAGAATTTAAAGATCTTCAAAGTATATTTTCACAACATACAAGCTTTCATTTGGCATAAAAATATATTCTATATATTGCAATTTTCTTAAAATCATTGGAACTATTTGACTGTTTGGTACTATGAATTAGACAAAATCTTATTACTCAAAATATGTAATTTCATTTAAGTACACAATTTCCATCAAATAATTGTGTGTGTATGTGTGCGTCTGTGTGGTGGATAAACCAATTTAAGAGACATTATTTTTGTCCGATTTTAGTTTGGAACCTCTTGTGCTTTCTAAAACCACATAAGGAAATAAAAACTCAACATTGCTGCAAATTGCACATTACCCTAAAATAATTCCAAAACTACCAAGAAATTCACCAATTGTCATCCTTCGTCTCATAATTGCACATGCTTATCTGAACAACCATCTTTATAGGATTGGACTTTCTAACTCAGCATTCCGCCTATTATGTACCAGAGCAGAAATTATGAATATGGAGCATCTAGAATCATGGCAAGCTTAAAAGTTGTGCCCGGCGTTCAACAAACACTGGGAGGCTAGAAGGAGAATAATTTGGTTGTCAACTCCTGAGCACTGGACACACACACACGCACGCACGCACGCACGCACGCACACACACACACTTAAGTGTCCAAAGAACCTTTTTACTTTGGCTTCTAATTATTTCAGCATTAGGAAAACAACATTATCAATAAATAATTACACGGCCGTGTAAGAAGTCCAGAAAGGGTGTCCTCAAGGATCCTGCTGCGGTCCAGGATTTTGGAGTATTATGTACAACAGTATGTTAAATCTACGCTTCACCAGAACAACAAAAGTGATTGCTTTCGCAGATGACGCTATCATCTTAACAAGAGGAAAATCCAAACTCGCAGCAGAAAGCATGACGAAGTAGGACATACTGAAGATCCAGATTTGGGCCACAGACTACAAACTAGAATTCAATGGCAAGAAACCGCAGACTCCGTTTAACTCCAGGAAGAGAAACTGAGATAAAGAAATCAGCATTTACTTAAATAACAAGAAACTCAGACAAAACGAGGAAATGTAATACTTAGGCATCTACTTTTACAGCAACTTCAACTTCAATGCGCACAGAGCCCATACTGCAGAAAAATTAATTAAACTCGTCAATATGTTATCACGGGAATCCAAACTACAATGGGGATTAGGATGCAGATCTCTGAGAACGATCTATGAAGGAGCTATAGTTCCAGCGATGACATATGGTTCACGAGTGTGGATAGAAGCCATAAAGTAATACAATAGCATTATTAAATACAGAAGAGTGCAGAGACTGATTAATATAAAAATTGCTAAAGGATACCGTACAGCATCATATGAGGCTCCATGTGTAATAGCTGGTACACAACATCTGCAAGTAACCATAGAGGGAAGGGTAACGACTTATCTGGCAACAAGAGCTAACAATGAACAACACGACACACCAGTAGAAATGTGACACTGGAGACACCCGGCACAAAATCCCTCATTATATGAGACAGACAATAACAGTACATGCGCATTTGAAATATACACAGACGAGAGCAAAATGGGAGACAAAGTTAGCGCAGCGGCAGTAATATTTACAAACTGCATGTTGACCTCTAAGTTAATGTTCAAGCTGCATGCTCGATGCTCAAACAACCAGGCAGAGCAACTTGCAATTCTTTAGGCACTGAAGAAACTAAAGGAACTAGAAAATGAAGGGTACGCTGATAAACGAGTTGCATTGTTCACTGATAGCAGGATAACACTGGATCTCCTTAAAACAACTTGAAACACAATTATCTGACTGAGGCAATCAAAGCTAAAATCCTCGACCTGAGAACACCAGACTGGATGCTGCATCTCGGATGGGTGAAGGCACACTCGGGTTATATGGCATAAAAATAGTAGACAGACTATCAGAAGAGGCTGCTGGGGAAGATTATGAAATACAATATAATAAAACACCTAAAGAAGTCCTGATAAGCATGGAGAGAGTCACTGGACTGAACGCATGGCAACTACAATGGACAGCATCAAGCAAAGGAGCCACTGCCAAAGAATTCTTCACATCCGTGAGAAATAGACTAAAACAAGAACTGCCATTTGCCAAGAGTTTACAGCAATTGTCACAGGACACGGAATGCTCCGTTCATACCGCCATCTATTTGCTTAACTAGACAGCCCAGTATGTAAATGTCAAGAAGAGCACCGAACAGTAGACCACATAATATTGCGATGTCCAATCAGATACAAAGAACCAATATGATCAGGGAAATAAAAAGCAGACAATGCGCGTGTGCATTACCAAAGAGGAACATACTAACACACATCTAAAATGTTTCGTCAAATTTGTTGAATCAATAAACTTCACGGATATAGAATAGCCAAATGAAGCATAAAAATGCAATAAAACAGCTAATTAAATGCAAGGATTTTAATAAGAATAATGTAAAGTTTTGTAGGAAACATTTCAATACCAATGCAAGATATGTATAATTATTGGAAGATTATTGTAAAATTTGTATATAATGAAAATAAAATAGAGCATGTAAGGAATGACACGCGCACGCGCACGCACACGCGCACACGCACACACACACGCACACACTTTTCTGGATTCGGAACAAATTATTAGTACTATCATCATAATCATCAACATCAACATCATTTCTTAGTGATGTCAAGATAAGAATATTTCAAAGTCATTAACAAAGCGACCAGCTCTATAGTTTCATTACAAGCCAACACAAGCCACGCTCCCGAGAGCGCGGAGTGAAGGTGTAAAGCAGAGTGGGAAGGCCTGGCAGTAACAAATGCTGTAGAGAAACTGTATTCCAATATTTTCTGCAAGACCAATAACTTCACACTACCTGGGCCAGCAGGTCACGAAACGAGAAGTTCATCTTTGCTACTCTTAGTACCTAAGTGATACATGGACTTCGCTTATCAGTAAATTGATATTTTCATTTGTTACAGTATGATATCTCAACACAAAACCTTACAATCAACACTGAACTAAACATAGTCACGACAATAATGTATGGCTGATTGATCAGTGAATTATTAACAAATATTCACATCACAAACCCTTTTTTCTGAAGTCCAAATGTGCAGTGTAAGCTCTGATTATGCTGTACTCACGCAGATCCCAGCATGCTACTCAGAGTTCTTCATTTATGTACTGTTTTATTAATCAACAATATGCAATTAAATAAATCCTGTAAACCGATTACCCGAGGTCAATCTTGATGTTTTGTAGCTTCAAAAGTTCAGTATGCAATTTAGCATCATCCAATATTAATGCAAAGGAAATTGACTTACTTGTTTTTAACTGAAACTAAACAAGGAACTTGCATATTTCATTACTGAGTGTAACGAAACGACGAATAGGACACAAAAATAAACCATAAAATCTATAATAAACTTAATTATGTATAATTTTATTCAGCATTAAATATTACATTTTTTGGACTAGGCAGCGCAGGATGTTATTGGGACGTACTGGCCACCAAATCAGCATTACGCCTTGCACTTTTGTGAGTGACCCTAGACTCGCTTTCAGGTAATGGGGCGAAGTGCAGCTGTTTGTGAAAAAGTCAATAATGACTTGCACAGTTCAAAGATGATTTTGCCATGTTCTTAATTTTACAGTATTTTCAAAGAGTAACTTAAAATAAACAGCTTCCTTTTACTTACAAATGCATTATTTAGCATTATTAAACACAATGAAACTAAATGATTGTCGCATTGCACAAGGTATTTAGTTCTGGTTAACTTTATCCTCAACTCTTTGATATTGTCTGTTATTTTTATCATTTAATGCTTCCATCCTCAATCTAACTAGCATTAACTTATCCCTAAACGGTTTAAGCTCCATACGAGGGCTGTTCAATAAAGTATGGTCATAAGTTTTTCACGATCATAATTTTTCGCAAAAAAATTCAATCTTATTTTATTCTGTTAGCTTACTGTGAAACATACAAGCCGTAGTAGTTCCATTGTAGATACTCCTGGTTCTCGCCCGTGAGAACCAGGCAAGTTCAGATATGGAGAGTCTGTTCTTCGCTACAGCACAGCTAGAAGGTGGGTTAAAACCTCTAAATAGGGGAGACAATCAATGTTAAAGGAAGGTGGACCCGGTGCTCCAGTTACTGCTCTTACGAAAGAAAACATCAACACTGCTGCTGCCATTGTGAGAGAGGATCGAGAAGTTACCTTAAAATCACTTTCTGAAACACTGAAAATTTCATTGGTACCACATTTCCTTGACGCAGGCTGGATGCTGCACCACGAAATGCGCGGCCACATAATGCCAATGTTGTTGCTGAATATCTTGCAAAAATCAACTTGAAGTGCATCCCTCACACTCCCTATAGTCCGGATTTAGCTCCATATGACCTTTTCTATTCCGTAACTTGAACAAATGCCTCGTGGGAGGCATTATCCTTCATCAGAAGTGGTGGTGAAGCCTGCGGAGGCGATTTTAAAGGATCTTTCGAAAAATGGTTTCCAGCATGTCTTTGAAGACCGGCAGATACACTGGGACAAGTGCATCGCATTCACAGGAAACTATTTTGAGCAGAACCATAAAAATTATGAGGATGAGTAAAGGTACTTCGTAAAAAATAAACTACAATCAATCTTTATTGAACAGCCCTCTTATGTCCACCAGCTTACTTGCCGTCATCGACTGTTATAGCGGAATGATGGAACACTTTAGACACTCATAAACAAATAATTAAGGAATAGCTTCTTTATTGTGGCTTCATACGTCAAAGGAATTCTTAATAGTAGCAAGTTAACGAGGAGTATGTCGGTATGCTTACAAACAGCTACAACACGCGGCGCTGTGTCTCCTCCCTGCGAACTTCGATAGTGCGAGGCACGCGGCGTTGTTTCTGTAACTTCCTAATTCATGCTCTTTCCGGCGTGTTTTTGTACATCTCTTTTTCGGTAAAATCTATCAATAGGTGTCTCATAGATGCTGAGCAACTACTTCTGTATATTGGCCCCTTGACGTTTCGAAAACATCCTGTATATGAATCGACGTTTGTTAGCATCACAAAAAAGCTTAAGAATGGCTGAACTGATTTGCTTGATTTTGGTTTTGAAATATTTGTATAAGTCCAAGGAATAAGACCTGAACGGATAGTGGATCAGGTTATTAACTGATTACAGAAGAACACACAAAAACTTCTGAGAAATACAAACGCCGTCTTTTATTTTCGACAAACAAAATATTTACAAGGTAGAAAGGTATTACTCTCCTAGCCAAGTTATTTTACATAACATTTTATGAAATAAGTTTTTATATTTTGTTATCAAGACTGAATTTTTTATGCAGCATGATGATACACCTATCTAAAATCGCCTACAAAATTAATTTCAGAAAGCACTATAACAAAATAAATACTTCACCACAGACAATTGTTTTTAAATATTAGTGAATTCTTACGGCCTTCTTTAAAATTTGTGTTTGTGAATTCCAAAATTTGACATGAATTGTCACAACATAAAGAGAATGGCGTTCTGACTTTATGAAGTTCGTGGACAATTCTTTTGTATGGCAAGGAGAAGACGACATGATTTGGGTTATAGACGTCAGTCAAACGTGCGACGAGCTACGTCAAGTGCTGACCGCACTGATGAGCAACGAGATGCAGCTAACGGTAATAGTCGTTACTATATATCATAATTGCGTTCTAGAGTGTGATTTTTCATGGAAGTTGTCTTCATACAAATCAATTAATACAATTATAAACTAGATGACGTAGTGAAATATCCTACAGAGAATTTAAATTCATATGAATTGTCTGGACTCCCGTCTCACAATTTAAAATCAAAAGTGGATCAGTAGTGGTCGTGTTGCGCAAGAATAATCAATTACGACGGTGCAATGAATGAAACTGTGATAAAGCAAATGAATAACAACAATCACCAAGAGAAAATACAAAGGAAAGGATATCTTAATGCCGTGTATTCCGATGATTTCAATGGATTTACCTCTTGATTTTAATGGTGTAAAATTTCCCATGCATTTAGCCTTTGCGATGACCATAAATAAATGGTGAGGACAGTCGTCGGAAGTTTGCAGAATCATCTTGGAGTTTCGCTGCTACTCTCACGGACAATTATACGTCACGTGCTCACGGGTTGGAAAAGCATCATCTGGATATACAGGATTTCTCTAAAGCCACTATCCATTTCGATGAAAACGCATTATTTTGTTTCTTTTGTTTTCAGATACTGGTATCTAAGATCAGTATGTTTAGCACAGAAGAACGGGTTGCCCTTGTAAGTGCACGGGTACGCTGATTGTCATATGAAGGCGCCAGAGCCAAATTTACCACTAAATTCCGCAAACCAGCTCCATCAAGGGCACAAATTCGTCTCCTTGTGAACAAATTTAAGCGTACCGGCCGTGTGTGTGAGGAGACACGTCCTGGACGACCAAACGTCTTGGCAGAAGCAGTGCAGCAGGTTCAAATTGCCACTGATAGGAGTCCTAAGTCATCAATTCGACGCCTAAGTAGGGAACTGAACGTCCTTCGCAACACAATGTGGAAAATTCTACGTTTCTTTCTACGCAAACATTCGTATCACATTCAAGTTCTGTACCATTTTGAGGACGAGGATTTCGCCTGTCGTCGGGCAAAGTGTTATGATATCCTGGAATGTGCACAAAATGAGAATTCAATGGACAATATTTTATTTTCCGATGAAGCCACTTTTCATGTTTGTGGGAAACTGCCCAGACACATCAGCCGGATATGGCCATATGAAGAACCACATTCGGTATCGATGTGGGAACGTGATACATCGAAGGTCAATGTTTGTCTGGGTATGACAAACGCAAAACTATATGGCCCAATTTCTTTGGCGAATTTTCAATAACATGTAACATCTACCTCTACATGCTAGAACTGTTCCTTGAACCGCAGCTTCAAGAGGATGGCATACTGGATACAGTTGTGTTTCAGCAAGATTGTTTGCCTCCACATTTTGCACATCTTCCGTAATTACCTGAACAGAACCTTTCCAGGGAGATATATAGGTAGAGGTTCACCTTTGCTGCCGTCTTCCCGTTCAACGGACCTTTCTCCTTTAGATTTTTGCATGGGATAATAGCAAATCTAAAGTGTACAGTAGCAAAATAGATTGGTATGCTTGAGTTACGAAATCGTATCAGGTGAGCTGAAGGTCAAATTACAGTTGACATGTTTTAGTCTGCATTTCGTTCCACTACTGAAAGATGACATATGTGTTTTGAGCTAGATGGAGGTCAAGTAGAAGGCCACTAGAATACTTGTAACACTTCAAAATAATATTGACTTTTCACTATTATTTTATTTGGCCTTCCTTCATTGAAATGGATAATGACTTTAGAGACACCCTGTATTTACACATCACAAGAAAGAACAATATTCTATTTAACCCTCAAACTAATTGCAGAATAAGTAACTAATCCGAATTTGCGAGCCGTCCTTCGTTGAATTTAGTTACTAGCGCATAACACGGATGCTTAAAGGTTTGCCTAACATGTCAGTATAGGGGGCGCCGTATCAACAGAAAGGTGACCTTGCTAAACGTAAGACCAAAGCGTGAAGACCAACACCTAACTAATTTAACTGGTCCCATTGGTCGTAGTCGGGGCACTTGCTCACGGAGTTGGGGTACGGGGTCAATTCCTGCGCTGGGGAAATTCCTCTATATGGGAGAACGGCGGTCTCCCACCAAAAGAATATACAGAAAAGAACGAAGCACATTAGTTATCTGTATCAAGGCACATCAACAACTCATACTAATTTATAAGCAATACGCAATATCTTAACCTGTACATTACAATTTCCAACATTAAAAAATTCTTTACGACACGTTGTACCCGGAAACATGTCCCGGTTCTAAAACTCATCTGTGTGCGTCTAAGATCACCTGTAGAAGGTAGAGGTCTCCTTGGAGAACGTTGAGAATACAGCCTTCAGACCTCAGATGCATTGAGATGTATCTATCTATAGGTCTTAATTAACATAAGAGATTTGTTCCGGGCTTTGGAGCCGTGGTCTGATGGAGTTAAGCTGTCCATACGTTTTGTCCATTCCTGCGGTGGACATCATCAGTGGCGTGGTCTTAATCTTCTTGGTGAAGGTTCAGGCACAACAGAGACGCCCAAGTCCAAGTCCAAGTCGTGTACTGACAGGCTGTTAACAGCCAGAAGGTTTTTTGCTGCGTACCCACCCAGATTTTGGGTCTGACCGCAGGTTGCTAATTGTGATATTTGTAGGATGATGTGATATTTTTTGTTGAGGAAAATTTTGTTGAGGTAGCTTTTTGCTCCTCTTTAGTTTTTTACAGGATACCAAACCGCTTTTTTTGTTTACACCCTGGTGTTTTATATTCTAAAGTGGGGTAAATTTTGTAGCCAAACAGGTCTTTTGGAGTTTTGTAATTTAGCTTATGCTGCTGTAAGGATTAACTCCTTTGTTACCTCGGATGCCCGCAAGCCATACGGGGTACCCGGTAACGCCTGAAGCGGCGTCTCGTAGCGTCGTAGTCTCCTAGAGACCGAACCAGGGCGCTTCTATGAGCAGGAATTTTATCGTAAAATTTTGTTGCCCGGCGTCTAATTTCGTCCTCCACGTATGGGAGAAGGGAAGCTTCGTGAAGCAACCTCACGGGAAAAGAACGGCCCACAGAATATATGGATCGGAGTCCTCTATTCTGTGCACGCTGAAGGTATGCTGTCCAGCTATCGGCAGCCATGCCCCAGATTTCACAGGCGTACAACATAAGTGGTATTATCAGCGCTCGAAAGAGGTGTAGCTTTAAGCGGACTGGCATCGAGCGTGAACCCAGCATTGGGTACAGAGAGGCAATAGCCCCCTGCACCCGTGCCGATAGTTCCCTGATGTGTCCGCGGAAAGTTAGGCCTCTATCAAGTTGAACGCCCAGGTACTTGATGGAATTAGTCCACTCTATCCTTCGGCCCCTGAAGTGGAAGTTGGGGCGGTCAGCGAGGATGTGGCGCTTCGTAAAAAGAATGGCGAGGCTTTTTCCGGATTTACGGACATCCGCCAACGCCTGCACCATTCTTGTGTGAGACGGAGGTGTCTCTGAATTGGGTTGAAGGCTCTGAGTATATGTCTGTTTTTGCAGAACAACAACACGTCGTCAGCGTATTGTGCCATTTCGACCTGTGGTTGAGTTGGAAAATCTGCCATGAAAACACTAAATAGTGTGGGGGATAGTACAAAGCCTTCGGGGACTCCGCCTCTCACGGGTCTCAGTGTAGATGTTTTCCCCGCTACTGTGACTTTAAATGATCTGTGCCTGAGAAAGCTGTGTAGGATGTTGATTAGCTGTGTAGGTAGCCCCAGTTGGATAAGTTTGAAGATCAGACCAGCATGCCATGTCGTGGAGAAGGCCTTTTCGACATCCAAAGATACCACTGCCGTGAAGGCGCTTTCTGGAAACCCAGGGCCGCTGTCTCCAACACACGTAGCAGCTGTTGGGTAGTCGAGTGCCCAGGACGAAATCCGAACTGGTGGTCAGGAATTGCTTGAACATCTCCCAAGATGGGAGTCATTCGGGTTAGGATTAACCTCTCGAATACCTTCGAGAGGGTAGCAAGTAGGCTGGTGGATCGGTAGCTGGAAGGATGTACAGGATCCTTCCCAGGCTTCAATATACATATCACCCGGGCCTCTCTCCACTCGCGAGGAAAGTGCCCCAAGGTGATGCACATATTGAAGATCCTGGTTAGGAAAAGAACAGCATTGAAGGGAAGGTGACGAAGCATGAGAGGTGTCAGCCCGTCCGGCCGCGCCACCTTGTTTGGTTTGAGGCAACAGAGACGCTCGCTAGAGGTGTCGTATTTATATCCTGGTTGGACGTACTGGATTGGTTCGGCTGGAGCAGAGGGTGTGTCCTCGGTGGGTGGGGTTTCCCTGTTTTGATAGTTAATTGGTTCGCGTGATTTTTCTGCTATAGGTTTTGTTTTAGCCGTTCCAGTTTCGGATGCCAACCCAACAGATCAGAGAAACCTATGCCCCGACATAAACGCTTGAGACAAAAGACAGAAGACTACTACACCACCCAGAAAAAGCCGCAGTAAGCGGCTAGGTGCTGGGCGAAACCATTCCGTCCAGGTAAACTTGGACGACTCGATTCTTCTGCTGGTTCTGCTGCTGGTCTGGTATCGGATGCCAGATGTTGTTCAGTTTAAGAGCGTCTCCCTTTCTGTTGAAATTATTGGGGTGTTTGTAGATTTCAATAGCTTCGCGTTGTAGTCTGGCGTGGTAGTATGGTGTAGAAGAAAGCATCTTCGTCTCCTCATACTGGATAATATGTTCACCATCGGCCCAAATGGCATGTTCCGCGACCGCAGACTTGTCCCATTGTCCCAGACGGCAGTTGCGCATGTGTTCTGAAAGCCGGGTGTTGAAACTGCGTTGTGTGGTACCGACGTATACAGCACCGCAGGAACAAGGAATACGCTAGACGCCGGCTGAAGCGAGAGGGTCCCTTGGGTCTTTGGATGGGCGTAATAACGTATTAATCTGCCTAGTGGGCTTGGAAATATTTCTAACCTTGAAGATTTTAAGCAGGCGCTCAATTCTTTCCGTCACATTCTTAAAATATGGCAGGAATGCAATGCCTTTGTATTCATGCGGATTGTTCTCGCAGATGGCAGGGCGAGATTTACGTGGTCGTGTAGCTCTGCGGACTTCACGTGTTGTGTAGCCGTTGGAACGTAAGGCCTGTTGGAGGTGACGGAGTTCCTGTTGTAATGAGCCGGGTTCACAGATGCTGGTAGCGAGGTCCGTGAGGGTTTTAATGATGGCACCTTGCTGTTTAGGGTGATGGTTGGAGTTTTTGTTTAGATATCTGTCTGTATGGGTCGGTTTGCGGTATACAGAAACGTGCCATCATTTAACCCTCACGGACCGCGCTACCCGCATCTGTGAACCCGGCTCATTACAACAGGAACTCCATCACCTCCAACAGAACTTACGTTCCAACGGCTACACAACACGTGAAGTCCGCAGAGCTACACGACCACGTAAATCTCCCCCTGCCACCTGCGAGAACAGTCCGCATGAATTCAAAGGCATTGCATTCCTGCCATATTTTAAGAATGTGACGGACAGAATTGAGCGCCTGCTTAAAAGCTTCAAGGTTAGAACTATTTCCAAGCCCACTAGGCAGATTAATACGTTATTACGCTCATCCAAAAACCCCAGGGACACTCTCGCTTCAGCCGGCGTCTACCGTATTCCTTGTTCCTGCGGTGCTGTATACGTCGGTACCACACAACGCAGTTTCAACACCCGGCTTTCAGAACACAAGCGCAACTGCCGTCTGGGACAATGGGACAAGTCTGCGGTCGCGGAACATGCCACTTGGGCCGATGGTGAACATATCCAGTATGAGGAGACGAAGATGCTTTCTTCTACACCATACTACCACGCCAGACTACAACGCGAAGCTATTGAAATCTACAAACACCCCAATAATTTCAACAGAAAGGGAGACGCTCTTAAACTGAGCAACATCTGGCATCCGATACTGGAACGGCTAAAACAAAACCTAAGGCAGAAAAATCACGCGAACCAATTAACTATCAAAACAGGGAAACCCCACCCACCGAGGACACACCCTCTTCTCCAGCCGAACCAATCCAGTACGTCCAACCAGGACATAAATTCGACACCTCTAGCGAGCGTCTCTGTTGTGCCCGAACATTCACATAGAAGATTAAGACCACGCCACTGATTATGTCCACTGCAGGGATGGACGAAACCTATGGACGGCTTAACTCCATTAGACCACGGCTCCAAAGCCCGGAAGAAATCTCTTATGTTAATTCTGACTCCGGCCGTGAAAGCTTCCGAACACTCATATTTATAGGTCGTTATATATATCTGTGTACTCCTCGCTTGAGTACTTTGACTTACTCTCTGTTAGACTATAGAAGCCAACTCGAGAACCAATAGATACCGACTCTCGAAGTCGTGGTCGTAGGTATGTGTATCTCTAACGTCCAGCACGTAGAAAGTCATGCTACAGTAGCAGGATGACGTCCCATACACAATTCCGCACTATCAAGGTTATTGACCACAATAATAGTTGCTTTAGGATGTCAGAATGGCGTTCTAGGGTGAGTCTTTTTCCGAGGGAGTTGTTTCCATACAAATTAGTTAACACAGTTATAAACCAGGATGACTTACTCAACTATACCACAAAGATTTAAAATTTATTACATTTGGCTGGATTTCCACCGCACAATTTAAAACAAAAGTGGATCAGTAGCGGGCGTGCTCCATACCATTAAGGAACCACGACATTGCAATGGGACAGAACTAAATGTGAAAAAGATAATGAATTACGTCATCGAGGCAACAATCAAGGGAAAGTACAAAGGAGAGGAAATCTTGATCACGCGTAATCCGATGATTTCAATGGATTTACCTTTGATTTTAAGCGTCTAAAATTTTCCATGTAGTTGGCATTTGCGGTGACCATAAATATATGACAAGAACAGTCGTTGGAAGTTTGCTGAATCAACTTGGAGTTTGCCAATTACACTTACGGACAATTATACGTCGCGTGCTCTCGCGTCGGAAAACCATCATCTTGTTATACAGGGTGTCTCTAAATTTATAACCCATTTAAATAAAAACGCGACAGTTCCTGTTTACGGCTGTCATTACAACAGTCCCCTGGAAAGTAACAGCTTCCTTAAATACACCATGACTCATGTTACTAGGCATTTGTAGAACAAAGAAGAAATCGAATGTTCTGTAAGACAATCAGGATGTGACTAGAATATTCCCTTTATCTTTTTCGTTGTTTGCAATAAATTATTTCCGCGCTATATTTTTCTGCTTAGACAAGCTGTTTATCTCCGCCGAGCATCATCCGTCCCTTATCACTCCCGCACAGCGCAATCGTAAATATTGGGTTCGGGACTGAGTTAACTGTTGACAGTGGGCGGTTTCAAGATTACCAAAGAGAAGGCAGAAAATAAACCCGGCACGACCCTAAACCACTATTCAATGATTAGGAGTACGATGCCCTATCCGTTAGATCACGTGGACTACTACACCAGGGCGTGTTACACATCAAAAGATCAACTGCCGAACACAGATAGAGGGTCAGGTATAGAGACTGCGAGAGAGAGAGAGAGAGAGAGAGAGAGAGAGAGAGAGAGAGAGAGAGAGAGAGAGAGAGAGAGAGAGAGAGAGAGAGAGAGAGAGAGAGTGGGGAGGGAGGGAGGGAGAGGGCACTTAAATAACACAGCCCTGTCACTTCATGTACCATAACCCGTTAGCTAATTTGAACAGCTATAAATTAATGTTCTCAGGTATATACGGAATTATATTTATAAAAGCGTGTTACCTATTCCTGTTGAAATTAATGAGTTTTTATATATGGAGGCACTTAAGTTCTGTAGTTCTCAGCAGCTCATTGTGTATTATGAGTAAAATGTGTCTTAATGATGAAGGGATGTTCCTATATCCTGCTTGATGTACTTTTATCAGCTCTAAATCCTCGATACCTGACCACTTGGTGTATTCCCTATTTACCGGACGCAATGCTAAAGATATTTAACGGGGAAAAAATGTTAGGCACTGCGACGGGTTTGAACCAGTGATATCGGGACTCAGAGCTGGCATGTTACTTACAGTTTATGAGTTCTACAATTTTTAATCAAAAACTCTTTATTCATAATTATCTTTATAAACATTAATTAATATTGATTACTGATAATGCGCGGTTTCGAGATTACCAAAACGAAGCCAAAAAATAGCCCCCGGCGGGACTCGAACCCGCAATCTTCGGTTTCGGAGTCCGATGCCTTATCCAATTAGGCCACGAGGGCTTGTGTTCACTTTCGTGCTCATTATGCTATATCAGTAAAATTGTCGCTTCACTCCAGTCAGAAGGTTGACAGAGAGAGAGAGAGGGAGAGACAGAAAGAGGGGGAGCGAGAGAGAAAGTTAAAAAATAAAATAACCTTTTATTTTACATTACTCTTTACTGTGTGACACAGCCACACATAAAAGGACTCAGCTGTATACGGAATTATACATTTAAAAGTATATGAGCATCCATAGTTGAAAGTAATATTGAGTTTTTATTTATTGTTTCACTATAAATAAAGTGATCTCAGAGGTTCAGTTTATATTGGTCACGAAAGGTTCCTTAAAACTGATCAAAAGCGCCTCAGTCAAGTTTGACGTTATCTTACGATCCCTAAATAAACGATAGTTGACCACCTGGTATATTTGTAATTCAACGGACATCATGCTAAAGAATTTGACACCAAAAAGAATAGTCTTCAACCGGATTGGAAACTCCCAGCCTCAAGAAAGATACAGGTGGCATGTTAGTTACACTCTGTGGGTGTTTAACAGAGATATATAAAGAAAAGGTTTCCTATAAGCGTAATTATATTTATATAACTGTATAAGTATTAATTGAGGAGAATCAGCGGTTTGAAGATTACCAAACAGCAGGCTGAAAATAACCTCCGGCGGGACTCGAACCCCGGATTATGAGTCAACACTTTACCCATTTGGACACGAGACTTCTGACACACTTAGGTGTTTGTTAAACGATATCAGCTGAACTATTGCAACCCGCCCCCCCCCCACACACACACACACACAAATACCGCAGTTTCTAAAAATACTCACGGGCACCAAATATATAAATTTTCGGTGACAACTCTGTATCAAGATAAAGGGATGCAGTACATTACTCCTTTACCATGTAGAATCTTGTTAACCCCAAGTCTTTCTATTGTCTCGCTGATCAGGTTGGACTGAAAATTAATGCCCTAGTTGCTGTGGAGCACTAACGGCAACCAAAATCGGCAGAACACTTGCTCCATGAGGGAGTCTGTCATTGTCTTTGCCTCTTGGTTCGGAATGGCATACACCTCCGGCCACTTGGTGATGTAGTCCGCGACCATCATCAGGTACTTGTTGCATACGTCGGACACTGGGATCGGTCCAGCTATGTCGCCGGCGTTCCTTCGTAAGGGTGCTCCGACGTTGTACTGCTGCATGCGATTCCGGCATCTTTTCTGGGGGCCGTGAATCGTCGCGCACACATGACACTGACAGCACCATCCCTCACCGTCTGCTCGGAGCCTCACCCAGATGTAGCGCTGTCGCATTTTGTCGATGGTGCGGTTTGCTCCCACGGTTCCTCCAGAAGTACCGGCGTGCACTTCCTGCTAGACCTCCGGGACCTTACTTCGGGGACGTACCAACTGTTTGTTCTCTCTGAGTCTTCTCTTAAGGCGATTAAGATACCCGGAACAGCACACACTCTCTTGCCTACAGTGAGTCACATGGGGCCCTGTAGGACTTGCATACGGCGCTACTTGGTGCAATATCCTCCCAGGCTGCTCTTGTTCCTGCCTCTACTTATCTCAAGAGTGGCCTCAAGTCTGGGTCCGCCAGCTGCTCCTCCTCTGTCCTGCGCTATCTCAGCCTTCCGCTGGCACTGCCATGACCACTTTGACAGCTACGGCACGCTCCTTCTCATCCCACCTTGTGCACTGGCCGCACAATTCTGGGCAGGATCTGCAGTATATGACGTCTATATTACATAGCGATGTTGTGAACCCATTGATAAAACGGTGGTAGTAACTACCAAGCCCCAGAAAGCTGCGCAATGCTCAGTTTTCCTTCGGCATAGGCCAATCTCTCACGGCCTATGTCCTCTCCGGGCCAGTGGCCACTCCGGTTGGTGTGAATATGTGGCCCAAGTAGTTGACGTCCTTGCAGAAGAGCTGGCACTTCTTCGCGTTCAGCTTAAAGCTGGCTGCCTGTAGTCTCTGCTCAGGTTTTCGAGATGGTCACCGATGCCCTTACCGACGATGATGACGTCCAGGTATTGCAGGCAGGCGTCATAAATCTAGCATCTCATCACTGACTCCATGAGGCGTTGAACGGTAGCAGGTGCAAGGCTGCGACAAATGGAAATTACTGCAAACTGCCACAGCCCTTGGCCTTCGATACTGCAGCCTTTGGTTGTTTCTCGGTTCTAGAGCCCCTTGCCAGAAACCTACTTCCTGTCTACGGTCGAGAAACACTACGCACCAGCTAACGTGTCCAAGGTGTCGTCAATCTGGGGAAATGGGGAGCAATCCTTCCTGGTGACAGCATTTAGCGTCCTTTAGGCCCCGCGGAAGGATGTATCGCCGTTCTTCTTTGTCACTAGAACCACAGGGGAATACCAGGGCCTCTCACACTTTTCAACCGGTCCCCTGGATTTCATGTCATTTAGCATATTGCGTACCGCCGCTTAATTTGCCTGCGGTACGCGCATAGGTGGTTGCCTAATAGGACAAACCCTTCCGGTGCCAATGCAGCTCTGGTATCGCCTCAGCAGCTTTCGATATTTCTCCAGCTGATCTGCGATCAGGTGCTCGGCGGCCCTCTCCAATAAGCTTCCCAGCCGGTGCGCCAGTTTTTGCATCGGCACCGGCCACTGTGTCTTGTCAATTGCTGTTACGCTGACCATGGGCTTGCTCGTCCCCAACGCCATCCTGGCCCGAAAGACGTTATCTGTGTCCGTTAGATTGAGCAGCCTCACTGGTACCTCCTCTCGGCACGGCAGTAATGTCCTACCTACACAGCGTCCTTCCACAGGCCTATTCTGGTGCAGCATCATGTTCTTCGTCCGCTGGCCTTCCAGTCGCGCCGTCTCCACCACCTCGCTTCTCGCGGCAGCACCAACGTCCTAATCAAGACGACCCTGCAGTTTCCCAGGAGCTCTTCAGGTTGCCGAAGTATCACTTTTCCATTAACGTCGGAAGTTCCTGCCGACGTCGACCGTCGCCACGTAGCCCCTGAGGGCATCCAATCCCAATATTACCGTCACAGCTTACTTCCCGGCGATTACCTATTGACGCACGGCATTCTGTCACAAGATTAACCTCAGTAGAGCCTCCTTCTCTACAAGCAGTGTGTCGCGCGATGCCGTCAGAAGCTGGTACGGTTGGCTTGACTTCCCCGTCGGCAAACTCTTGGCTATGTCGGGGATGATGACGGCCATGGCTGTCCCGGTGTCTACGATCACACGGCAAGTCTACCCTCTCACCCATGCGCACGTGATGTGTCTGTCATGTAACCGTCATCAGACAAGAGCACAGAGTCCCTTGGGGTGATGGTGATGGTGGTGCCTACCTGCCCCACCCTAAGCCGGCCCGTACTCGTTCTTCCGGCTGCTCTTTCTGACGCGGGCAGTTTTTCTCCTGGTGTCCCGGCTGTGCACAGAAAACTAGGTCTATACCGAGGTCCCCCGACTGGTCTTCGGTCTCCATTATACCGGAAAATCCTAGTTTGCTTCGTCGGGGTATCGGTTACCTTGACCGCCTCCATCCTCAATACTGCATTGGCACCTCGTGGTTAGTTTTATAGTCGCCAGGCGTTAGGTGCTGACGTATCTCGGTGCTTCGTACCGCGTCCACGAAGTGGTAGGCAGCCTCTCGAAATAGGAACTTGGGTAGCAGGTGGACTAAGGCTTTGCTGGCCAGCTGCTCAATTGCAGAAATTCAAAATGTTTTTATTTCCGTAGAAATACACGTACAGGAGCCGAGGCTAACGAAAGAGACAGGCTGCGGTGCGTTTGAATCAGCTGATAACAGCAGTCCTAACCTGTGCATTATAAGGCTTTGTGCTGTATGTCGTTCGTGTGGTCTGTGATATTACGTTTGTTTTACTTTGTTAACTAGTGAAATGAATAATATTTAGTTATTCAGGATAGTGAAAAAGTGTCATATTATCATGTAGTTAACACACATTCCAGTTTATTCGTAAATTTTATGTATTTAGTAGTGTTTTGAAGTAGGCTGTAAGTTAACCTCTGGGAACGTTCTAACGGATTCGATGCCGTATTGCATCTTCTCACTTGAACTTAGATTGAAGCATTTATTTTAGTAAATTCTGCTTATTATTTTATTATGCGTGTGATTCTACATAGTTCTCTCTTTAATGACTTGAAGCTTCCCCGGCGTTGATTATTGATGATAGTTTCTCGGGCTAACAGCCAGGTCAGATTAGGGTAACTACCGAAGCTTTCAGCGACTAACTCTGCCGCCATCCTCATCCTAGTTCCCCTGAGGATGGCGGCAGAGTTAGTCGCTGAAAGCTTCGGTAGTTACCCTTATCTGACCTGGCTGTTAGCCCGAGAAACTATCATCAATAGTTCTCTCTTTGTTTAAATGTACAGGAAAATTATCTCCATTATTGACCGAAATAATAACTTCTGTGTTCAACCACATGGTAGATACAAGTTAATGTTACTATTACTATTATTTTCCTTTTTAGGTACTCAGAGTTGTAAAAATGCCTCGACGTTGTAGTGTCTTTGGGTGTAGATCAAATTATGACACAGAAAGTGAAAAAATACAACATTTTCACTACCAAAAGACGAAAATCTTCGTAAGATCTGGCTACGGCACATTCCGACGGATTTTTTGAAATTAAAAAATCCTTTTGTGTGCATAAAGCATTTTGAGGAGTCGTGTGTTATAAGAATAGACAGGATTTCAGCTTCAAAGGGAGAGTTGATAGAATATGAAAGAAAAACCCCTAAACTCACAGAAAATGCTCTACCAACAATATTTCCTAATACACCATCTTACTGTTCTAAAACTATTCCCAAAATAAAACGTTTTGCTGATAAAGGAGACGAAAATTCATCCAGGCATTTCGAGACAGTATTCAATCAAATAAACAGCACGTGGAAAGGGATTTAATAAATAATGTAGATAGCATTATTTCTTTTGTAGATATAAGTAAAATCAATTCCAGTAAGGCTAATTGGACATTAATTAAGGACGAGGGAACAATTTATGTTTGTTTAATGGGTATAAACAATGGCACACCATGTGTCATTTCTTTTGTAACAGTCAAAGATGATTTAACTTATACTGTTGTAATGGACAACGTTTGCATCAATGCTTCTAGTACTAATAATGTGAAAAAATTGAATTCATTAAATGTTTTGGATAGTATTAGGACACAAATTGAAAATAGTGAAATATTACCCACAGTTAGAGATAAAAGAGAATCTGCTATCCAGCTGCTACAGTCTCTACCAAACCATGATGAGAATGAGCATATGAAGTTTATTGTAGAGCAATTAAATCTGTCACAGACTCCAAATAATAACAGGTGTTATGGCAAAAAATGCATTAGTCTTGCCTCCACTCTGTATGTCCATTCATCATCCGCCGCCAATGCACAAGAAAATGCGATATGTTGATTTTACCACACCCACGTACACTGCAGAAACTAGTTTCGTTCTATGAATTTTCCTTGGAAAGTAGTTCTTACTTGGAAAACATATTTAAACATTTAAAAAGTCATGAATATTTAGTATCTCTCGTGATGGATGAAATATATATTCAGCCACAACTGTCATTTAAAGGAGGTGCGATTTATGGCAGTAGTGCAACTGATCCTCAGAAATGTGCAAAAACTGCTCAAGTCTTCATGCTATCCTCACTACTTTCTAAATATGTTGATGTCGTTTCCATTATACCAGTTATCAATTTAACAAGTGAACAGCTGAAGACATACATTATAGAAGTTCTGGGTATGTTAGAAAGAATTGGTTTTATAGTTATTAGTTTAATTGTAGACAGTAATATTGTGAACAGAAAAGTATATGAACTTATGACCCCAAATAAAATTTTGCAGCCTAGTATTACTCACCCACTAAACTCATCAAGAAGGCTTTCCTTTATATTTGACACCGTCCACATTTTAAAATGTAGCAGAAACAATTGGGAGACCAAACGAAATGCCAATAAGACCTTATACTTTCCTGATTTCAATCATCACTCCAATATACTTTCAGATCAATACAGGAACTTAGATTTGATGTATGAAAAGGAAAAGAAAAACCTAGTTAAGTATGGGCACACACTTTCCACCAAAGTGTTATATCCATCGTCAATTCAGAAGCAGAATGTGAGCTTGGCATTGAAAATTTTCAATGACAATAACATTGTGGCCTTAAAACATGTCACAAAAGATCTTTGTGTTTCTGAAAATATTCATGAGACTGCAAATTTCCTAAATATTAATGTTAACTGGTGGAAAATAGTTAATGTTAAAAGTGTGTTCGAAGGGAAACGATTCAATCATCCATACAGAGAGGCCATTAAATTCCAAAGAGATATGCAATTTGAATTTCTAAGTAAAATGTGTCATTGGCTAAAAATGTTTAGGGTGTCTGTTCCATAAGTAAATGCTTTAACTCCGCAGACATTTCAGTCCTTGATTCCTACGCTGGAATCTTTCCTATTTGAGAAATACAACATTGATTACATTTTGCTAAGCATATTTCAGAGTGATAATTTGGAGGGTCGTTTTGGATCACACAGACAGCTAACTGGTGCAAATTACTATATAACTTACTTACAGGTTTTGGAAAATGAGGGGAAATTGAGATTTAAAGAGGCTGTGTTGTTTGCTGCTCCTAATGGTAGTGTAAATTTGAAAGAACTGTTACCTACCCAACAAAATTATGATAATGATATTGACCTGAATGGTTTTTCTGATATTCTGGATGAAGAGTTTGACATGCAAGTAATTCCTAATGATACAGTGCCAATACTGACATATTTGGGGGGAATTGCATCTAGACAAGTGCTACGTAAATCTAAGTGTAGTATATGCAGTTCACGGTTCCAATTAAATAAACAAGTGGAAGTCATTTCTTCATATGACTTTGTAAACGACTTGGACAGAGGAAAATTAACATTACCCAGAGACAAAGTGGTATTCACTGTTGGTTTGGCATGGCATACAATGTCATTATTAGCAAGAAACTCTCAAAATTTCTTAACCTCTGTGAAAACGCTCTCTGTAGTTCAGAAAATTTGTAAAATTAAACTTCTGTGATCAGATGTACACAATACTGGTGCTGAATGTAAATGTTTACATAAGAAGACCCTATTTGAGAAACTGGATAGTGTTGCTCTTTGTGTTAACAAAATATTGATTAGTAATTTTGTAAAAATGACCAATGAGAAATCTTGTGATTCAGACACTACAAGAAAAGTGAAGAAACTGAAAACATGAATTTTGGCATTATTTGTGATCATAAGACTTCTTCCATAAACTGCTTAGATGGATTACATTACATTCTGTACTTTGTATATACTCAGTGTATATATCAGTGTTAAACCTGTGGATTTGTCACTAATATCTGTAAAAATAATTATGCTAAAGTGTGGACTTTGACAAAATACAAGGATCACCTCATACGTTTGGTATGCATAAATATCTCCATATTGTAGTGTAATTCCATATAACTCTCATTTGCTTGTTTCATTACCTCACCTTCTTTTTTTCTAGGTATTATCCTAACATTTTTCATTCATAGTTCCTGATTCCACAAACAATTAAACTGAAATTATTGTGCGAGAAGTATAAGTAATTTTTTTAGGAAAAAGGTATTCAAAATGTCTTCTGAAAACTTTATTTGAAGGTGAACGATATACTGTATCTTATCATTTATACATTATTTCTTTATTCTGTAAGGTATCATGTTTATAGATCTAAAAGTATAATAACATAAGTGGTATATATTATAAATACGTAAGTAATTATAAGAAACGTAATATAGCTTAGTAGTACGAGCATACCAAAAATCAGTTCCGAGACATAAAATCCCCTCTAATATAATATTGCTCATATAATTACGTTAATTAAAGTATAATTGTCTAGAATGATGAACATATGTGAAATACTGTGTATTCATAATCATTCAGTTCAGAAACAAAACAATGTAACTTCTGCGCTACGCTGTCCACTCTCTCAGACTGCCTGTGTGACGTCACACGAAGGTTTCCCTGTCGCGCCGAAGCCGGTCTATTTCGTTAGCCGCTTACAGTAGCAGGATGACGTCACATACACAATTACACACTACCAAGGTTATTGACAACAACAATGGTCATGTTAGGATGTCAGAATGGCGTTCTAGGGTGAGCTTTTTTTCCGAGAGAGTTGATTCCATACAAATTAGTTAACACAGTTATTAACCAGGATGACTTACTCAACTATCCCACAAAGATTTAAAATTTATTACATTTGGCTGGATTTCCACCTCACTATTTAAAACAAAAGTGGATCAGTAGCGGGCGTGCTCCATAGCATTAAGGAACCACGTCATTACAATGGGACAGAACTAAATGTGAAAAAGATAATGAATTACGTCATCGAGGCAACAGGCATCGAGGGAAAGTACAAAGCAGAGGAAATCTTGATCACGCGTAATCCGATGATTTCAATGGATTTACCTTTGATTTTAAGCGTCTACAATTTTCCATGCATTTGGCCTTTGCGATGACCATAAATATATGACAAGGACAGTCGTCGGAAGTTTGCGGAATTAACTAGGAGTTTCCCGGTTACACTTACGGACAATTATACGTCGCGTGCTCGTGAGTCGGAAAACCATCATCTTGTTATACAGGATGTCTCTATAGTTATAACCCATTTAAATAAAAGCGCGACTGTTCCTGTTTACGGTTGTCTTTACAACAGTCCCCTAGCTAGTAACAGCCTCCTTAAATATACCATGACTCATGTTACTAGACATTTGTGGAACAAAGAAGAAATCGAATGTTCTGTCAATCAGGATGTGACTAGAATATTCCGTTATCTCTCTATTTGTTTGGAATAACTTATTTCCACGCTATATTTTTCTGCTTAGACAAGCTGTTTATCTCCGCCCGGCATCATCCCTCCCTTATCACTCCCGCACCGCGCAATCGTAAATATTGGGTTCGGGACAGAGTTAACTGTTGACAGCGAGCGGTTTCAAGATTACCAAAGACAAGGCAGAAAATAAACCCCGGCACGACCCTAAACCACTATTCAATGATTAGGAGTACGATGCCTTATCCGTTAGATCACGTGGACTACTACACCCAGTCGTGTTACACATCAAAGGATCAACTGCCGAACACAGATAGAGGGTCAGGTATAGAGACTGCGAGAGACTGCGAGAGAGAGTGAGAGAGGAGGGAGGGTGGGAGGGAGGGAGGGAGGGAGGAAGAGAGCATGTAAATAACATAGCCCTGTCACTTCATGTACCATAACCCTTTAGCTATGTTGAACAGCTGTAATTTAAAGTTCTCATGTACATACGGAATTATATTTATAAAAGCGTGTTAGCAATTAATGTGTTTCTATATGTGGAGGCACCTAACTGCTGTAGCTCTAAGCAACCCATTGCGGATTATGAGTAAAAGGTGGCATAATGATGATGGGACGCTCATATGTCCAGCTTGATGTACTTTTATCAACCCTAAATCCACGACACCTGACCGCTTGGTGTATTCCCTATTTAACGGACGCCATGCTAAAGATATTTAACGGGGAAAAATGTTAGGTACTGCGACGGGTTTGAACCAGTGATGTCGGGACTCAGAGCTGGCATGTTACAGTTTTTGAGTTTTACAACTTTATATAAAACAACTCTTTATCCGTAATTATCTTTATAAAGGTGTATTAACACTGATTACTGATAGTGCCCGGTTTCGAGATTAGCAAAATGAAGTCAAAATATTGCCCCGGCGGGACTCGAACTCGCAATCTTTGGTTTCGGAGTCCGATGCCCTATCCAATTAGGCCACGAGGGCTTGTGTTCACTTTCGTGCCCTTTATGCTAGATCAGTAGAATTGTCGCTTCACTAGAGGCAGAGATTGACAGAGAGACAGAAAAAGAGAGGTAGTGAGAGAGAGAGAGAAAGAGAGAGAGAGAGAGAGAGAGGTAAAAAAATAAAATTGTCTTTTATTATACAATACTCTTTACTTTGTGGAATAGCCAAGCATAAAAGGACTCAGCTGTATACGGAATTATACCTATACCAGTTAATGAGCATCCATTTCTGAAATTGCTATTGAGCTTTTATTTATAGTTTCACTATAATTAAAGTAATTCTCACCGATTCGCTTTATATTGGTCGTGAAAGGCCCCTTAATATTGATCAAAAGCGCCTTTGTCTAGTTTGAGGTTATTTTACGAGCCCTAATTAAACGATAGTTGACAACCTGGTGTATTTGCAACTTAGCGGACACCATGCTAAATAATTTGACAACCGGGTTTGAAACCCCCGGCCTCGGAAAGCAACAGGTGGCATGTCAGTTATACAGTTTGCGTTTTTCCCAGTGATAATATAAAGAATAGGTTTCCTATAAGGGTAATTATATTTATACAAGTGTATCAGTATTAATTGAAGAGTATGAACGCTATAGAGATTACCAAACAGCAGGCTGAAAATGGCCTCCGACGGGACTCGAACACCGGATTAGGAGTCCGATACTTTATCCATTAGGACACCAGACTTGTTACACAGTTAATTGTTTCTTAAACGATCGCACATGAACTACATGCACACACACCTCAGGTTCAAAGAAAAGTAATCAGTAAGGATCAAAATATCAATTTCCGGTGACAACTCTGTACCAAAATTTATGGGTGCATTGCATTAATTCCTCTACCATGTATATAACACGCAAAGATACTCTCTAACGGAAAGACAATTCCGGTTGTTCTATTGATAAACAACAAACGATATTAAAATAGCCTTTTGGTTTCCCGATTTTTCACCTAACTGGTTTAATAATCTTAACACATTTACAGACACTATTTAGTTGTTCCATGTTTGGTGTTAACAATAAATTTACATAAACTTGGTGCAGGAAGTATTTCCCTGTGGAAGGAATTTCGGGTTAGCAGAAACTTGTCATATCGTTGGAAGATGCTGAATCTTAAAACAGCAATTTCGGTATTCATCCGATTGTACCAGATGTTTGTAATTGATCACATATATCTGTCTCACCGGCAGTTGTTGGTCAGGTGTTCACACACGATATCGGCAATATTGCTTTATTTTCCTGTAATGTATGTGGTTAAGTAACTCCGACATAAGTTTTTCTAAGCATTAGCTAAACAAGAATATCGTAGACCTTTACTTGTACTCCCTCAGAGGCCTACTGTGGTAGGTACGGGAATTGGCGACCCCGGGCTCCCGACCCGAACTGATACCCTCGATGGGGGTTCCTCTTAGCGGTGAGGGGTCAGGCAAAACACCCACGTAGGTGCAGGCCGTGCGTGGAGACCCGCGCTGGTGGAAATATGTTTCCTGTTGGTTGAGGGATGCGCATCTGAGCTCGCTCCAGTCTCCCTCTGTTTTTGGGGAAGGTACGAATTTCCAGTACATTACCTTGGTTTCTCCTTCGCCTGAACGGGAGTTTAGGGACTAACCCACCCCTAATCCTTCGGCCAGGCCTAGGTACTGAACCAAACTCCAGAGTGAGTGGGACGGCGAGGCCGGTATATTCCCTGCGTGGCTCTGTCATCCCAGTGATGCGACCCCTTATTGGGCTCCGTGGTGGGTGAGTAGCACTGGGGGATGAAAGTGGAAAGGAAATAGCCAAGTGTATTGGTCCTCGCTATTTAGTTATTTGTTGAACTGACGAAGGTTACAAATTCAGTACCGTGAACCCGTTCGTTATTCAGAAGGGATTAGATAGTATTGTTGCTTCTGTGAAGGCATGTACTAAATCTCGCAAAGCGACACTCCTGGTCGAAGCAGTTTCTTCGACACAGGCTGCTGAAATCTTGAAAGCCAAAATGCTTGCGAGCTATCGGGTGCGCGTTGAATTGCAAAGGACTCTGAACTCCTCGCGTGGTGTTCTAAACACCAGGGCATTTGATGGTATGCCCAATGAGGAGATTTAGGAAAACTTGGTGGTACAAGGTTTGATTAATGTATGTCGCGTTCACCGTAAAGAACGAGGTGAACTACTGCCCTATTACTTACCTTTGATTGGGTAGGACTCACGAAATATATTAAGGCAGGGTATGAAGCTACTGAACTCAGGCAGTATATACCAACTCCACTAAGGTGTTATAAATGCCAGCGCTTTGGCCACACAAATGATTCTTGTAATGGACTTGTTACCTGCATTGCCTGCGGGGAAGTCAAACATGATGATGCATGTACTCCACCCGCAGCGTGAATTAACTGCAGTGGTAATCATTCATCGAACTCCAGAGAATGTCCCCGTTTGATGAAGGAGAAGGCGATCCAATAAATCCGGGTAAGAGACAGGCTCTGCTTCGTGGAAGCCTAGAAAACTTTGCGTATTTGCCGGCCTTCTGTACCTAGGACCGTTACTCATAGTGCAGTTTCAGCTAAGCCAGTACCTAGCCGTTAAACCGCAACACAAACCAGCAGAATAAACAGGGAAGTAATATCAGAAAGATCAATTACACCAAGATGACAGCCAAAGCAACAAACACAAACACGAACTACAGTGAGCACGCCGGCCAAGTCCAGTCCTAAGAAGAAGGTTTCAGCCAAGTCATCGCCGAAAGCACCTATTTCATGAACAAGTGAACCGGAAGTATATAATGTATCGCCAAGGAAATTTAAGACCACTTATGACAGAACGGACTTCAAGGGAAATAGTAAGAACAGTGAATGGAAAGCTACCCAGCACAAAAGTCCGCGAACATCTCCGTCAACATCTGAGGAATCATCTTTCAAGGACGCTGATTGGCGACTTCCGTCTTTGCCGCTACTAGTTTCCGATCCTGGCAAGAGATTCGAAGTTACCAGTGCGGAAGCCGTCCTCTTCCATTGACTAATAGGAATGAGTGGAACCTGTCCTCACTGCCCAAACGGCAGTGAGGAAAGGGCAGGGAAAACCTCCTGAAAGTGCTAGCTTAGCCCCAAAGTAAAGGAACAAAATGGTGCGACCACCACTGGGCAGGTAGCTTTCTGCACGTGGCAAGTTATATCGAAATTAGTCACTTTATGCGATTTGGTATTGCATCGGTAGTTGTAAATTTTTAATTATTGTTTACCCATTTGGGCTTATCTATTTTGTTGTCATTTTGTATTGATCTGTGTTTAAAATTTTGAATAATTTATATCTGGCTATTGCCATGAATTAGTTTTTTGTGAGGGTTCTGATGACCGCTGTGGTTGAGCGCCATTAAACACATATCATCATCACCCTTATCTGTACAATTTATGGGACATGAATAATTCCAGTAAAGATTTCTGTGTCATGTGCTCTCCACGCATTTTTGTTTAAATTATAATTGCATTGGGAATATACCATACTTAAGCTCATTAGTATGGCTGCTTGGAAATATGAGGTAAACAAAATATTATTCAAAAATTTAGATTGCGTTCAGAAATACTATTTCGGTCAAATAAGCTGTGCACGTAAGTGTGTGTTTGGGGGGGGGGGTGGTGCGCGCCGAACAAAGCAATTTCTGATATTTTCCTTGGTATTGATATGAATTTCGAAACACTTATACTTTCCTGAAACAGGAGTGTATTGTTAGTACTATAATCATCAACATCACAATCATTTCTTAACCATAAAAGGAGAACGACATTTCAAAGCCATCAGAAAGTACAATTAGAACAATTTGATTCAGATGCGTTGGCAGACCTCGAAATACGCGTAAAATATTGGACGACTCCATCTTCTGCTGTTAGGGGAGGAAACGTTAGTTCATTTAGTAATTTACTTGGGAGAGAACCTCCATGATAGTACACATTATTCAAGTGGGGAGAATGAAGCCCACTTTAAAACAGAGCAACCAATAAGAGAGGAAGAGGCCATTTAAGATGTCTAAAATACATCACACACTGTAATAGAACTTAATACTTGAAACTTCTCTCAAGGTAAGTGTATGGGCCGCGCCGTGGCTCAGTGGTTAGACCGCTTGGCTCTCACCAAGGCGACCCGGGTTCGATCCCAGGCGACCGCAAAGTGAGGTTTGTGGTGGAAAACGCGGCGCTGGGGCGGGTTTTCTCCAGGACCTCCGGTTTCCCCTGCAATCTCATTCCACCGGTGCTCCAACTTCATCTCATGTAACATCAGTGTCACCGGCTGCGGTGCCGTATGTAGTAAAAGCGGGCGTTAAACATTACACATTTCATTTTCATTTAGATCTCAGCATGCAGTGACATCATAGACCTAACATCTTCCCCCCATCACACTACTCTCTACTCTTTCAAGGCGTATCGGACTACCACCTCATATGAATGAAACTGTATTAAATCTATTTACTACCAATAAACCCATGTTCCTCCTCCGCGATTGAAATCGTGGCTTCAGAATTCAGAGGCTAGCATGCTACTTACACAACTCCAGATTAGATATACGCAAAGAGACGATAGACAAACAATCCGTTAGGAAGACATAACAATCAAATAGTACATTATACATGCCGCACCTGCAGAAGGTGAGTTTGGCAGTTACATATGCAAAACTCTCTTATATTCGTAATTAACGATGTAGGAGTATTAAATGTCTAGAGTGAGCGGTTTCGAGATTACCAAAAAGAAGACAGAAAGTAAGATACGGCAGGACTCGAAACCACAATCACCACATTAGAAGTCCGATACCTTATCCATTAGGTCTTGAGGGCTACAATACACTGTCGTGTTACAATGCATCAGTAGAACAATTACCGCCACAGATGGAGGGTCAGGTTGAGAGAGAGAGAGAGAGAGGACAAAATAACTTACTTATAGTAACTTACATTAAAATAATTTATAAAAATTTACATAAAATAACTTAGATGTTTATCTTCTTGTCTCATATTTCGTTTGCTGTAAGGAACAGTTACAGCTTAAATTAGTCGGTGCATAGGCATTTATATTTATCAAATCGTGTTGGTATTATTTGTTGAAGATAGTAATGAGTTATTATTTATGGAGTCACTTAACGTCTGTAGTTCTCAGCAGCCCGTTGCATATTATTCGTGTGTTATCTTAACTTAATATTGATGAGAAGCCCATATGTCTAACTTGATGTGCTATTACTAACCTTATCTCTGAGACACCTGACCACTTGTTGTACTTCCTATTTAACGGGCACCATGCTAAACATTTTTAACGGGAAAAATGTTATATACTGCGACGGGTTTGAACCAGTGACATCGGGATTCAGAGCTGGTGTGTTACTTATAGTGTGTGACTCGTAATTTTATATAAAAATCCCTTAATACGGAATGATCTTTATAAAGGTATATTAGTATTAATTATTCATAATGCACTGTTTCAAGATTACCAAAACGAAGCCAAAAAATAACCCCCGGCGGGATTCGAACCCGCAATCTTCGGATTAGGAGTCCGACGCCTTATTATTAGGCCACGAGGGCTTATATTCACTTTCGTCTTATTTATGCTATATCAGTGTAACTGCTGCTCCATTCAGAGGTTGAGACAGAGACAGAGAGAAGCACACAAAGAGAGAGAGAGAGAGAGAGAGAGAGAGAGAGAGAGAGAGAGAGAGAGAGAGAGAGAGAGAGAGAGAGAGAGAGATATTAATGGAGATACATATAAAATAGGCGTTTTTTATCTTATACCATGTACCTTGCTCTGCCGAACAGCCATACATAAAAGGACCTATGTGTATAAGCAATTATAACTATACAAGTTTAAGAGCACTCACTTATAAGTAAATATTGAGGTTTTATTTATGGGTTCACTCACTATAATATAGGTGATTCTCAGCAAGCCGTTTTATATTGCCGTGGAAGTATTCTTAATCTTGATCAGGAGCGTTCTCAGGCTTGACCTTATTTTACGAGACCTAAATAAACGACAATTGATTACAGATATATTTTCCATTCAAGGGAAAACATGTTAAAGGTTTTGACATAACAGCAGATCAGATATACGCAAAGTGACGATAGACAAACACTCCATTAAGAAGAACATAAGAATCAAATAGTTATTTTATTTATACATAACACACTTGCAGGAGACGGATTTGGGAGCAAAATTTTTAAACCTCTTTTACAACCTAAATTATCCATGTAGGAGTATTAAATGTTTAGAGTGCGCGATTTCGAGATTACCAAACAGAAGGCAGAAAATAAAAGCGGACAGGACTCGAAACCACAATCACCATAATAAGAGTCCGATACCTTATTCATAAGGTTATGAGGTCTCCTATACACTGTCGTGTTACAATACATCAGTACAACATTTGCTGCCACAGATGGAGGGACAGGTTGAGAGAGAGAGAGGACATAAAATAACTTAGCCGTTTTTCTTCTTGTCTCATGGTTCGTTTGCTGTAAGGAACATTTATAAATTAAAGTAGTCGGGACATAGGCATTTACATTTATAAAAACGTGTTGGCATTACTTGTTGAAGTTAATAATGTGTTTTTATTTATGAAGACATTTAACTTTTGTAGTTCTCAGCAGCCCATTGCATATTATGCGTGTGTTATCTTAACTTACTGCTGATAAGAAGCCCTTACCTCAAAGTTGATATGAAATTACTAACTTTTTATGTACGACACCTGACCACTAAATATATACACTACCTAAAAGTCTCCATGCTTAAGATTTTTAACGAAAAAAGAATGTTAGATACTGCGACGGGTTTGAACCAGTGATGTCGGGACTCAGAGCTGGCGTGTTACTTATGGAGTGTGTGTCTCCTAACTTTATATAAAAACTCTTAATACGGAATTACCTTAATAAAAGTATGTTCATATTAATTATTAACAATGCGCGGTTCGAGATTACGAAATCGAAGCCAAAAAATAACCCCCGGCGGGATTCGAACCCGCAATCTTCGGATTAGGAGTCCGACGCCTTATCCATTAGGCCACGAGGGATTGTGCTCACTTTCGCGTTATATATGCTATATCAGTGGAACTGCTGCTCCACTCAGAGGCTGAGACAGACACAGAGAGACGTACACAAAGAGAGAAAGAGAGATATTATGAATGAATGATTGTGATTTAGGGCGCTGAACAGCGCGGTCACCAGCGCCGCTAAAAACTAATCATGCTAAGAATAGATTAAATGAGCCAAGTTTTGTCCAGCCTAAATAAAACACAAACGTATCGTGCGTCAAAACTGAAACATACTTAAAAGCATTCTACAGTTAAAACGGATGAAATGTTAAAAGCTAAATTCTAAAATTGATAGTATAAAAGAACTTAAAAACTTTGACCATCAATTTTTGGTCATCTGCTACCGAGCCAATTGCACTTCTTCGTGACGGGATGGACGGCAAGAGGTTACCCAACAAACTGCGTCGTCCTTCACAGAGCGGAGCTTATTTGCGCGTGGAGCGGACCACTCTGAGCGCCAGGAGGACAACACGGCTCTCCGCATAACAAAACAAAAGTCGTCCGAAGAGACTAATGGTATGCTGGCCTTTGGCTGAATAACAGCCGACTTTGCCGCCGTGTCCGGCACATCATTCCCTGGTAAGCCAACGTGTCCAGGCACCCATGCACATACCACGCTAACACTAGAGGTGCCTAAAACGTGGAGCGCATCCTGGGTTCGCTGTACAATGCGATGTAGCTGTACAGCTGCCGAAGGCGCTGAAGCGCACTCAGGGAATCACTAAAAATAACGCAGTCGCCTATCAGGTGTAGTCGTACATATTAAATGGTTCGGTAGATCGCATAAATTTCAGCACTAAAAATCGAGGTGCAGCTGTGGAAACCGAATGTATAGGGTTCGGTTCCACAGACAAACGCACACCCAACACCTTGTGGGCTCTTGCAGCCATCAGAATAAATTAAAACTCGATCGCTAAAACGGGATGAAAATTCCAAAAAACACATACGAATACTACTGGGAGCCATTACTGACTTCTTGCAGCGTGTCCTGACCAGATCCACGTGGCAAAATTCACACAGCAAAGGTGGATACACTCTGACACTTAAGGAACATTTTAGGCAGAAGGGGGTGAAGGCTTGTAATAAGCTCCCGAAAGCGAAAGCCAGCTGACTTTGGAAAACGGGATGAGTTTTTCTAACGGTCGTCTAGTGAGGTGCTAAAAAAAAGGAGCAAAAGATGGATGCGTTGGCATACAATGTTGACCACAGCCGTAATTCCCCAATAAAATGTCACACCGGTACTGCAGAGGAAATGAAGTGTGCAGTGTTTAACGCCCGCTTTTACTACATACGGCACCGCAGGTGGGCTGCAGAGGAGGTTCTGCAGATTCGGCATAAAGGCTTATAACGGGGCTAGTGGGAAAAGCCCCAATAGCAATACATATGCCACAAATATGGACTGCTTCTAATTTTTTCAGCACAGATGGACGTGGTGAAGCTTAATGATACAACCATAGTCCACCTTAGAGCAAATTAGAGTGCGGTAGAGAAGCAGCAACACCATGCGATCGGCTGCCCAGGACTCCAACTAATTACTCGCAGGATATTTCGGGAACGGTCACACCTGGCCTTCAGTTGTGTTATATGCGAGGATCAGCTGAGCTTTCTATCAAGCACCAAACCAAGGAATCTCGTATCATCTGCAAACGGTAGTTTATGAGGACCCAATCGGAGCGTAGGTGGTGCCAGAAGTTCACGCAAATGGTTTTCTCAGCTGAGAACCGAAAACCGTTTCTTAAGCTCCAATCGCAAAGTTTGTTCAAGCAATGCTGTAGACGGCGCTCCAGAAACGGTGTTCACTGGGAGGTACAGTAGATCGCAAAGTCGTCTACGAATAAGCAGGAGGAGACTCCTGGACGAACGCATTGCGAGATGGAGGTAATAGCGATAGAGAATAGCGTACCACTAAGTACCGAACCCTGAGGTACTCAATTCTCCTGAATAAAAGGTGTAGGAAAAACCGAGCCGACCCTTATTCTGAAGGAGCGGTCCTTCAGGAACTCCTGAACAAAAATTGGTATGCGATCAAGAATGTTCCAGATGTGCAGAGTGCGTAGTATACCTACACGTCAACAGGTATCATAAGCCCTCTCGAAGTCAAAGAATATCCAGATGGTTTCGCACTTCTTAAGGAAGCCGTTCATTATTTGTTTCCAAAGCTACACAAGAGGGTGCACTGTTGAACGGCGTCAGCGGAAACCACATTGGATGTTGCTTAGAAGGTGATGTCGTTCCAGCCACCATATTAACCTCCGTTAATCATGCGTTCGATCAACTTGCATGCGCAACTTTTGATAGAAATGAGGCAGTAACTGGAAGAGAGATGCCGGTCCTTTCCGGGTTTCAATATAAGTATTATGGTGGATTCTCGACACCGTTCGGGGAAACTACCTTCCACCCAGATCCCATTATACACCTCCAGCCGGAAGATCTTGCCCTCAGGAGAGTGCTGTTGCAGCATTTGCATGTAGATTCCGTCTGGGCTTGGTGCAGATAATCGCGAAGCTGACAGAGCATGTTCAGAGGACCGCAGAGGTTGGATTTTCAGGGGCAGAGAAATAAAGCGACATGCAGATAAGGTAGCCTTTTCTCATCTTATACAATGCACCTTGCTCTGTAGAATAGCCATACATTAAAGGACTCAGCTGTATACGGAATTATAACTATACAAGTTTATCAGCATTCATTGTTGAAATTAATATTGAACTTTTATTGATGTGTTCGCTATAATTTAGGTGATTTTCAGCAGCCTATTTTATATTGGGCGTGCAAGACTTCTTAAATTTGATCAAAAATGTTCTCTAGCTCGAGGTTATTTTACGAGCCTCAGATAAACCACAATTGGTCACATATTTCCTATTCAACGGAAAAATGCCAAAGATTTTGACATAAAAAATTTATCTTCACGTAGGTTAAAATCCACACCTTCGAGAAAGGTGCTGGCGTTTTACTTTTACAGTTTGCGTTTTTTTGCAGTGACATATAAAGAAAACGTTAGCATTAATTGATAAAATTAATTTTGTGCTTTTTATGGGGCCATTATAACGTATGTGGTTCTCAGTGGTACAGTGCACACTGGACGTGAAAATCTATTTAATTATGGACGTGAACTCTTTATCAGGCTTGAGATGTGAATAGGGGCGCTCAACTACGGCGGTCATCAGCGATCAGGCTTGAGGATTTCTTACATGAGATAAACCTACGGCACTTGACCATATGGTTTATTTCGCTTTCAAAGAACCATATTCGCTTACACATAGAGTAGCATTGCCAACAAGATGAATTCTGTAAACGTTCATGTCACCAACACGAACCTTTTATATATTGCAATTTTCTTACAGTCATTGGAAATACTTGACTGTTTGGAACTATGAGATAGACACACACTTTGTGGAATTTATATAAGTATATAATTTACAATAATGAGGTTGTGAGTGTGTGTGCGCGCTTGTGTGCTGATTAAACCAATTTCTGAGATATTCTTTGTTTCTGATTTGAGTTCACAAACACTTGTGCTTTCTAAAACCCCGCGAGGAAATAAAAACTCAAAATTTCTACAGTTTACACAAAACCCTAAACTAATTTAAAAACTACAACAAAATCACCTATTGTGAACTCTGGTCTCATAACTGCACATGGCGATCTGAATAACCATCTTTATAGGGTTGAAATTTTAAACTCACCATACTGCCTACTATGTACCAGAGAAGAAATTATGAATAAGGAACATCTAGAGTCATGGCAAGCTTCAAAGATGTGCCCTCACGTCACCAAATTCTGGGAGGCTAGAAGGACAAAGTCTTGGTTGTCAACTGCTGAGCATTGGACACAGGCATACACTCACATCTACATACTGTGGCTTTGTGGGATCGTAGAATTGAAATTCCAGTTTGTAGAAATACTAATGTTCTTTATTTGCGTAGAAAAAGACTGCGTAGCATAAAAATTAATAATTTTTAATTGGTAATGAGACGTTATTCGTTTTTAAGGATATCTAGTTTTTTAATAAATGAATTCAATTCAGAGTATAAAAATTATTAAATATTTTTGATATTTAAATATTTTTTGTGCTTAATTTTAAAAGGGATTACCTTTTTAAAATATAATTATAATTACATCACATATCACAATCTACAGCACCAAAGTCGATGACAATAACAAACGTTCTGATTACAACACCAGCTCTGATTAAAACATTTCACGGCTGTTTACTGCTTACTCAATGTTTTACAACACACTTGTTACAATTCTTTGTAAGCACTCTGCCGTTGTTTCTCAATTTCTTATATACCTCATTCATGAATTCGAGAGGTTTCTCGAACCAATAAAGAATACAACTATCCTCTGTCACTTGAGATATCACTGGAACCTTCCAAACAGTGAATCCCTATCTCGGCCGGCAAGTCATTTATCTTCGGGATCCCCTATCCGTATGTTATCTTTATCTGCAGGCTCTTTGAGTAAACTAGCCGCGCTATCGTAGATAACGACTACGCGACACTGCTCCCTCCTCAATGCTGGTTGTCCCGAACAAAACAATCGTAGTGCGCCAGACGACCTTGGTGTACCATGATCATCTTTTCTCGGGGCCGCTTCTGGATGCGCTAGACCACGTCGTTAACCCTCTTCAGCACCCGGTACGGTCCTTGCCACGGCTGTTGAAGTTTCGTGCCGCGTCCCTTGATCCGGGTTAGGGTGGTACAACCAGACTAACTCACCGTTCTGGAACCCTTGTCTGTTGGCTTGCCTGTCGTATCGGGTCTTCATTGGGCGCTCGCATTCTGGAGGATCTGACGAGCCATTTCCTGCATGTCGTGGAGATGGTCCAACAGGTTCTACAAATACTCGGTTGCTGGCTGTTTTGCATCCGGGTTGCATCCAAAAGCCAGATCACAGGGGAGGCGCAACCCTTGGCCGAACATTAAGCTGACTGGCGTCATCCCAATGGTGTCGTGTGTAGACGAGCGGTAGACCAGTATGAAAAATAGCACCCAGACGGCCCAGTCTCGCTGTTAACTGGACAAGACATTCCTCAGGTGTTCCTCTAAGGTCTTGATGTATTCTTCGACCATGGCATCCGACTGATATGTAGAGGTGTTGTGCGGGTATTGTTCACTTCAAATCTTTCCAGTGTCTCCTTCATCGGGTTGAACTGAAAACTGGTGAAGTGGTCGTTGTGGAGCTCCCCAAATCGGCACTCCAGATCGGCAGAACACTTTCTCCACGAGGCAGTCTGTGATTATCTTCGCCTCCTGCTTAGGGATGGCATACACCTCCGGCCACTTGGTGAAATAGTGCACGACAACTATCAGGTACTTGTTGCCTTGGTCGGGCACTGGTACTGGACCAGTTATGTCAACGAGGGTCATTTCGAATGGTGATCTGACGTTGTACTGCTGCATGCGACCCCAGCTCCTAGTCTGCGGGGCCGCGACTCTCCTGCGCACACGTGGCATTGACGGCACCATCTCTCAGCGTCTGCTCGGAGCCTAAGCCAATAGTACCCTTTCTGAGTTTGTCGACAGTTGGGTTTGCTTTTAGGTGTCCCTCTGAAGTACCGGCGTGCTCTTCCTTCAAGACCTCCGGGGTCTAACTTCGGAGAAGTACCAGGTGTTCTCTCTGGGTCTTCCTATCTGGTGATTTCCATCCCTGGAACAGCACGGCCTCTCTTGTGTTCAGTGTGTCCCCTTGGGCCCACTACGACTTTTAAGTGGCGCTCCTCGGTGCGATGTCCTCCCAGGTTGGTCTTGTCCCTGCTTCCACTTCCACCAAGGGTGGCCCCAAGTCTGCATCCGCCAGCTGCTCCCTCCTCAGGCCGTGCTATCCCAGCCATCCGCAGGCACTGCCGTGACTACTCGGCCAGATTCGGCACGCTCCTTCTCTTCCAATCCTGTGGATTGGCCGCACGCCCGTGGGCAAGGTCTTCGGGACATGGCGTCTGCGTTACCGTGGCTCTTCCCTCTACGATGTTCAGAGGTGAAATCGTATTCCTGCAGCCTCTCTACCCAGTGTGCCGTCTGGCCTTTGAGGTTTCTAAAGCTCAGTAGCCAGGTTGGGGCGGCGTTGTCAGTCCTCAGGTGGAATGGCTGAACATACAGCTAATTGATGAAGTGCTGCAAAGTCTCTACAACCGCGAGTAGCCCTCGCCGGGTGACGCAGTAGTTCTTCTCTGCCTTGGATAGTGTCTTGCTGTAGCAGACCGTCCTCGTGGCCGTCCTGGACCTGGGATAGGACGCCTCCAATGCAACGTTCGCTGGCGTCGGTGTCCATAATGAGGCCGCCGCTCCGATATGGAAATTGAAAGTTGGAGCACTGCACAGGGTCTTCAAGTGCTGGAAAGTGCCTTCGGCGTCAACCGCCCAAGCTTAATTTCCGTGTTCCTCTGTCACTCGGCTGAGGGTTTTGGCGGCGTTGGAGAACCCCTCTATTAAGCGGCGGTAATAACAGCACAACCCCAGGAAACTGCGTAACAGTGGCTTATCCTTAGGGCGAGGACAATCTCTCACAGCCTGTGACTTCTCCGGGTCTGTGGCCACTCCGGTTGGTGAGACCATGTGGCCCAAGTAGTGTACTTCCTTACGGAAGACCTGGCATTTCTTTGCAATTAGCTTCAAATTGGTCACCTGTAGTCTCTGTAGCAACTTACTCAGATTCTCGAGATGGTCTTCGATGGTCTTACCGACGATGATGATTGCGTCCAGGTATAGCAGGCGGACCTCATTAGTCAGTCCTGTCATCGCCGACTCCCTGAGCCTTTGGCTTGTCGAGTATGCAGTCTTTTGCTTGTCTCGAGGGTCTAGAGCCACCTGCCACTAACCCGACTTCAGGTCCAGGGTCGAGAACTCCTGTGCAGTAGCAAGCATGTCCAGGGTGTCTTCAAGGCGGGATAAGGGGAACAGTCCTACCGGCTGACAGCGTTCAGCTTCCTGTAATCCACGCAGAAGCGTAGCCCGCTGTTCTTCGTCACGAGGACTACGGTGGAACAACAAGGGCTGTCAGACCCTTCAATCACTCCCCTGGATTTCATGTCCTCTAGCGTATCCCGTACCGCCGCTTGCTTCTCCAGCGAAACGCGTCTAGGTGGTTGCATAATAGGCAGGGTGTCTCCGGTGTCGATGCGGAGAACCACTTTATCCTTGCGGCAGTAGTCACTGTTGCCTTGGCTGAAGACGCGCTGGTATCGCCTCAGTAGTTGCCGAACTTTCTCCAGCTGTTCTGCGGTCAGGTGGTCGTCCCACCTCTCTAATATGCCTTCCAGCCAGGGTCCCAGGTGCTGCGTCGACACAGAGTTGCATTTTGCGGAAGTAAGACGTTGTAATATATTCCTAATGGACGATATACGTTTGGAAAGGGGCTACAGTCTCCAGCAAGCTTTAGGATATATATATATATATATATATATATATATATATATATATATATAAGTGATAATGATAACCTGAGGGATGGATGTGACAGGTTTATCTGCAAAGAACATGCAAGAGGAAGAGTGTTCTGCAATTAGTGTTCATCATTTCAAGTAGAGAGTTAGTATAATTCTATTTATAACAGCATTTTTATAAAGTGATATTGCACATCATAATAATTAATTGCAGTACTACTATATAGCGTGAGGTAAACGTGAGGAAACATATGAATGAGTTGCAAAATGTAATGTCAAAATTGAAATGAAATGTGTAGTGTTTAACGCCCGCTTTTACTACATACGGCACCGCAGGCGATGTCACTTATGATACATGAGATGAAGATGGAGCACCGGTGGAATGAGATGGCGGGGGAGACCGGAGGTCCCGAAGAAAGCCCGCCCCAACGCCGTGTTGTCCACCACAAGTCTCACTTTGCGGTCGCCTGGGATCAAAAAGGGGCCGCCTTGGTGAGAGCCAAGCGGTCTAACCATTGAGCCATGGCGTGGCCTGATGTAATGTCATTTGGGCATGTTCGTCATAGTAGCTCAGTGGTTTAGGGCAGCCGCACGGAGAGCGGGAGATCCGTGGTTTAAGTGCCGGCTGTGGCAGTGAATTTTTTAGTCTGGCTCCACTCATTAAAACCTTAGCACACACATGGCTAGTGTGAAAGAAGTGATAATTTCCATCAACATTTATAAAAATACATCTTAAAAATTGTTTTATGCTAAATGAAATGTCTATCTCTAATTTTCTAAGAATATACTCTGAAGAGATCCTTATTCTTAATGACTTTTATATAATTGGTAAACTATACACAAAATATTCAAGAACTTCTCAGCAAACAGGTCAGGTGAGGAGGCGATTAGAGATCGACGTTTGGGGAGCGTAAGTCGCTCCCATCATCTGGATATTGTCACGAAGCGCTTGTTATTTGGCGAAAGAGAGAGAGAGGGGCATCAGCAGAAAAAGGAACAGGCACATAGCCCCCAAGCAACGCCTAAACTTGAAAGAACGCTTAACGCTGGCCGAGGGAGAGACGGGGGCGTGGAGACAAAGAGCCAGAGAGATATCTGAACAGATCCGTCGCCTTCGTGAAAGGCCGTGAAGCTTCGGTAACTTTGGAGAAGCGATGGTCCGGTTGTAAATAAAAGAGAGGCAAGCTGATTGGTTAGTCGAGAACTATTAATTGTGCAGTGTGGTCATGTGGCAGACGGCCTTGAAGATTGCGTTTGTGTGTGTTACGTCATTCTGCTGATCGGTGTGTTACACTGTATTAACTTGAAATAAAGAGCGTTTGGAATTTCTACAAATTAGAACTTTAATTGTACGAGACCACAAAGTCACAAAATTTATAAGAAATATTATAAACACTAAATAGATATAACACAAAAATAAACAAAGGAAAACACTACCAATACTATCATTACTGAACAAAAGACTGGAGTAAATGAAATGCCAGGTCAGGAGATAGCGTGAGTGTAGTAAACTAATTAGGTCCGTGCTCTCTTTCGGCAAGTGCCAAGCGCTCATCCCTCTGCAGGCGTGGCTTGGGCGCTATGTGTGTCTTTCACTCCCGGCATCTATCTCTCTTTGTTCTCGTCTACGCAGCAGCAAAACAATGCCTCGTAACAATACGGCAAGTCGTTGAAAGATTGAAGCTCTCACGACGATGATTATTAAGTAGAGCTTCTCGAGATGCCAGCACAAAGTTGCTCGAGCTTTCGGCCATATATAATATTGGCCTTCTTCAGGAAGTGGAATATAAACATTCATAGAGTAAACATGGCCGAAAGATCGAGTAACTTTGTGCCGGTAACTCGAGAAGCTCTACAGAAAGTCGTTGTTCACCTTACCTTTTCTGTTACGTATGATGGTGGTAGCTTTGGGAAAGGAATAGTGTGGGTATGAAAGACGAAGACGGAGTTTGATTTTGGAAAATAATTTTGATGTTCCCTAAGTTTTATTTTTGGCGTGCTTAATACTCGTATTTAAGGTTTAAGTTGTATTCATTAATACTTACAGGCTGCCATATTGTTATCGTTTTGTTTAATATTTCAAACAAACTTATAGTATCTGTTGTTGAGATTGGTTGTTTTAATTATACCTTTTAATTAATTATGAATACTCTGTAAATATTTTTAGTGATATCTTTGCTTTTGCGAATACTTTTTGTCTTAAACTCATATTTTCTTTATTTAGGGAGTTAGGTGTTCATGATTTTTCAAAGTATATTGTCACCCAAATAACGGAAGGCAGGACCAACTGGCAGTTGGGTAAGTGACAGGAACCTTGCAGACAACGCCTACCCATTTATCATGCAGCGTTAACGAGGGGGTGGTTGGAAAAGCATCATTAGCCATCTCTTACCCCTCCCCCGGAGCTCTGGAACAGTCGCGAAGATTCACTCAACCGCGAGAATTCCAGAAACGGCGATCTTCTCCATATAAGGCCTGCAGTGGACGAGTCAAAGAGTTCATGGCGAGCAGCTGTGCGGAGCGCCGATTCAGCAAACGAACTGGAGGACGGTGTACGTGTATCGGAGGAGCTGTACGTGATTGTGAGCGTGGAATGGACCTGTGACTGACGAACTGGTGAACTGTAATTGTGTGCGCTAAGTAATTCTATGTAGTCGGCAAGTGTTCCAACTGTAATTCGTTGGAAATAAAGAACATTTTGAGTTAGTGCAATTGGACTTTTAATTTCACGAACCCAAAAAGTCACAATATATTTAGTGTAAATGTGATGTGTTCCAGTCTCATATTAGCGTATCCTTAATGCTTTCCCAAGTCTTACATTACTTGGATCGAGTGAGTGAGTGTGTTGTGGTTTAGGACCCGTCGACAACGAGGTCATTTGGGCCCGCCTTGGATCGATAATTCAGAGCTTCATTTGGAAATTATTTTTATTCCTCCTATGTGTGATAGCAATTTACTTTTATAATTTCTAACTTTGGCATTCAGATTTTCCTTTCATTCTTTTGTAATTTAAATTGGTCTCATCTATTACAGCCCCTTATTGGCCTTTGAAATTTAATTTCCTCTAGCGCGATAGTTAAATTCTTCTCCTTTCGTATCCAAAGTGTATAGTTCTAAACTCCGAATTTTTAACAAATTCTTCGTTTCATGCTTTAAGTATTTAGGAGCTCATATACCTACACATACTGAAGTGTGAACATTTACACATTATTTTCATGTCATGTTTATACATGCGCAATTAACAATTAATATTTGCTTTGTAACGAGACTATTATTGTGGTGGGGGGAAATGTACATAAGTATGTAAGAAAATAAAACAAGAATACCTGAGCAAATATGTTACTGGTATCTAGTGTACAGTATTAACAGGTAACCGGCTTTATAAAAGACATTTCGGCGGCTAAATATGTATTAGTAACCAAAGGAACCTCTAAGTTTCTTTTACTTTAATTAATGCTTCAAAGCATTCTGTTTTATATTAGCATTGTACAACAAAATTACCTCAAATATTAAGTAACACATTCTACATTTCAGATCAAAATTTATATAATGCATGTCATCCATACCACTCAATCATTTATACTACACGGTTACAAAACCTCAACATCACAGAATTTTTAAATATCTGTCATCCTCCGAGCTACATGTTAGTGTATTATAATACTCTTCAACACGTCACATGTGGAATTGCTAAATATTTTCGATGACGCTCTTAGGATTGCCGGATTAGATCACGGCCGAAACAACAATTGATAATCCATCACCTCGTATTTCCACGAATTAAACCATGCGATTCCAGAGGTCCAGAGGTAGTCCTAGTCGGGCGGGGCTTTCCCCGTCCGGGTGTCATATGCCGCAGTACCTAGCCGCTTTGCGGCTTAACCTGCGAAATGAACTAGTAGATCCATGTTCTGCTGGGGTGTTTGAATTTGTTTACTGTTTGAAATTTTGGAGAGGTTTGGAATGGGTTGCCCCTCTTTGTCGTGGGCAGCTGTACTTAATCGTTCTCCCTTTTTGGGAGACACGAATTAGTTTTTTTTTTGCCCCGTTTTGGATACGGGTTGTGTAGCGCTTGTCCTTTGGCGTAGAAGTTGTTCCCAGAGACATCTGGGGTTCTCCTTGGGTTACCCAAGGGGTCCCAGGACGTCTCTCGGCAGTCTGAAGGACGGCAAGCGCCTTTGATCTCTCGGGTCATACCTTCCCAGGGAGTTCACCAAAGGGTTGGGGTGAATTTGGATTTTCTCGTACATTGATCGTGCCCTCTCGCGAATGACATCGACAATGTACGGGATCTGGGAGTGCTCATGTAGGATATGAGCCGGGAATCTCCAGCCTGTATCGTAGATGATGCGTAGTGCCTTGTTCTGCAGCGTCTGGAGTCTGACGAAAGTGGTATTAGCCACTGTTCCCCAGATCTCACAGCCGTACAGAATCATAGGCGGAATGATCGCCCGATACAGTTGGAGTTTGAGACGGATCGGCATGGTTGATCTGAAGATAGGGTATAGGCTCCGGAGTGCGACGTGCCCCAGCTGGACCTTGCCCTTGACGTGCGGAACGTAAGTTAACTTGCGGTCCAGCGTCACCCCGAGATACTTCGCCGTTTGCACCCAAGGGATTCGACGGCGCCGTAAAACGAAGTTCTGCTGCAACCGGTTGGCTATGGTTTTCGCCAGGAGAATAGCAGAGCTCTTCTCCGGGTTAATTGCCATTCGCCATTTTGCGCTCCATTCGCCAATGGCCCGGAGCTGGGTTTGGATTTGCCGGAAGCTGTACCGTGTATTCCTATTGACTGCGAAGATCATGAGATCGTCCGCATACTGACAGGTTTGGGTGTTGTGATGAGTTGGGATGTCGGCCATGTAAGCTGCGAAGAGCGCCGGCGACAGCACGCTGCCTTCCGGTACTCCAGCGCCAATGGGCCGCTCGGTGGACAGCTTCCCCTCCATCTTTACTCGGAAGCTTCGGTTTCCGAGGAAACCGGCCACCAAGGAAATGTATGGACGGGGAATTTCAAGCTCCAGGAGTTTGTAAATGAGTCCTTCATGCCAGGTAGTGGTGAATGCCTTCTCCACGTCGAGCAGCACTGCTACCGTTTTAGACCTTTCCTGGAAACCCAGGGAGGCCTTCTCGGCAACCCGCAGTAGCTGCTCGGTCGTGGAGTGGCCAGAACGGAAGCCAAACTGGTGTTCCGGGATTAGGCCCCTTTCCTCCAGATGAGGAAGGAGCCGGGAGAGGAGCAGTTTTTCGAATACCTTCGATAAAACTGGGAGAAGGCTGATTGATCGGTAACTGGAAGGAAAAACCGGATTTTTCCCCGGCTTTAAAACGCACACCACGCGCGCCTCCTTCCAGATAGCTGGAAAGTGGCGCATGTATAGGCACGCGTTATAAATCCGGGTTAAGTGAATCACGGCTCTTCGTGGAAGGTGCTTGAGCATTTCCGCTGTCACACGGTCCTGCCCAGGTGCTTTGTTGGTTCTTAGAGAGTTAAGCGTGGTCGCTAACTCTCTAGGGGTAACGATGGGAATGTGGAACTCCTCGTGGTCAGGGGGCGGAGCTTCTAGGAAGTCCTCCACCACCTGTTCCACGAGGTCAGCATGGTCATCGTCCATTGGCTCTACCCTGGGATGGAATTGAGCCTCCAGATAATCTGCTAGCGCCTCTGCCTTTTCTTTCGACTCGTAGACGAGTCGACCTCTAGGGCTATGTAGGGGGTGCTGGTGTACGGTTTTGTCTTTCCGCAGGCTACGGACTATTCGCCATGGTTTTCTCTCCTGGAGATTGGTTTGCCTTAACATGTTTTCCCAGGCCTCTTTGCGGTGTGCTCTTAGGAGTCGTCTTGCCAGGGATTTGAACCTCTGGTGTACTTCTCCTATCCTGGGATGGCGAAATCTCTGCCACAGCTTTCTTACGGCGTTTTTAGCCGTTATGAGTTGTTTGATGGGTCCTGGGATATCTGTGGGGTTTGGCGTGTCTATTGGGATGCGGTGTGTGTGAGCACGGACCGCGTTGAGGATGGATGTGGAGAACTCCCTGGCTGCCGCCTCGAGCGACTCCACAGAGTCGATTCGAGGGCAGGCTTCCACGGAGTTTTGGATGTGAAGAATGGCGGCATCCCAGTCGACTTCATCCACCCAGTCAGCCGTTGCCAGAGCTGCGACGGTAACGTCTGAATTGATCACAACTGGGTTGTGGTCTGAATCCAGAGCATTCAGCGCCGTGAGGTCCAGATGAAATGGAATGTTCTTGGTGATTGCGAAATCTATGACGTCCGCCCTGCCACGAGGCGGGAAGTGCGTTGGACCCCGCGGGCCATGCGCATGAAGGGTTGGATCTCCGCAGATGAAGCGGTAGATGCTCCTTCCCCTATCATTCTGGGTTCGGCTGTTCCATCCTGGGTGTTTGGCATTGAAGTCACCGGCTATGCACACTCGGTGGTCTAGGTTGAGGAGTGCCCTGTAATCCGCTTCATAGAAGGGATGGTTGGGCGGGTCATACACCGCCACAAGCACTAGGTCTGAACCGCCCAAGGAGAGCCTTATGGCGGTCGCCTCCAAGTGTTGAAGCGGGGGGATGGTAATGGGAGTATGGGTGATGTGATTTTTGATGAATATAGCTGTACCGCCGCCCCGCCGGCCGACTCTATCGGCTCGGTGGACGGCGTAACTTGGCAGGTTAAATTGTACATCAGCATGCAGATGCGTTTCGCATACCATAAGGAGGTCAATCCCGTGGTCACTTACAAACTCCAAGATGCCCGGTCTCTGTTCCCGGACTCCGTTTGCGTTCCAGAACGCGGCTCTCAATGTTCGCTGAGTTCTTCTCAACGCCATTTACGAGCTGGAATCAGGGAAGAGGAGCCGTGCAGTCTGTTGCACAATGCTGTGCTTTTGCAGAGCAGGGATGCGGGGATCTGTCAGTTGCTCCCTGCAGCGCCTCAGAATGGGGAGGGAGCGATGAATTAGTTCGGCAAACCAGGCAGAAAGCTCATGGAACTCCGCCAAGTCCTCGTTTGAGACGCCAGTGACCCAAATCGGCGCTGGTGTTGTAGCGAGGGGTGCCTTTCCCTCATTGGCTGTTGCAGCCACTGTAGCTGGAACTGGTAACATTATTCATATTTTGCATCCATGCCATATTTATGCTCGTTTTTATTAAATAACACAACTAAACTTCTGTCCTGCCATCTATTGGGCATATACGTCGGTACTAGTGCACAGATGTGCACCAGATAGCAGACTATCTACATACGCTTACAGAAGCCACCGTTGCACCTCCATTGTAACACACGCACACGCGCACGCACACGCGCACGCACATTTTTTGAATTGGGAACAAATTACTAGTACTATCATCATCATCATCAGCATCATTTCTTAGTCATGCAAAGATAAGGTTTCAATGTCATTACAAAGCGACCAGCTCTATAGTTTCACTACAAGCCAACACAAGCCACGCTCCCGAGAGCGCGGAATGGAGGTGTGAAGCAGAGTGGGAAGGCCTGGCAGTAACAAATGCTATAGAGAAACTGTATTCCAATATTATCTGCAAGACCAATAACTTCACACTACCTAGGCCAGCAGGTCACGAAACGAGAAGTTCATCTTCGCTACTCTTTGTACCTAAGTGATACATGGACTTCGCTTATCAGTAAATTGATATTTTCATTTGCTACAGTATATCTCAACACAAAACCTTACAATCAACAATGAACTAAATATAGTCACGACAATAGACACACAATAATGTATGGCTGATTGATCAGTGAAGTATTAACAAATATTCACTTCACAAACAGTTTTTTCTGATGGCTAAATGTGCAATGTAAGCACTGATTATGCTGTAGTCACGCAGAACCTAGATACTGCTCTGCTACTCAGAGTTCTAGATTTATGTACTGTTTTATTAATGAACTATATGCAATTAAATAAATCCTGGAAACCGATTATCCGAAGTCAATCTTGATATTTTGTAACTTCAAAAGTTCCGTATGCAACTTAGCACCATCCAATATAAATGCAAAGGAAATTGACTTATTTGTTTTTAAGTGAATGTAAACATGGAACTTGCATATTTCATGAGTGAGTGTAACGAAACGACGAAGTAGACAAGAATAAACTATAAATTCCCCTTATGGAACTCAGCATTTGTTACACCGTGCCGTGATATTATCACTTACACTCAGGTTGTTGTTTCGAAACGCCACCAAAAGAATATAGTCACATCGTAGTTTATAACTTACCTAGTCCGAATTTCGGTGTCGTATCTTCGAAATTCTATTCGGTATAATTGTATGCAGCATTAAATATTACATCATTTTGTGATTAGTCAGCGCAGGAACCAGTGATGTGCGAACCTCAAAACTTTTTATTGGGACGCACTGGCCACCAAAACAAAAGCATTATTCCCTGCTATTTATCTGTGACTCTAGCCTCGCTTTCAGGTAATGGGTCAAAGGGCAGTTAGTTGTGAAAGTGTCAATAATGACTTGCACAGTTCCAAGATCATTTTGTTATGTTCTTAATTTTAGAGTATTTTCAAACAGTTTCTGTAAAATCAATAGCTTCCTTTCACTAACAAACGCACTATTTAGTATTATTAAACACAATGAAACAAAATGATTGTCGCATTGCATAAGGCATTTGGTTTTGTTTAACTTTATCCTCAACTCTTTGATATTGTTCTGTTATTTTATCATTTAATGCTTCCATCCTCAGTCTCACTAACATTAACTTCTCTCTAAACGGTTTAAGCTCCATACGAGAGCTGATCAATAAAGAATGGTCATAAGTTTTTCACGACCATAATTTTTTGCAACAAAATTCAAACCTCTTTTATTCTCTTAGCTTACTGTGAAGCAAACACGCATTAGGAGCTCCATTGTTGGTACTCCTGGATCCCGCCCGTGAGAACCAGCCAAGTTAAGATACCTCCAGTATCACCTACCGCTGCAATTGAGGTAACACGCGAGGAACAATATGCGACTTTGCAATTCTGCTTTCGTCTCAACAAATCTTCAGTTGAGCCCTATACAATGTTACAGGGGGCCTATGGAGAATCTGTTCTTCCCTACAGCACAGCTCAAAAGAGGTTTAAAATGTTTAAGGAGGGGAGACAACCAATGTCAAAGGAAGGTGGTCCCGGTGCTCCAGCTACTGGTCTTAGGGAAAAACATTAATACTGCTGCTGCCATTGTGAAAAAGAATCGAGGAGTTATCTTAAAATCACTTTCTGAAATACTGACCATTTTATTGGGTTCCACACTTCTATGAAGCAGGCTGGATGCTGCACCACGATAATGCGCGGCGGCATGCTGCCAACGTTGTTGCTGAATATCTTGCAAAAATCAACATGAAGTGCATTACTCAGCATCCACATAGTCCCGATTTAGCCCCATGTGACATTTTTCTATTCCGTAACTTGAACAAATGCCTTCGTGGGAGGCATTATTTATCATCAGAAGGAGTGGTGAAGGCTGCAGAGGGGATTTTGAAGGATCTCTCGAAAAATGGTTTCCAGCATGTCTTTGTAGACCGCCAGAAACGCTGGGACAAGTGATCACATTAAGGGGAGATTATTTTGAGTAGCGCCATTAAAATTATGAGGATGAGTAAGGGTACGTTGTCAAAAATAAATTGTAATCATTCTTTATTGGACAGCTCTCTTATGTCAACCAGATTATTTGCCGTCATCGACTGTTATAGCGGAATGTTGGAACACTTTACACACTCATAAACAAATAACTAAAGAATAGCTTCTTTATTGTGGCTTCATAAGCCAAAGGAATTCTTAATAGTATCAAGTTACCGTGGAGTATGTCGGCATGTTTACAAATAGCTACAACACGCGACGCTGTGTCATCTCCCTGCGAACTCCGATAGTGCGAGGCACGCGGCGTTGTTCCTGTAACTGCCTAATACATGCTCTTTCTGGAGTGTTTTTATACATCTCTTTTTCCGTAAAATCTATCAATATTTGACTCACTGATCCTGAGCAACTACTTCTGTATATTGGCTCCTTGTCGTTTCGAAACATCCTGTATATGAATCGGCGTTTGTTAGCATCACAAAAACTCAATGTGGGCTGAACTGATTTTCTTGGTTTTGGTTTTGAAATATTTGTATAAGTCAAAGGAATAAAGATCTGAAGGGATAGTGGATCGGGTTATTGGCTAGCTACAGTAGTTGATACCGAAATTATGGTTTGCCAGAAGCAAAGAATCATGATAGACGTCAAAGGAAAGTTGGTTCTTTGTTACGACAAGGGCAAGGCCTGTTGAGTTGGGGAAAAGTGTTATAACAAAGCAATGTATGAAGCATTGTCCTTAGAAGATTTCTAAAGTGGCTCACTGACTAGTATGAGTAGGAAATTCTTTGGATCATTTACAATGGCGACAAAACAGCCACAAAGGGATTTTGGTTGAAAAGTAGCTTCCTGAGAATGAAAGTTAGAGTGAGTGAGTGAGTGAGTGAGTGAGTGAGTGAGTGAGTGAGTGAGTGAGTGAGTGGTGTTTAAGGGCCCGTCGACAGCTAGGTCATTTGGGCCCCAAGTCAAGACTAAAACCTAAAATCTACATAAATTAGGCTAAAAGGGTAAAATACAATTAAATCACTCCACTATTAAAAGTACATAAAAACCATCCAAAAACTAATAAGTTAAAATCACTAAAAATAACAAATATAAAAAGCAAGTCAGACACGTTTTTTAAAATCGATTTCGGCAACAAACCGCAGTGCCTTACCTACGGCCACTGGGTCGTCCCCTAAAACATCCAGTAAGTTAGTTCCCAAGCCTACTGACTGGCGAACGCTGGCGTACTGTGGGCAATCGAGCAATACATGCCGCACAGTGAGGCGTACGGCACATGGAGCACACACTGGGGCCGGCTCCCCTCTTAACAAATGGCCATGAGTGGCTCGTGTGTGTCCAATTCTCAGCCGGGTGAGTATCACCTCGGCTCGCCGGTTATCCCTGCATGAAGTTAGCCAGGGTTGTACGCTCTCTTTTATTGCCCGGAGTTGTGTGCCTTCCAAAGCTGTCCAGGAATGCTGCCAAGCAGATAGGAGTTGGCGACGGAAAAAACGTTGCACATCCTGGTATGGCACAGTAGTTGTTAAACTCAAGGGCAAACGGCAAGCGGACTTAGCAGCCGCGTCCGCCTCCTCATTCCCGGAAATGCCCACATGGCCTGGGGTCCAAGTAAAAACAAAATGGTATCCGCTACTAAGCATTTGCGAGACCAGGGCCTGAATTTTTAAAACTAGCGTGTGAGCTGCAATGTGCTGTTGCAAGGCCTGAAGAGCGCTTAGAGAGTCAGTGCAAACGATAAAATTGCCAGGAACTAACTTACAGATAAAAAGGAGCAGATAGAGGATGGCATACAGTTCTGCAGAAAAAACAGAGGTGAAGTCCATAAGGCGAAATTTATGAGCCTCGCCGTTAATGACGAATGCGCAACCCGTAGTGCTACCCAACTGGGAACCATCTATAAAGCCCGGAACATAATTAGGGTAACGGTCCAGTAGTTCGGCAAAAAGTTGTTGGAATACCGAATGTGGGGTAGCTAGTCTGGAGTTTGTGGAAAGAGCAAGATCGAACCGCGCACGCTGGAGCTGCCATGCGGGATAACGACCCAGTGACGACCGCTCCACGCGAGGCATTCGGAGGTCGTGTGTACGGGAGAGTTCCCGGAATCTTACTCCGGTTGGGCGTGTCCGAGAGCTAGGGTGCATATAACGGTGGGCTAAGTCGGGATGCAGAACTGGTTTAAAACATGGATGGTTTGGGTAACTTGCCAACTTTGCAACGTAGGAACAGAGTAGTGTCGAGCGACGAATAGAAAGTGGAGGCTCGCCGGAGTCGGCATACAAGCAGTCGACGCGACTTGTGCGGAAAGCTCCTGTGGCAAGGCGGATACCTGTATGATGTACGGTGTCTAAAAGGCGAAGTTTAGAGGCGGTCGCTGCACCATAAATAAAACAGCCGTAGTCCAGCTTGGATTGGACCAGGGAGCGATACAGCCTCAACATTACCGTGCGATCGCCCCCCCCCCCCCAAGATGCTCCAGATAATACCTTCAGCACCCGCAGAGAACGATCGCAAGAGGCTCGAAGGTGACGAATGTGGCGCTCCCAGTTAAGTTGTCTGTCCAAGTAGAGGCCCAAGAACTTCAGGTGCGAGACAAACGGCAGGGGGGTGCCGTTCAAGTGAAGATCAGGTGGAGGGTGAATACCTCGTAGACGATGGAAGTGGACACATTGTGTCTTCGCAGGAGAAAAGCGGAAGACGCTGCGAAGCGCCCAGGCTGCCAGCTGGTTGATGGCCAACTGCAGTTGACGCTCTATATGGTCTAAGTTACAAGAACGATAATATATGGCGAAGTCGTCAACATACAGGGACGATGGAATTCCGCCGCGAACGACACTAGTAACGCCATTAATAGCCACGGCAAAAAGGGCGACGCTGAGAATCGACCCTTGAGGCACACCATTCTCCTGGATCCGCTCCCTTGATATACTGCTCCCTATTCGCACACGAAAACGACGTAGTGCTAAAAAATTACTTAAAAATTCCGGTAAGTGGCCTCGCATACCGTAACTGTGCAGGTTACGTAGTATCCCATACCGCCAAGTGGTGTCATAGGCCTTCTCCAGGTCAAAAAATACTCCCACCACATGCTGTTGCAGTAGAAATGCATCATGAATGTAAGCCTCAATGCGTGCTAGATTGTCAACGCTAGAGCGATGGCGACGAAAACCGCATTGAAGGTTAGACAGCTGGTTATTTATTTCGAGCCACCACACTAACCGAGAGTTTACCATTCGCTCAAAGGTCTTACAGACGACACTCGTCAGGCAAAGGGGGCGGTAGCTAGATGGAAGTGTGGGGTCCTTTCCCGGTCGAGGGATGGGGATGACAATACCCTCTTGCCAGCAAGATGGAAAGACCCGTTCATGCCAGATGCGGTTATACATGCCTAAAAGGAAAGACATCGCATCGGGTGGAAGATGTAGCAGCATCTGTCTGTGGATATCATCGGGACCGGGAGAAGAATTCTTAGCTAGGGCTAAAGAATGTGAAAGCTCGGCAGCGGTAAAAGGTTGGTTGTACGGCTCATTACATTCGCTATTAAAATTAAGTTTTGTTCGCTCCGCAGCTTCCTTAATAGGAAGGAAGAGGGCGTCGTAACTAGCCGTTTGGCTAGTAGCAGCGAATGAGGTGGCAAGGGCTTCGGCTATATCTTGCTCGGCAGTGCAGATGGAACCGTTGAGGGCAAGTCCGGGAATGACCGTTCGGCGATACTTGCCATGCATCCGCCGAACAGCTGACCATACCTGTTTGGTGGAGCTGCGACGAGAAAGGGAAGACACGTAGGCTTCCCAGGATGTTCGTTTCGCATTGCGAAGCACAAAACGTGCCCTAGCTCGAGAACGTTTAAAAGCAACGAAGTTCTGTTCTGTCGGGTGCAACTGAAACAGCCGCAGAGCACGTTTGCGTGCTTTTATTGCCACACGGCATTCCTCAGACCACCAGGGTACAGGGGTATGACGTGGGGTAGAAGAACCTCGAGGAATGCTGGATTCAGCGGCGAGCAGGATGGAACATGTAAAATATTCCACCATTTCATCGACGGTGTCAAAACCATCGTCGGTGAGGTGTATATGGGAATTAAACTTTTCCCAGTCAGCCTTGGAAATAATCCAGCGAGGATGTCGCGAAGGCGCATAGTGGCGGCCGGATAAACGGATGTTAATTGGGTAATGATCGCTCCCAAAGAGGTCGGAAAGCACAGACCAATCAAGGAGTGGAACTAATACCGGGCTACAGAAAGAGACGTCTAGTACCGAGTGCGTACCATAAGCGGATGACAAGAATGTCGGGTCACCAGTGCTCAGCAAAATCAGGTCATGCGAATCAAACGTGTCTGCTATGAGGCAGCCACGAGCATCATCAATGTCGGAGCCCCAGAGCGTGTGTTTGGCATTCAGATCTCCCAAGATGAGTAACGGTGAAGGGAGCTGAGCCAAAAGAGCCTGAAGATCCTGCTTTTGAATTACACAGAGCGGGGGCAGGTAAATGTTGCAGATGGTAAAAGAGATGCTCTCTCGCTGTATACGAACAGCGACAGCTTGCAACGGCGTGGTTAATGGTATATTGGTGGCATAGATATTAGGCGCCACTAAAGTAGCAACGCCGCCGCTTGCTCGTGTGCCTGCAACGGAGTCTCCCCTAAATGCCGAAAAAGTGCTTAGGTGTAATGAGTGATAGTGATGCAAATGGGTTTCTTGGAGACAAATAACTGATGGTGACCGTTGAGAAACTAAACACTGTAGGTCTTGAACGCGAGCTCGGAAACCATTGACGTTCCACTGGATTATTTCTATAAAGAGTTTCTAGCGGGCCGTTTTAACCTTTTTCTTGACCTTGGCTGATTTGGGCCCTATGACTCGAAAATCGTTAGCGTCCTGTGACTCCGCTGATGTTCGGGAGTCAGAACTCCTACGGCTCGTAGAACGAGACCGGGATCTAATGGAAGGCGAGCGACTTCGCGATCTATGTTGTGGCCGGGATCGGTTTTTAACATTTACTACTGGATTGTTGTTACTCGGTGATGGCTTGGTGGCTGGAGTCTGTACGGCTGAAACAGAAGCTGTGCTGGTGGATATACAAGCAGTCTGAGACGTGGGTTTAACGGCTAGAAAGTCAGTCTGCGTGGAGGCGTGGGCGACAGGGACGTGTTGAACAGCAACAGTGGTGTTGGGAGTACGGCGAGCTGCTGATGCATATCCAGTAGTAGTGGTAGCAGGCTTAGTTGTTATAAGCGCCGTCGTGCCTCTGGAAAAGTCAGGCGTTCTTTGACACGTAGCTCCTGAATGCTTTTCTCGTCCATGAATCGAGGACACTGTCGCGAGCTGGAGGGATGACTACCGCCACAGTTCACGCAGCAAGGTGTTCGACTGCAGTTTGGGTCTTCGTGTGTCGGTAGGCCACATTTCTCACAAAGTGCAGGGTTGGTACATGTGGTCTTAGTATGTCCGAACCGCTGACATTGGAAACAGCGCATGGGGTTCGGGACATACTGCCGGACGCTAGCACGTTCACATCCGCAATAGATGAATTCGGGTAACTTTGTCCCAGCAAAAGTTAGAAAAACAGTACGTAATGGGTACTCTTTGCCATCCTGTTTTCGTGTTAGCCGGTACGCCTGACAAACAAGTTGATCAGAGAGGCAACTTACAATTTCTTCATTTGCAAGACCGTCTAAGCTGGAGGTGGTGACTACTCCTCTGCAGGTGTTGAGTGTTCTGTGTGGGGCTACCCGGATCGGGTAGGAGCCCAACAAAGTCGCCTTTTGCAGTTTTCGAGACTGGTCTGCATTTGTGCTCTCCAAAAGTAAGGTGCCGTCTCGGAGGCGCGTCGCATTCTTTACAGGGCCACTGATCTTATCTAATTCTCGCTTTATGTAGAACGGACTTATATCTTTGAACGTTTTGCCATCACAAGCCAAGGCCATTACTAGAAACGGGTCGGTGAAAGAGGTTTTGCGCGGAGACATGATATTGACCCCCATCCGGAACCGTCGGCGTCAGCCTGCCATCCGGGGGTTAAAGAAAGAAAGACACCGAATCTTCACGGTCTGTGCCGTCATGGGGACCTCACCCATGACCGATCTCATTTGTACCTCAGAAAAGCTACCCTTCAAAATCCACTGCTTGTCCGTATGGGTAAACCGTTCACCACGCACACCCCGGCTTTATTCCCCTACCACAGGAATAACCGCCTGTGGCTCCCCGTTTTAGGCCGCGCTGCGCATAAAGGGCACACGCGGATTCAGGGGACTTGTGGTTGATTACACCGGGGTTCCGTCAGCGGTAACACGTCCGGTCCGTGATACTAACCCAACGGCAAAACGCGGCCGTCGGGAGATTACCACAGACCGGGCCCTCAAGGAGCTACGTGGGTGTACTTGACGGTGTGGACGGGCTCCGCACCTAAGGTTACACATAGGGGCAGTGCGAAGGGTCCGCTCAACCTTCACTTTTGAGACCTCCGGAGAGCACACATGTCGGAAGCCGCGCTGAAAACCGTGGGACAGAACCACGGAGATAGGAGAGATCCCTGCTGGTGAGACAGGAGTTATAAACCTAAGACCTTAAGTGCTAATAATTATAATAAAAAACTAGAAGGGGAAGAAGGTGATGCCTACTGACAAGCAGTAGCTACACGTGTCACAGTTGATGGAGATGAAGGGGATGAATTGAGGGTGAATGGCTAGGGACCCCGGGATCGCCAATCCCGTACCTACCGTAGTAGGTCCCTGGGAGAAATACCAGAGCCTCTTCTGCCAGTTTTCGGGGTTACTGATGGGCCTTCTCGGCAGCCGTAGCGGTCCTGGGGTACACCAAGTCCCCACCGTACATCACCCCATCAGTCAGTCCCCTACTTCCTGTTGCCTGAAAGTTAGATATACACACACGCGCAGCTGTGGTAAGGCAGGACAGTCTTCGGCGAGAAGCCGATCAGAAGAGTCTTCGGCGTAAGGCCGATGAGAACAGTCTTCGGCGTGAAGCCGATCAGAACGGTCTTCGGCGTGAGGCCGATTAGAGCTGTCCGGGGTGTGAAGTCGATGAGGGCAGTCTGAGGCGTGAGGTCGATTAAGGCAGTCCACTTGTTTTGTTTGATAATTGTCGGTTCGTATATATATGAGGAACGAATAAATTTATCGAGTAATAAAAAATTTGCATTCAGTAAGTCTAAACCGAGATTGGTAACCCTCGGTCGGCAACTTTCATTTCGATGTTTGAAAAGAAAAGGCAGTAAATAAATAAGTTAGAAACGGCCATTCCAGTGTTATTAAAATCTCCTTCTCACACATCCATGCATAACCTGAGAGAAACCTCATTGCTCGCCGACTTATTTGCTCGCCTTAAATTATTGTGTGCACCCATAAACATTTTAGTTACAAATGGGCGCCGCAACGTAGAACTCTTTGTTCGCCACATATAATTTTGTATCAAATTGGCGCGCCAACGCGGGACACGATACGAGAAGGAGGTTTGACATGAGCAGCAGATTCAACCCGAGGAGGAGGTTCGACCTAGAAGGAGGTTCAACCCAACGAGGTTCAACAGGAGAAGGTTTGACACGAGGACGTTCGACAACAAGCGGATCTACAACGGTTCTACTGGAAAGAAGAGAGACCGGCATCTTCAGTGACATCAGGAACTAGTAGAAAATCAAAGATACAGAGTGTTAAATTATATACTAGACTATTGTGAATGTATTTAAGGAGTGGAAAAATGCTGAGTCAAAATTCTGTAGAAAGCATGGAAGTTCAGGAGGTTGAAGCTAGTAGCAGTAGGCAGGAAGTCGAAGTAGCAGAGTGTAGTAGAACTGTCCTAAATTATGTAGAAAGGGAAATAAATATGTTGGAGGGAATTAGAAAAGTGTTCGCAAGTTTAAGAAAAGAGATGAATGATAACAATCAAAGTTTAAGTAAAAAGATAGATGATAACAATCAAAGTTTAAGGAAAGAGATGAATGATAACAATCAAAGTTTAAGTGAAAGCTTAAGTAAAAAGATAGATGATAACAAAGTTTAAGTGAAAGTTTAAGAAAAGAGATGAAGGATAACAATCAAAGTTTAAAAAAGATAGAAGAAAAGCTAGAAAATAGTGTTCAGAAGTTAGAGGTAGGACAAATGGAACTAGGAAAGAAGATAGAGAATGAACAAGCGTTAGAAAATTTCGGAAAAATTAGTCAGGAAATAGAGAATGTAGGAGAAGAAGCTGGTCAGGTAACAGATAATATAGGAAAAGATATTAGTGAAGAGACAGAGAACGCTGAAAATGAAGTTTTAAATCTAGTTAGTGAAAAATAAGATAATGAAAATAGGAAACTGAGGGAGGAAATAGTAAAGAAATTAGACGAAGAAAGAGGAATGGCTGCAAAAAGAGTTAGAAGAAACTAGGATTAGATTGGAAGTAGCAGAGTGGGAAAATAGAACACAGACGAGGAATTTGGAGGAAATCACTAATGAAATGAAAGAGGTAGAAGTAGAAATCAAAGGAGTAAAGGAAAACTTAGAAAATTTGAGAACAAGTGGAAATGTTCCTAGTTCTAGTTCTAGCAACGTAAGTGAGGTAAACGCACAAAACGAGGCGATGCCCAATAATGCTTCAGCTGACATTTCGTTGCTAAATATGGGTGCTAGCACCTTCAGTAATGACACCAGTTACAATATTGGAGACAGAAATGGCGGTCCGAATATGACATGGCCGAACCATATTCTTAACGAAATTGTACCACCAATTTTTGAGAAAGAGGATTCTGATGATTCTAAAGTTTTTGCTGCAGGATTACAGGAGTATTTTGCGATAAAATGTATACCGGAGGAGTACAAAATGACCATAGTAAGAAAATGTTTTAAAGATAACGCTGCGAACTGGCTAGATTTGTCCATGGAAAATAGCAATGACTTCGGGACCTTTATTAATTTATTCCTGAATAGATATTGGGGAGCAAACAGACAGGCTAGTATAATTCTCGAGATAAGCAACGGGAAATTTAACCCTAGAACCAGTCAATCGTGAGCTATTTCATGAAAGTAGCTAGAAAATAAAAAATGTTATATCCCCCTATCAGTGAGAAAGAACTGATAAACCTCATGACAACTCATTTTCCTGAGACTATGCAACATTATTTAATTATAGCCAAACCCAATAATGTTGCTGCCATGATCGATTTATTATTAGCCTTAGAAAGCAACAAGCCGAGAAATGATTCGGACAATAAAAATCAAGAGACAAGCGGAAGAGAAAGGTGGAGTAATTTCGGGCAAGGGGAACAGTCACATCATAATCGGAATGACATAAGAAATAGATATCGAGGTCCAGTGCCGAGGGTTGAAGCGAACTCCTGGGAAGGTAGGAGTAGAAACAATTTTGACAGGTACAATAGAAATCGTAATGGGGAGAACCGTGAAAGGAACATTCAAGTAAACTACATGAATGCAGGCCGATTTGATAGGAACGGAAGGGGACAAGTATTTAGATTTAGAAGACATTCTGGTAATGAATATTGGAGGAATGACGATAGTTATGAGTTTAGGCCGAGGTCGCCGAGGCCGGGAGAAAGGAATAGAGATGGTCGTAATTCACCTGAAAACTCAGAAAGGTCTGAGGCAATTAATGCAACAAGGCAGATGGTAGTAAGCAATCAAAATCAAGTGTCGGAAAACAGGGATATAAGCAGTGGAACTGGAACCGGAGCTATAAGTCGGACGCAGGGAAACGCCAATCCCTTTCAAACGCGCCTTCAGTGAGAACTGGGATAAATACAAATTGTAATGAATACACGGAAACTAGGCTTTCTCGAGGGCAAATGATGATGATACAAAGAAATTCAGACGTTAGTAAAAGATTAGAAGACAATTGAGAAATTAATAGAACCTCCGAGGATCAAAATAGGGATTAATTGACCAAAATACGACGCGATTTTAGACACGGGAGCGAATAGCACAGTGTGCTCGCAGAAGTTCTACGATGACCTAATAACTAGTGGTTTTAAGGTGATGTCTTTACCGGTCAGTGGCATTTATTGTTCGCTAGCTGTTGGTAAGAGGAAGGAAAGGGTGAAATTTCAGGCGATGTTGAATGCTGAAGTAAATGGGACAACAATAGAGGTTCTCTTTCTGATTGTGCCCAGACTAGTAACAGATATAATCATAGGTTGTGATTGCCTTTATGCATGGGAAGCGGTAATAAATTTCGAGAGTAGATTTTTGAAGTTGGATACAGAGCAAGGGACGGTTATAATACGATTTATGGAAGATAGTAGTTCGGAGAACATTGTCAGGGATAAAGAAGAAGAAGAAGAAATTAGGGCAGATACCTTCTTTGTTGAATATATAGAAGTTGGAGCTATGGAATTGGCAGAAATTAAAGTTGAAGAATACAACATTGAAAATGACGTGAATATGATGCCTGACGATGGTTTTAAATGCGTTAATAATGTTTTAAGAAAACACCAAGAGAATTCCTCTGTAAATTTGAGTTACTCTCAAAGAAGTAGGTACGGTAGTGTGGCAAACTATATAGATATAGAGGACTTACTAAGAGAAAAGACCAGTAAAGCAGCCGACTTAAATGAGGAACAGAAGAAGGAATTATTTGACATTTTGGTCAGAAATAAAGAAGTCTTCTCTGAAAAACCTGGGAAATGTATTGGCTACACCCATTCATTTGAAATGATGCCTATCCAACCTTTCACCCATAAAGCAAGACCAATTCCATGTGCGATCAGAGAGGAAGTTGATAAAGTAATTCAATCAATGCTGGAAGATGGAGTTATCGAAATCTCCAATTCAGAGTTAGCAAATCCACTGTGCATCGTAAATAAATCAGATGGAAAAATTAGAGTTACTTTGGATGCAAGAAAACTGAATGAACACTGTAAAGCTGACCGATTTAGACGAGAGAGTGTAGAAGTAACACTAAAAAACTAAAGAAGGAAAATTTTTCTCCACATTGAATTTGACGGCATCCTTTTGGCAGATACCTCTTCGGGAAGACTTAAGAAAATACACTGCATTTTTATACTCAGGGATTTTATACCAGTTCAAAGTTTGCGCATTTGGAATGAATACCAGTGGTAGTGCATTGCTCAGAGCTCTATATGGAATATTTGGAGAATCTATTAGAAATTTGTAGCTCAATATATTGATGATTTTATGTTATTTTCAATGAATGTGGATGACCATTTGCGACATCTCGATTAGGTGCTGAGTAAATTAAAAGAAGCCAATATGACAATTAAACCGAGTAAAACAGCATTCTTCGTGAGACAGACGGAATTTCTAGGATACATAATATTGAATGAAGGAATCAGGCCAAATCCAAACAGAATAGAGAGTATTAACAAAATACCGGCACCGAAAAATATAAAACAACTGAGAAGATTCTTGGGGATTCTAAATTATCAATCTAGATTCATTATTGAGTTTGCCAACGTCGTCGCCCCATTAAGAGAACTTTTGAGGAAAGGGGTAGATTGGAGGTGGTCACCAGTGGAAGAATAATCGTTCTCAAGAGTGAAAAGATTATTTGCAGCTTCCATCTTGTTGGAGAAACCCAGAGAAAACCTCCCATATATTATTTTTACTGATGCTTCAGGGCGCGGTTACGGTGCTGTCATAATTCAACGAGATGAAGAAGGGAAAGATCATCTTATTGCAGTTGCCTCAAGGGGAATTTCGAGAACAGAAGCACAGGCATGCACTACTGAAAAAGAAATAGCGGTCGTTTATTTCGCGCTGGTCAAATTTAAAGAGTATGTTTATAATAACTCAGTGATAGTATACACTGATCACGTAAACCTAAGATTAATGAACTCATGCAAGCTAACCAATACACGTATTTCCCGATACATCCACGAGATTACTTCCCACAATTTGGAAATAAGACACATTCCCGGAAGTCAAAATATTTTCAGTGACTTGTTATCTCGCATGGAGACAAATTATCCCATACCTGACACTATCAGAGAAAATAAGCATGAGGTGACCATTTTATATCTTGAGAAGAAAGAGTGAAAACAATTAGTTAAGAAATTTTTAAATTTGGAGCAATTACAGAGAGGATGACAGTATCAGAAAATTAAGAGAAAACGCTCAGCCAATAACGGAGAATTTGAAAGATACCATAGGCCTTCATGAAGGAAAAATATATAAGTATCACGGGAGAATTGAACAAAAGTGGAAGGTTATAATTCCGATAACATTAGAAGAACAACTAATAATGTCATATCACAAGTCATTGGCGCATACAGGTAGCGAGAAATTAACTTTAGTGATTGGCGAAAATTTTTACATAAAGCATTTGGTGAGGAAAGTCATAAATGTGTGTTCTACTTGCGAGTTGTGTCAGAAGGCCAAACCTTTTAACATTAAATTCAATACAGAACCGCAGGCAATTATTAGACGAGAGCGAAATGCTTTAGTTACAGCAGATGCACATGATGAGCTTCCCATGGGAAAATTCGGATGCAGGTATATCTTTGTTTTACATGACGTTTTCAGTACATTTTTTAAAATATATCCTGTAAGAAACATAAGTAGCAAAACTTGCGTGGGAAAAATAGTTAACGATTATGTTCCAAAATATGGCAAAGTTGAGGCGATCCTAACTGCTAATGCAACTTTGCATCGCAGTAAATGTTTTCAAGAGACGTTGAAAGAGAATAACATTAAATTGTACCACTGCTCGTCTTATTTTCCGTCAGGAAATCCTACAGAACGTGTACTTAGAGACATTGGAATATATTTTCGGATATTAACACATAAAAACCACAAGGATTCGGTAAAATATTGTCCCGTGATTGAGAAAATTATTAATAATACAATAAACGTAACCACAGGATTCGAACCTGTTAGACTCATGTTGGGCATTGAGCCGGAACCAATATTCACAGAAATAGCAGAAAATGTAGACACCAACAAAATCCAGTTAAACAATGAAGAGAGGGCTAAAATTGCCTTTGAGGTAATTAAGCAAAAAGCAGAAAAAAAGGAAATTAAAGAGAAAAGAAAAAAAACATAAATGGGAGCCAAAGATCTGTGATTTAGTACTGGTAAAAGACCATAAATTATCAAGTGCATTAAAAGGTAGAAATAAAAGGATGGAACTGTTATATAAGGGTCCTGCGGAAGTTGTCGCGAAATTTGGGGAACATACACTCGAATTAGCAGACGCCAAAAATAATAAACTCTTAGGTAGGTGGCATAAACAACTCCTTCGCCCTTACAAGAAGCCGTTAGATGCTCCTGATTCCTAAATAAGTTGTAGGTATAATTTGCTCAGAAAAGACGGATATGTCTGTATTTTAAAGAACTAAAGTACCATAATAAAATTGTAAAATTAGAAGAAAAACGAACTTGTAAATTGTATATGTTAAGTATAAAAGTGTAGTGTAAAATTTATAAGTTAAGTATAAAAAGTAAGGTGACAGTATATGTTAAGTATAAAAGTGAAGTGTAAAATTTATAAGTTAAGTATAAACAGTGTGGTGACAGTGCAGTGAAACTTAAAACTAAACAAGTGAAAAAAATTATTAGTGACAAAACCGAACAATGAAAAACTTCTGAAATGAATATTTATATAGAATCCAGAAGAAGAATTCAGAAATGTTGTAAAAAATATATAATATTATTAACATACCATTGATTTAAACATGGGAGTGTATATTTAGGAATTGTTTCAAGTGTAACAACAATATAAATTAATTTTAAGTAGATCAGATGGAGAAAAAGAGAGATGATGTAGATTGAAATATTTGCCGAGTAATATTTAAAAGTTGAAAATTGCACATCAGAATGTTGGTAAATTTTAAATGAACTGTTGCTATGTAACCATGTGAATAACTTTTAGGAAATGTCATGTAAAATTAATGCTGTGAAAAGAAATTGTAAAACGAATTGGAAGTTGCTAACAAAGGTCTAATATTTTGCGTTATATTCGGGCAAGACATATATATATAATTTCATTATGGGATAATAAAATAATATCTATGGGGGCATTTGATACCGAAATTATCGTTTGCCAGAAGCAAAGAATCATAATAGATGTCAAAGGAATGTTGGTTCTTTGTTACGACAAGGGCAAGCACAGCTGAGTTGGGGAGAAGTGTTATAACAAAGCAATGTAAGAAGCATTGTCCTTAGAAGATTTCTAAAGTGGCTCACTGACTAGTATGAGTAGGAAATTCTTTGGATCATTTACAATAGCGACAAAACAGCCACAAAGGGATTTTGGTTGAAAAGGATATAGATATATAAGTTAGATATACACACACGTGCAGCTGTGGTAAGGCAGGACAGTCTTCGGCGAGAAGCCGATCAGAAGAGTCTTCGGCGTCAGGCCGATGAGAGCAGGTTTCGGCGTGAAGCCGATCAGAACGGTCTTCGGCGTGAGGCCGATTAGAGCGGTCCGGGGCGTGAAGTCGATGAGGGCAGTCTGAGGCGTGAGGTCGATTAAGGCAGTCCACTGGTTTTGTTTGATAATTGTTGGTTCGTATATATATGAGGAACGAATAAATTTATCGAGTAATAAACAATTTGCATTCAGTAAGTCTAAACCGAAATTGGTAACCCTCGGTCGGCAACTTTCATTTCGATGTTTGAAAAGAAAAGGCAGTAAATAAATAAGTTAGAAACGGTCATTCCAGTGTTATTAAAATCTCCTTCACACACATCCAAGCATACCCTGAGAGAAACCTCATTGCTCACCGACTTATTTGCTCGCCATTAAATTATTGTTTCAAATTGGCGTCCACAACGTGGAATTGTGTGCAAGCAGAAACATTTTAGTTACAAATGGGCGCTGCAACGTAGAACTCTTTGTTCGCCACATACAAGTTTGTATCATAGGACACGCAAAACCTTCTGAGAAATATATACACCGTCTTTTATTTTCTACAAACAAAAGCGTTACAAATTACAAAGGTATTACTCTCCTTACCAAGTTATTTCACAAAACATATTAAATAAGTTTTTATCCTATGTTATCAGGACTGAATTTTTTATACAGCATGCTGATACACCTTTTAGTAGAACGCATACAAAAATAATTTCAGAACGCATTATAACGAAATAAATACTTCACCACAGACAATTGTTAAATATTGGTGAATCCTTTCTGCCTTCTTTATAAATTGTGTTTATGAATTCCTGAATTTGAAATGATTTGACACAAATTTAATTGAATTGCTTTCTGACTTTGTGAAGTTCGCGAAAACTCTTACTATGGCAAGGAGAGGACCACATCACCTAGCTTTTAGAAGTCTGTCAAACGTGCGACAAACTACGTCACGTGCTGGCCGAACTGATGCGCAACGAGATGCAGCTAACGATAATAGTCGTGTTTGTATATCAGAATTGCGTTCTAGGGTGTCTTTTTTCGGGGGAGTTGTATTCTTACAAATCAATTAATACGGTTATAAACTTGGATGACGTAGTCAAATATCGTAAAAAGCTTTTAAATTCATGAGAATTGCCTGGAGTCCCAATTCACAATTTAAAATCAAAAGGGGATCAGTAGTGGTCGTGCTGCGTAAGAATAATCAATTACGATGGTGCAATGAACAAAACTGTGATAAAGCTAATGTATAACAACAATCATCAAGGGAAAGTACAACGGAGAGGATTTCTTTATCCAGCGTATTCCGATGATTTCAACGGATTTACCTTTTGATTTTAAGCGTCTACAGTTTCCCCTGTATTTAGTCTTAGAGATGACCATAAATAAATGGCAAGGACAGTCGTCGGAAATTTGCAGAATCAAACTGGAGTTTCGCTGTTACTCTCACGGACAATTATACGTCACGTGCTCACGCGTTGGGAAACCATCATCCTGATATACAGGATGTCTCTAAAGTCACAATCCATTTCAATGAAAACGCATTATTTTGTTTCTTTTGCTTTCAGATATTGTTATCTTAGAGCAAGATATTTAGCACAGAAGAACGGGTTGCCATTCTTTGTGAACGGTTACGCAGATTGTCATATGAAGACGCCAGAGCGGAATTTACCCGTAAATTCCACAAACCAGCTCCATCAACGGCACAAATTCGTCTGCTTGTGAACAAATTTAAGCGTACCGGCAGTGTGTGTGATGAGACACGTTCTGGACGACCAAACATCTTGGCAGAATCAGTGCAGCAGGTTCAAATTGCCAGTGATAGGCGTCCAAGGCGTCAATTCGACGCCTCAGTAGGTAACTGAACGCCCCTCACAACACATTGTGGAAAATTACACGTTTTACTATAAGAAAACATTCGTATCACATTCAAGTGCTGCACTATCTTAAGGACGAGGATTTCGCCTGTCGTCGGGCAATGTTTTACGACCTCCTGGAATGAATTGAGAATGAGAATTTAATGGACAATATTTTATTATCCAATGAAGCCAATTATCATGATTGTGGGAAAGTGCACAGACACAACAGCCGAATATGGGCAAATGAAGAACCACATGAGCTATCGGAGTTGAAACGTGATACACCGAAAGTCAATGTTTGGTTGGGTATGGCAAACGCAAAACTGTATGGCCCATTTTTCTTTGCCGAAAGGTCAGTAACAGGTAATACCTACCTCAACATGTTAGAACTGTTCCTGGATCCGCGGATTCAATAGGATGACATACTGGATACAGATGTGTTTCAGAAAGATGTTGCTCCTCCACATTTTCCAAACATCGTCCGTGATTACCTGGACAGAAGCTTTCCAGGGAGATGGATAGGTAGAGGTTCACGTTTGATGCGGGCTTCCCGTGCAGCAGAACTTACTCTTTTAGACTTTTCTGCATGGGGGTACATCAAATCTAAAGTGTACACTAGCATAGTGATTGGTCTGCCTGAGTTACGGAATCGTATTAGGGAAGCAGCAGGTCGAATTACGGCTGGCATGTTACAGTCTACATTTCGTTCCACTACAGAAAGATGGCGTATATGTTTTGAGCTAGATGGAGGTCATGTAGAAGGCCACTAGATTACGTGTAACCTCAAAATAATATTGATTTTTAAATCACTGCCTTCCTTTATTGAAATGGACAATGACTTTAGAGACGCCCTGTATTTACGCACCACAAGAAATAATATTCTATTTAAACATCAAAATAATTGCAGAATAAAGAGCTAATATGAATTTGTTTTATTTATATAAATAAGGTCAGACAACTGTTACTTGCGGTACGATGATCGCCGGGTCAGCTGGTATATACACATATATATGCGAGCCACCCTTCGTTGAATTTAGCTACTACCGCATAACACGGATGCCAAAAGATTTGCCTAATATGTTAGTAAAGGGGCGCCATACCAACACAGAGGTGAGCTTGCTAAACGTGATAGCAGAGCTTGAAACCCAACACCTAATTGATATAAGTGGTCTCATAGCCCGTAGCTGGAGCACTTGCTCGCTGCGGTGATGTACCGGGTTCAATTCCTGAGCTGGGAAAAGCTGCTATATGGGAGAACGATGATCTCTTACCAAAAGAGTATGCACAAGGAACAAAGCATTGTAATTATCTGATTTAAGGCACATCAACAACTCATATTAATTTATAAACAATACACAATACCTTGATTTGTGCTTTACAATTAGCAAAATTAAAAACAAAATCTGTACGACACGTTGTACCCGGAAACATCTCCCGGTTCTAAAACGCAACCGTGTACGTGTAAAAACACCTGTAGAAGGTAGAGGTCTCTCTGGAAAACGTTGAGAATACAGCCTTCAGACCTCAGATGAATTGAGATGCATCTATCTATAGGTCATTATTTATATCTGTGTACTCCTCGCTTGAGTACATTGAGTTTCTCTCTGGTAGACTATAAGACCCGACTCGAATACCAATAGATACCGACTCTCGCAGTCGTGTTCGTAGGTATGGTATCTCTAGCGTCCAGCACGTAGAAAGTCATGGGTTCTAAACCTACCTGGACAATACGTGTTTATGTGTAAAGTTCACATGTGTAACACATAGAAAAATAATAAAACAAACGGATGTAATGAATACGGCAAAATAGAAAATAAGTAAATGTATATATATGAGGGCGCTTCGTATAGTTTTAATTATCACCAGGTAGTTTTTATGCTTCAGTGATAAAAATTTTTCGGTGAAATCATTGACTTCTCGGGACATAATGTCAGTAGTTTCAGTGATTTAAGTTCTTTTGTTTGTTTACAGTGAGTGCCAAAAGTGATTGAGGTGTAAGATGGAGAAGGTGAGGCTCGTAGTGTGATCTAGTTCCTGCATTTGAAGGGCAAAACTGCCCAGGAAATCCATGATGCGATGACAGCTGTTTATGGAAATGATTGCCCTTCACATGACACTATTGTGAGGTGGAAAAGGAATTTTCAAACTGGTCACATGTCCCTGACAGATGAGGCAAGAGCTCGTGGACCGTCAATGGCAGACGGTGCTGTCAGAGTGATGAAAGTGGAATGTTTAATACTGGAAGAAAGCAGTAACCATCCAAATGGTAATGAATGAGACGGATCGTTAGTTATGATAGCGCGTGGAAATTTATTCGTGACGAAATGCACGTGTCTAATGTGGTGGGTTCCAGATTTGCTCACACCTTTCCAAATCAAACATGGCGTGACCTTGCAAGACAGATGTTGATGCTGTTGGAACAGGATGAAGCGCATTTTTTGATCGTCGGGTTACCATGGATAAATTCGGATTCTATCAGTATGATCCAGAGACAAAAAACGGAAGCATGGAATGGAAACATGCCGATTCCCCCCCTCCAAAAAAACGCAAATGTGTGCAAGGAAGCTGCGAAAGTCATGCTTTCAGTTTTGTGGGACTATCGTGGAGTCATCCTTACAAATTATCATGCCAAGGGTCAAACCATCACTGGCAGTTACTCCTGCAATCTTCTGAAGAAGTTACGAGCAGCTCTGATTTAGAAATGACGCAGTATTCTCTACAAATGTGTTCGTCTTCTGGCGGACAACGCACCAGCTCACTCATCTCAAGTTGTAGTTGAAAAAACAAGCGGGTGTGGCTTTGAGACCTTAAAGCATCCGCCTTATTCGCCCGATCTCGCACAAACTGACTTTTTCTTGTTCCCGGAAATGAATCCGTTGCGTGGTTACTGATTTGACAACAAAAATGACGTTAATAAAGTACAAGAAGGATTTTGCAGGCTTCTACAGTCAAGGTACTCGGAAAGTCAAGAAACGCTGAGAAAAACAGGTAAATCTGAATGGAGACTGCATAGAGAAGTTGTAACAAGCACATATCACCACAAACTATGTCATATTTTTTAAATGGTGATAATTAAATCTTTATGACACCCTCTCGTATATACACATAAAGAAACAGATGTCCACGCGACCGTATCAGAGCGAGACCAGGAGGAAACAAACAGCTGGCAGCTCAACTCAGTGAAGCTTCGCTTGTACGTGCACTTCCCCTTTGAACATATATGTCCACCTCGGTAGCGTAGATGGTAGCGTGTCTGCCTCAAGATAAACAGGATCACGAATTCGAATCTCGGTGAGGTTGAGTTATCTCGAGCATTTTCCAGGAGTTTTCCCTTATCCGGAAAGTCGAATGTTGGGTAATTTTAATCTTTAAGGACCCTGAATTCATTTTAAAATCATTTGACCCAGTTCAGTCATTTTCCGACATTACTTAACTTTGGCCGACGTAAATCTCTTTGAACAGCAGCGACAAGGCAACCCTTCCTGCACAGAGCGCGGCTTTCGTGGGCTACTGGCGTATATATGAAAATGATAATTTTTCAAGAGTGGAAGCTGCAGTTAGTGTGACACCTCGCAAAGCTAGAAAATATTATGTAACCCAGCTGCCAGTAAAAATTACAAGAAATTTTAATATAGTAACATTCAATCACTCCCAAGGTTATGAACAAGTGAGTTCTAAAACTGGACCAACCTCCAATTGACCCCCGAGCAAATCTTTACTGAATGACAACTTTAGAGCTGATGACGACAGCACTACAAAATATTCATTGAAATTCAATTACGCCTTAGCTCTGTTACTATTTGCAAGTTAATCCAATTCTTTAAAAGAATAACGATGTCTAAATCTGTATAATGTTTTGTTCTAACTCCAATGTTCAATGCACAAATAATAAAGCAACGACATGATTGTAATTTTAAGTATATCGGTTGTCTGAAAGGACCCATACCTAATAATCATATATAACATTTTTTCAGATTTTAATTTTTTACATTTCAACATAATGTCCATGTAACTCTGCACACTTCTCTCAGCAATGCTCCCATCTCTGTAACATTCCAAATAATACTCAGGGTTTATCTCTGCAAATTAATATTTCACTACATTTGACCTAAATTTCTGTCCTCCGATCGCAATTTTCAGATGAGAGAATGAATAAGTCGCTTGTCGCTAGATCTCTTGAGTAAGACTGATGGTTAAGCATGCTGATGGGCAAGCAGTTCAAACCTTAATTCGTGGATTTTCGCCATGCAACCGCTAGGGTGTTAGACAGTGTGTTGTCTTGGTGAAGCAGGACTTCCTTTTTCTACAAATGTGGCCGTTTTTTTCACAAGTTCTGTTTTCAGCTTGTCAAGTAATGATACTTAATATGCTCCTGTAATGGATTTAACTATATGAAGATAATCGATTAAATAACTACATGACTGTCCAAAAATCAGTCGTATCACCTTCCCAGCCGAAAAAAATAAAAGTTTTTATCTCTTTTTGGAGCCTCGTTGCCCCTTTGCAGTTCACGGGTTTAGATCGTACTTTTGTTTCGAGCGTATACTGGTGTATCCAAGTTTCGTCTAGAGTAATTGGTGCAAAAACTCGGATTTATTCCGCCTACACTGTGCCAACAGAGCGTTGGAAATGTTCATTCGAACACGTTTCAGGTGTAATGGAAGCAAACGTGGCGCCCAACAAGCAGACACAATTCACAGCTTGTGATATCCCTCTCACTCAATTTGGCGGTAGTGTCTACCATCCTTTGATGAACTTTAGCGATGTTTTCGTTGGTAGTTGCAGTTTTTGGACGTCCCGAACCTTCCTCGCCTCCCAAGCTCTTACGGCCACGTTTAAATTCAGCTGCCCAAAATTTCACTGTAGCAAAAGATATCGCAGAATCCCCATACAGAGAATACAACTCATCTTTGATTTGCCTAGACGTATTGCCTTTCAAAAACAAATAGTAAGTGAACACTCGATACTCGATTTTATCCATTTTCATAAAGACTCATACCAGCTCACTCAAACATCTGTTAGATAAAAGTTGAGCATCCATAATGACTGAAGCTTCGGTAAGTAACTGAACAGATGAACAACGAAATTTACTAGCCTTTATTTACGAGTGCTCCAATTTTCATATTGAGATCCGAATCTTTCTAAATCAACCCTCGTAAATATACAAAGTTCAAGTAATTGAAGGTATATGTTTTGGAGAAAATTAAAGTAGAATACCTCTGGAAAGAAAGATAGAAGGAATATTAATTCACTTGGGAGAGGGCGCCAATATTGGTTCTACAAGTTTTTAAAGAGAGGAGGATGCAGCCCATTTTGAAATAGAGGGTAGAATAAGACATGAGGCGGCCACTTAACACATGAAATCAGCCCTAAAGTAAGGGTAAAAGCAGATCACAGAATGCAGTAAGATAACAGAGCTAACATTCCCACCCCCCACCCCCCCCATCAAGTTACTCATGCTCACTGGCGCATCAGACAGCCATCTCATAGGAATCAAACTGTATTAAATGATCGCTGTCCGAGCTTTCTAAGACTGACTCTGTCGACATCATTCAGGATGTTGCATGTAAGCAGCGAGCGAGGCGTTCTCTAAGTCCTTCCGCATAGCTATAAATACTGGATACGGCAAGTTCACATCCAGTTACCGGATAACGCCGACGGAGTGCCGTCGTTGAGAGTTTGGACAGCAAATTAGCAATTACCTGATAGAACTTCCGAAAAGAAATCATGAAAAGAAAGGTATTTTACACCCAATAAAATCCATGTTCCTCTGCCGGGTTGAAATCGCAACTTCAGGAACCGGAGGCTAGCATGTAACAAGAACACCAGATCAGAACAGACAAACAGAGGATAGAAAACCACTCCGATAGAAAGAGCATAATCAATATAATTCCTATCTTTATGCATACCACCTCTGCAGCAGCTGAGTTTGGGAGTTACATATATATCTTATATCTATAATTACGTATGTGTTAGTATAGTGTCTTTGTGAGTTCATAGAATTAAAAGTCCAAGTTGCAAAAATTTAAAATCTTCTCTATTTTCGTAGAAATATAAGAACAATTGCAGGATGCCGTCACATACAAAAAAAAAATCCACCAAGTTCATTGACCACAACATAGAGCTTACTCAACTTCAACTGTTTACAACAACTCTTGTTACAACTCCTGATTACAGCTGTCTTTAAATCTGTCCCCGGCAAGTCGCAGCTTCCTTAAATATACCACGACTTGTGTTACTAGATATTTTTGAAAGAAACAAGAAGTCGAACGTTCTGTAAGACAATCAGGATGTCACTAGAATATACCGTTTATTCGCTTTATTTGTTTGTCATTCCTTTTATTCCGCACAGTGTTTATCTGCTAAGACCAGCAGTTTATCTCAGCCCGGCCTCATCCATCCCTTATGGCTACCGCGCCGCGCTTTCGTAAATAATGGGTTCGTGACGACACACTCGCTGCTAAAGGCTATTCGACCCAAAGAGCATCACCGTAGTGAGCCAGACGATCCAAGTGTACCACAAACAACTCCCCACGTGGCAACTTGTGGATGCGGTGCACCACGTCGATAATCCTCTTCACCACCCGGTACAGTCCCTGCCACGGCTGTTGAAATTTCGGTCAGCGTCCCTTGGTCCGGGTAGGGTGGTACAAATAGACTAGGTCAAACTGCTGGAATCCTTGGCTGTTGGCTTGTCTATGGTAACGGGTCTTCATGCGGTGGCTCGCCTTCTGGATGTTCTGACGAGCCATCTCATGCATGTCTTGGAGATGGTCCACCAGGTTCTCCACATACCCAGTTGCTGCCTGTTTTGCATCTGGGGAGCTCCCAAAGCATAGACCACAAAGAAGGCGAAGCTCTCGGCCGAAAATTAAGCTGGCTGGCGTCATCCCGGTGGTGTCCTGTGTAGATGAGCTGTAGGTCAGCCAGAAAATTGGCACCATCACGTCCCAGTCTCCCCGCTGGCTGGACACGACCTTCCTCAGGTGCTCTTCAAAGGTGAAGAACTTGTTAACACCAAGTCTTTCTAATGCCTCCTTCATCAGGTTGGACTGAGAATTAATACCCTGGTCGCCATGGAGCCCTAACGGCAACCCAAATAGGCAGAAAATTTGCTCCACGAGGCAGTCTGTGATTTTCCTTGTCTCCTGTTTCGGGATGGCATACACCTCCGGCCACTTGGTGAAGTAGCCCACGGTCACCATCAGGTAACTGTTACATCCGTCGAACACTGGGATTGCATCTGCTACTTCGATGGCGATCCTTTCGAAGGGCGTTCCGACGTAGTACTGCTGCATGCGATCCCGGCTCCTAATCTGGGAGTCGCGAATCGCCGCGCACACATGACATTGACGAAACCACCTCTAAGTGTCTGTTCCAAGCCTCAGCCAGTAGTAGCACTGTAGGAGTTTGTCGATGGTTCGGTTTCTCCCAGATTTCTCCATGAAGGCAAAATTAAGCAAAAATAAACCCCCGCAAGAACCGAAACCACTAAACATGAATTAGGAGTACGTTGCCCTATCCGTTAGATCACGCGAGCTACTATGCTAGGTCGAGTTACACATCAATAGATCAACTGCTGCACACAGACGGAGGGACAGGTTGGGAGAGAGAGAGAGAGAGAGAGAGAGAGAGAGAGAGAGGGAGAGAGAGAGAGAGAGAGAGAGAGAACAAAATAACTTAGCCGTTTCCTTCTTGTCTCATAGTTCCTTCGTTGTAAAACAGTTATAAATTAATGTAGTCGGTACACAGTCATTATAATTATAACACGTGTTGAAATTAGTAATAGATTTTTATTTATGGAGGCATTTAAGTTTTGTAGTTCTGAGCAGCTCGTAGCACATTATTTGTGTATTATCTTAACCTAATGTTGATCAGATGCTCATAAGTCAAACTTGATAATGCTATTACTAACTTTTTATGTACGAACCTGCCCACTTGGTATATTTCCAAGTTAACGGGCACATGCTCTAGATTTTTAACGGTAAAAAATTTTAGATACTGCAACGGGTTTGAACCAGTGACATCGGGACTGAGATCAGTCGTGTTACTTATACGGTTTGTGTGATTCATAATTTCATATAAAAATATTTTAATACGGAAGAATCTTTATAAAAGTATATTAATATTTATTATTCATAATGCGCGGTTTCGAGATTACCAAAACGAAGCCAAAAAATAGCCCCGGTGGGACTCGAACCCGCAATCTTCGGTTTCGGAGTCCGATGCCCTATCCAATTAGGCCACGTGGGCTTGTGTTCATTTGCGTGCCCCTTATGCTATATCAGTAGAATTGTGGCTTCAATCCAGTCAGAGGTTGACAGAGAGAGAGAGAGAGAGAGAGGAGAGAGAGAGAGAGATGAGAGAGAGAGAGAGAGAGAGAGAGAGAGAGAGAGAGAGGAGAGAGAGAGAGAGAGAGAGAGAGAGAGAGAGGAGAGAGAGAGAGAGAGAGAGGAGAGAGAGGAGAGAGAGAGAGAGAGAGAGAGAGAGAGAGAGAGAGAGAGAGAGAGAGAAAGTTAAGAAATAAAATAGCCTTTTCTTTTGCAATACTCTTTGCTGTGTGAAAACAGTCATACATAAAAGGACTCAGCTGTATACGGAATTATACATTTACAAGTATATGAGCATCCATAGTTAAAGTAATATTGAGTTTTTATTTGTGGTTTCACTATAATTTAAGTGATTCTCAGCGGTTCACTTTATATTGGGCACGAAATGTTCCTTAAAATTGATTAAAGGCGCTCCTGTCAAGCTTGATGGTTATTTTACGATCCCTAAATAAACGATAGTTGACCACCTGGTATATATGCCAATTTAATGGACACCATGCTAAAGAGTTTGACACCAAAAGGAATAGTCGTCAACTTGGTGTGAAACCCCCAGCCTCAAGAAAGCTACAGGCGGCATGTTAGTTATACAGTTTCGGTGTTTTCACAGTGATATATAAGAAAAGTTTACCTATAAAGCCTAATTATATTTATACCAGTGTATTAATTGAAGAGAATGAGCCAATTTGGACACGAGACTTCTGACACATTTAGGTGTCAAGATATAAAATATATAATTATCGGTGACACTCTGTTTCAAGATAAAGGGATGCAGTACATTACTCCTATACCATGTAGAATCTTGTTAAACCCAAGTCTTTCTATTGCCTCGTTGATCAGGTTGGATTGAAAATTAATACCCTAGTTTCTGTGGAGCCCTAACGGCAACCAAAATCGGCAAAACACTTGCTCCATGAGAGCCTCTGTCATTGTCTTTGCCTCCTGCTTCGGAAAGGCATACACCTCCGGCCACTTGGTGAAGAGGTCTGTGACCACCATCAGGTACTTGGTGCATCGTCGGACAGGGAATGCATCTGCTACTTCGACGGCGATCGTTTTCAGGGCGCTCCCACGCATGCGATCCCGGCTCCTAGTCTGGGGTCGCGACTCTCCGCACACACGTGACATTGACCATACATCTCTAATTGTCTGCTCGGAGCCTCAGCCAGTAGTTGCGTTGTAGAAGTTTGTCGAAGTTTGGGTTCGCTCCCAGGTGTCCTCCTGAAGAACCGGGGTGCACTTCCTCCAAGACCTCCGGGACCTTACTTCGGGGAAGCACCAACTGTTCTCTCTGCGCCTTCCCATCAGGCGATTCAGATACCCGGAACACCACGCTCTATCTAGGCTTCAGTGTGTCCCATTGGGCCAAGTACGTCTTGTATGTAGCGCACCATGGTGCGATATCCTCCCAGGTTGGTCTTGTCCTCGCCTCCACTTCTCTCAAGAGTGGGCCCATGTCTGCGTCCGCTATCTGCTGGCTCCTCATGCCTGCGCTCTCCCAGCCGTCCGCCAGCACTGCCCTGACCACTCTGACAGCTGCGGCCTGCTTCTTCTCTTCCACACTTGTGCACTGGCCGCTTAATTCTGGGCAGCGTCTCAGGAAATTGACGTCTGCATTACAAGGCGATGTTGGAGAACCTCTAAATAGAACGGTGGTAGTAACTGTAAAGCTCCAGGAAGCTGCGCTATTCTCTCTTATCCTTCGGCCCGGGCCAATCCCTCACGGCCTTTTTTTCTCGGGGTCTGTGGTTACTCCGGTAGGTGAGACTATGTGGCCCAGGTAGTTGGCTTCCTTTTAGAATAGCTGGCACTTCTTCGCGTTCAGCTTCAAGTTGGTTGCCTGTAGTCTCTGTAGCAACCTGCTCAGGTTTTCGAAATGGTCATCGCGGTTCTTACTGACGATGATGTCGTCCAGGTATAGCAGGCAGTTGTATTAAGTCAGTCATTTCATCACTGATTCCATGAGGCGTTGGAAGTTAGCTGGTGCGCTACAGCGGCAAAAGAGCATAACTGAACTGCCAAAGCACTTGGCCTGTCGAGAATGTAGTCCTTTCGTTTTTGTCTGGTCCAGAGCCATCTGCCGGAACCCGACTTCAGTTCTAGAGTCGAAAACCACTGTGCACCGGCTGGCGTATACAAGGGTTCATCAATCCGGGGTAGATATCCCTCATGGTGACAGCATGCAGCTTCCTATTGTCCACGCAGAAGCGTAGCTCGCCATTCTTGTTTGTAACCAGAACCACAGGGGAACACCAAGGCCGTCAAACTTTTCAACCGCTCCCATGAAATTCATGTCATCTAGCATATCCCGTACCGCCGCTTATTTTGCCAGCGGAACGCGTCTAGCTGGTTGCAGAATAGCCCGGGCGTCTCCGTTGTCGATGCTGCGTAGCACTTTGTCCGCTCGGCCGTAGTCACCGTGATGTTGTCTGAAGACACGCAGCTATCGTCTCAGCAGTTGTCGAACCTTCTGCAACAGTTCGGCCGCTCTCTTCAATAGGCCTTCCAGCCGGGGCACCTAGTAGTGCGTCGGCATCGGCTACTGTGTCTTGTCGATTGCTGTTACGCTGACCATAGGCTCGCAAGTCCCCAACGCCGTCAAGGCCTGAATGTCGTTATCGGTGCCTGTCAGATTGGGCAGCCTCACTGGCACCTCCTCTCGACACAGCAATAATGTCGTGGCTACACAGACTCCGTGCACCGGCATATTCTGGTCGAGCATCATGTTCTTCGTACGCTTCGAATCACTTCTCCATTTAGCCGCCGGAAATTCCTGCCAAAGTCGACCATCACTACGTGGCTCCTGAGGGCATCCACTCGCAAATTTACCTCCTTAGACACTATTGAGACGAAAACATTGACGCATTGCACTCTGTCCCAAGATTAACTACTGCAGAGCCTACTTCTCCACAGGCAAAGTGTCGCCCTATTCCGTCATAAGCTGGTATCGTCGGCCCGGCTTCCTCGTCGGCAAACACATGGCAATGTCAGGTCTGATGACGGTAACGGCTCACCCAGTGTCTACGAGCACGCAGCATGTCTACCCTCTCAACCAAACGTACGCGACTAGGCTGTCATCCATCCGTTGGCTGATGGCACGCAGTGTCACTTGAGGTGATGGTGATGGCGGCACCGACGTGCACGTAGACATGCCGGCCCTTACTCTTCTTCCGGCTGCACTTTTTGATGTGCACAGTCCCTCTCCAGGTGTCCTGACTGTCTACATTCCTAACACAGGCCAGTAGGTCTTTGCCGGCGTCCCTCGGCTGGTATTTGGTCTCCATTATAGCGGATACTCCTGGTTTGCGTCGTCGGTGTAGCCATCACATTGGCCGCCTCCATCCTCAATGCTGCCGTTAGCGCCTCGTGGATAGTTTTGTAGTCGCCGAACATTAGGCGCTAACTCATCTCGGTGTTTCGTATCCCGTCCACAAATGTGTAGGCAGCCTCTCGAGATACGTACTCGGGTGGGAGGTCAACTTAGGCTTTGCTAGCCAGCTACTGAACTGCCAGTTTGAACTCTTGCAGCGTCTGCCCTGGCTGGTGTGACCTTGATTTCAGCTGGCTTCGGAAGGCTGCGACTAGGCGGTGGTTTCCAAATTGGTTTTTCAGATGTCCTTGAGTGCCGCCACGGCTGAAGTTCTGCGGCCCGTCTCTGGAGGATGGCTATTAGCATGGTGGTATCTTCCGCCAGTGACCACTTGTTGTGTTTGCCAAGTGTGTTGAACTGGCAGCGGAAGACTTCTTAAGTTGTCGCGCCGTTGTATTTAGGAGTTTTGAAACGCGCAGCTTTGTCGCGACCTGACACATCGGGCTTCACGTCCTTCATCCTCCTGTAGACGATGTCCTCTACCATAGCGTTCAGTGACTGGGTGTTGCCGTCGGCCTTTGCCTCCGGTGGTTTATGCGGCTCGGCAGGTCCTCGACACGCTCTGCCAACGCCATGACGTCTTTCTTTACGCCTGCCAATTGCTCCTCAAATTTGGTGACGAGGGCTTCTTTCGCAGCCTTCATTTCGGTGATAAGGTCGGTCATCTTCGACAAAATGTTTTCCTATGTCCTCTCCAACGTTGAATGTTCCACTTCCTGACACAAATTTTGTTTTTGGGGGGTTGAATACATAAAGTTCCAAGTTGAAGAAATTCCAAATGTACTCTATTTCCGTAGAAATACACGTACAGTAGCGGGATGACGTCAGATGAACATTTAAAACGTACCAAGTTAATTGACCAAAACAAAGAGCTTCCTCCAGGTCCACTGTTTACATCCATCCTTGTTAAAATTCCTGTTCATGACTGTCTTTACAACTGTCCCCTAGAGAGTCGCAGGTTCGTTAAATATACTACGAGTCATGTTACAGTATATCTCTGGAACAAACAAATCGAATGTTGTGTAGGACAATCAGGATGTCACTAGAATATTCCGTTTATATCTTTATTTGTTTGGAATAACTTTTATCTCCGCGCTATATTTATATGCTTAGAAAAGCTGTTTATCTCCATCCGTCTCCATCCGTCCGTTATCGCTCTCTCGCGAGCCTTCGTACATAATGAGTTAGCGGCAGTATTAACTGTTGAAAGTGAGCGGTTACAGGATTACCAAAAAGAAGGCAGAAAATAAACCCCGGCAAGACTCGAAACCGCAAAACAAGGATCAGGAGTACGATGCCCTATCCGTGAGGTCACGGGGGCATCTATAAACGGTTGTGTTACATTGTCAACAGATCAACTGCCGCACACAGATAGAGAGACTGCGAGAGAGAGAGAGAGAGAGAGAGAGAGAGAGAGAGAGAGAGAGTAGGGAGGGGGGAGTAACGGAGGGGGGAGGGAGGGAGATGGAGGGCATGGAAATAGCATAGCCTTTTGTCCTCTTGTACCGTAGCTCGTTAGCTATGTTGAACACCTATGAATTAAAATTCTCAGTTATATACGGAATTATATTTATAAAGGCGTGTTAGCAATTCTTGTTGAAATTATTGAGTTCTTATATATGGAGGCACTTAACTTCTTTAGTTCGCAGCAGCTCATTTCGTATTATGAGTGGAATGTTTCTTAAGAATGATAAGGTGCCCCTACGTCCAGTTTGATGTATCTTTATACGCCCTAAATCTACATCTGACCACTTGGTGTATTCCCTATTGAACGGACGCCATGCTCAAGATATTTAACGGGAAAAAAATATTAGGTACTGCGATGGGTTTGAACCAGTGACATCGGGACTCAGAGCTGGCATGTTACTTATATGGTTTGAGTTTTACAATTTTATAAAAAAAACTTGTTATACGTCATTATCTTTATAAAAGGGTATTCATATTACTTATTGATAGCACGAAGTTTCGAGATTCCCAAAACGAAGCCAAAAATTGCCCCCGGCGGGACTCGAACCCGCAATCTTCGGTTTCGGAGTCCGATGCCCTATCCAATTAGGCCACGAGGGCTTGTGTTCACTTTCGTGATCTTTGTGGTATATCAGTAGAATTGTCGCTTCACTCCAGTCAGAGGTTGCACGAGAGAGAGAGAGAAGTTAGAAAAATAAAATAGCCCTTTCTTATACAATACTATTTACTGTGGGGAACAGCTGTACATAAAAGGATTCAGCTGTATATGGAATTATACATTTACAAGTTTATGAGCATCCATAGTTGAAATTAATATTGAGTTTTTATTTATGGTTTTACTATAATTTAAGTGATTCTCAGTGGTTCACTTTATGTTGGGCGTGACAGGCTCCTTAAAATCGATCAAAAGCGTCCTTGTCAAGTTTGAGGTTATTCTACTAACCCTCTATAAACGATAGTTGACCACCTGGTATATTTGCAGTTCAACGGACACCATGTAAAAAATTTAACAACAAAAAGAATTGTCTTCAACCGGGTTTGAAACCCCCAGCCTCGGGAAAGCTACAGGTGGCATGTTAGCTGTGCACTTTGGGTGTTTTACAGTGATATATAAAGAAAAGTTTGCTTAAGCGTAATTATATTTATACAAGTGTATTATTAGTAATTGAAGATAATGGGGGGTGGGTGTATAATGGTGTATCCAAATTTCATCTATAGTAACTAATCGGCGCCAAAACTCGGAATTACTGCGCCTAAACCGTGCCAACAGAGCGTTGGAAATATACATTCTAACATGTTTTTGGTCTAACGTGAGCAAACGTGGCACCCAATGCGCGGACAGCTTTCTCATGTCTAAATTTTGACTTAATATGTAACAAACACGCTATTTTGTCATGTTCATAGCCACTGCTATATCTCTCACTTTAATTCAGCAGTCGTCTAGCACCATTTGGTGAACTTTGGCGAGGTTTTCGTCGGTAGTTGCAGTTTTTGGACTACCCGAAAGTTCATCGTCTCCCAATCCCTTGCGGCCACGTTTACATTCAGGTTCCCAAAATTTCACTGTGGTAAATGATGCTGCACAGTCCCCATTAACAGAATCCCGCTCATCTTTGATTTGCGTAGACGTACTGCCTTTCAAAAACAAATATTTATTTAAAGCTGTATACTCTATTTTGTCCATTTTCATAAAAAAAACCTCACACCAACTCTCTCAAACGACTGTTACATGAACGCCTAGCATCCAAAATGACTGAAACTTTGGTGGGTAACTGTCAGCAGATGAGCAACGAAAGTCACCAGCTTTTATTTACGAGTGCTGCCATCTTCATGCTGATATCCGAAATATTTCATACCAGCCTCCTAAATATAAACACTTCAAATAATTAACTTTTATGCTTTGAACGCCGGCATTGAAAAGGATCTTATGCCGACAACTTGGTCTGCTTCGAGCCGCCACTGCAGAGGATGAACACCTTCACTTCTCAAACTACACACTTAAAAATATTGATCACTAAGGTTAAGGGACGCTTCAAGAGCTGCAGATAAAGGCGAGTGTGATAATAAAGTTGAAGTAAGGACTTGTGGCTAAACTGACAGTCAAATGCGGCAACTTAGTTCGTTGTTACAAGTTGGCCGGATGAGGATAAGTAATTCCATTCCTGTGGTAGAGTTAATCTGGGATAAGGAAGTTAAGGGAACTGCAGAGTTATTGATTGCTCAATGACGGGGCTAACCAGACACATGTTTGCCACTACCTATCTCGCCTGCAAGGGCGAAGTAGTAAGCTATACGCCAGAGAACAAACTTTCCCGATATCACACAGAACGGACGTGGGTGAGCACTCCAGTAGCGGCTCGTACACATAGCGCTATCGCTGGAAACGTGAATAGCATCTGTTGTGTAACCGTTACCTATTAACAACTGCAGGTGCTTCCTAAAACAATAAAAACAATAATAACAGCTAATACATAACATGTCTTGACAGAGAAAGCTGGTGTGTTACTCTCACATCGCTTTTCCTACCGAAAGTTATACGAAATGTTCTTATAAACTCTTTAATTCTATTTTCAGGCGAATGAGATAAACATTTACAGAAACTGTTTTATTACATAGTGTGACTCTGTGAGTTCGTGCAATTAAAAGTCCAGTTGCATAATTTCAAAAAGTTCATTACTTCCGTAGAAATACACTCTGTCCTTCAGCAGAATTACGTCACACACAAATACAGTCATCCAAGCTCGAGTATCACATCAAAGAGTTCACTTCGAAAACACCAGTTTCAATTACAACTCTCGTCACGACTCTGCTTACGACTGTCCCTTGGCGAGTCATAGCTTCCTTATATATACCACTACCCATATGACTAGCCAGTTCTGCAATATTCCTTAACAAACAACAAGTCGAATGTTCTGTAAGATAATCAAGATATCACTAGAATGCTCCTTTTTATTTAACTTTATCTGTTTTGGCATGCCTTTTATCTCCGCGCTGTGTTTATCTGCTTAGGCAAGATCTTTATCTCCACCTGACACTATCTGTGCCTTATCGCTCCGCGCCGTGCTATCGTAAATAATGGGTTCGCGACAATATCTTATTTTACGTATAAGGCAAGTAGCAAAATATAATAAGCTTCGGCGGAAGTCAAGTTTTGAGAACTGATCGCTAATTGATGACCTTGAAATTTAGTTCTCTTCGCATAGCTGAGGGAGGCAGAGAAACAATAGCGACTTTCTGTTTGAGAAATTCCTATTGTAACATTATGCAAATCCAACAAGAATGTGTATCTCGGAAATTATTAAAAATTAAATAAGTAAATAGAAAAGACATGAATAATATTAACTAATTTCGAGAGATCCAAAAGTATCCGAACCGGCTGCGTGTTGTTTTGCCTATCAACGTCCTCGGCACTCCTTGCCGTCTACCGCGAACATACTAACCACGAATGAAACTTTGCAACAATTTTAAAACTAATTTTAAAGACTATATTTACTTATGTTTTAAAGTAGATGCTGAAATTGACCAGCGCCGTTGCACATATGTGCTTGGCACCTCTTAAGGGTAGCATCCATCACTACCCGTAGCTCAGATTGTGACATTCTGGTAATACCTAGTGAATACTGTGAATTTGAGGGATCGTAGGATTAAAGGTCTTGTTTGCAGAAAATTAAAATGCTCTTTATTTAAGTAAAAAGACGCATTGTACAACCCTGGCAGCAGCAAAATTACGTAACCTAATCAACGAGATCTTCAAGGTCGTCTCTTTATTCTCGCCACACTTAAACGAGAGAATTCACTGCGGTACACTTCAAATTACAACACAGCTGCACACACAATTAACAACTCACTAGCAACTTACTAGCAAATTACACTTTGCCAGCTTTTATACCTCTAGTCATTGTTCTAGAAAACCGCCGATCGTTCGATAACAATCACAATGGCAGCGGGAAATTCCACACCATCTGTCTCTTTTTCTCTCTATTTCTTGCTCTGTCTCTGCAAGCATAACTCGCGCACCCATATCTGTCTCCTCCTTTCCTGCCCACACATGACCGGCGCTGGCTTTGTGGCGAATCCAACCAACAATGCGATCGGCGACAATATTTTACTTTAATTCTTCCAGTGTGTGTGGATTTGTTCTGTACACTTCATGATTTAAGTTACCTTAGAGATAAAAATTGCAGGGGTTTAGATCGGGGGATCGGGCGGTCCACAAACCCCTACTAATAATTCTGTCCTGAAAATATTTTGAGTTGTTCTCAACGAGGATTGGCTGTAAGTATCTTGAGAAAGGGCAAAATCACGCTACCTCTGAGTCAAATATCTAAAACAAGAGGGGGGGGGGGGCAGAATAAAATTGTATTCAGGTATGCACGGGCGTATCACTCTTTCGGTGTTACTGAAGAAATTCCAGCATTTCTCAACTTGAGCTAGGGCGTGGGATGGACATTTCTTAAAAAGGCGCCAAATATGTACGTATATAAATATATTATTCAATAACATGGGTAAGTAAATCCTTTAAAGTAAGTTTTAAAATGTTGCATGGTATAATCCACGCCTTTCTATGACAGAGGCAGACAGCAACGAGCGCCTGGGTCGCGGACAGGCAAAACACCGTGCAGTCGGTCTGAATGTTTTGGGTCTCTCAGTATTTGACATAAATGTTGTACTTTAAACGAGATCAACATCGTTTATGCAGCAATATTTTGACAATTTCTTATGGCTTAGTAGCTATTAAAATATACTATAAATACAGATGACTTCAGATGATAGGTATCCCCAGAAAGTTGAACATATAAATTTAATTTTCATGAAAATGACTTAAACATATTTAAATCAAATCAGTTAGCAATTTTTGAAAAGATAAAAACTTTTTCTAAATAAAGGGTGGCCGTGCCATGGCTGGGTATTTAGACCGATTGGCTCTCACCTAGGTGACCGGCGTTGGATCCCAGGTGACCGCAAAGCGGTATTTGTAGTGGACAACATCGTGCTGTGGTGGGTTTCCTCCAGGATCTCCGGTTTCCCCCACCATCATTTGACCAATTGCTCCATGATTGATCTCACCATCACAGGTGTTAGGCCGACCCCCCAACCCTGGTATCTAAGCCAAATGCTTCGGCTCCCTCACTCTAAGGGAACCCGAGCGACTCCTAGCACAAGCATTGGTAAGGAAGGGAAACAAAATGAGATAAATAAAGGGTAGTCTAGGATAGAGGTATTTTCTTGAAAATTTTAGCGCATAAGTGTTGATGGATGCTGCACTTAAATACCACACTTTTCGTATTTCACATGTGCTGTGCATAAACATAAAACTGAACTTTCATATTTATAAGGTGTATGATATTAGAAAGCATAAGGAGGAGCTAAAAAGCGCTCCTGTCATAGGCGTGCAGAGTTTTCTAGTTCGGAACGCAAACCACAAGCCTGAGAAACAGAGATTTTCCTTTATTATGTGGCCAAAATTACTACTGGAAATTCGAAATTGTAATATATGTGTATGACATTTTATTTTATAGACGGCAAGAATTTTTGAGGCCGCCTGTACAACGGCCATGTCCTGGTTCTCGAGTTATCGCTTCGAGAATAAACACCTGACTTACGATCTTATGTTTATGATGAGCTTCAGCTTCTAATTCTGCCGTGTGTTATTCCTTTTCATTACACATTAATGAGTAAAACATTACATATTCAGTTCATAAATTGACTGGCCACGGATCACTGCAGTCCAGAAGCGCGCTCGTATATTCTTTGAAGTTTGGTTTAAGACCAACTGCTGACAATAAGTGCGAAGATCTAGTCCCATCAGTACTGGACCCGTAGGACCAGAACTCGGGGCCTCTCGGGTTTTTACCATAGGACAGTACCTATTTTATTAACTGCCCCCCCACCCGCTGCACAAAGCAGACAGAACGGAAGTGGGTGCGCCACTTATGCGCCGGTCCTTAATGCACCGGCTACCAAATAACCTTGGTAGGGCCGCTGATGATCTAGCACACCAGCTACTAGCTCTGCAACACAATCCGAACCACTCCCCGACGGGAGGTGCTCGGAAGTTCGGCCCGAGGTTCCTCTAGTAATGTCAGAGGTACCGCGAGTGCCAGGCATCCGCAGCGCCCGCACCACGGCAGCTGAAAGGGACGGATCCCCTCCCCTACGGGATGCCAATTGTTGACAGTTGACATTCTTGAATATCCATTTTCTTTGATACGACTATAGACACCAAAGTTCATATGGGTGTCATCAAGATATTTGTGGAGCAGCTGGATGATATCGAATTGGGAGAAGGTTATTTCCAGCAAGATGGAACACGGTGACATACGTCTAATGACATCATAAAACTTGTAGCCGGTTTCTTTGATGATCCAATAATCTCAAAAGGTCGTTGGCCAGATCCTCTGACCTAACCTCGCCGGTGGTTTTTCTTGTGGGGATATCTAAAAACAGAGGTACAAGAATAGGCCATGGCCAATTGATTTTCTCAAGGTATCCATTCGAACGGAAATAAGTAACATTGGCGAGGATGCTCTCCGTAAAACTTCAGAGAATATGACGAGACGAGTGTAAACATGTGTAGATGCTGGTGGAGGAGACTTCCAACATTTTCTCGAGGTGTCAATACTGTAATGTAATATCCCAACTGTGTATTATATTCTCCCGAAGTTGCACCTGTGTCCTATTATTGTGTCAAGATGTATGGCCTATTGAAATGGTTCGGGTTTACTTGGAAAGCACTATACTGTCGCACGCATTGTTGCGGCCGGTCGCACAACAGAGAGCGCGGCGCGGAGATTAGGGACAGATAGTGCAGCGCGCAGACAATAGGCTTGCCGAAACAGATAAAGTTAGATGATGGAAAGTTTCGTGTTTCGTCTGGTAACTTCTGGAGCAGTGAATAGAGAACATTCCACAAACGTCTAGAAATGCAAGTGATGTATATAAGGGAATTTTGCCAAAGAAGTAAGAATCGAATTGGAACTTGGGAACCGTCCACGTACAGCTGGGTTTTGAAAGTCAACTCTTTTGTTTGTGGTCAAAGACCTTGAGCATTGTCTGTGTGTATGTTACGTAATTCTGCTCCTGTAAGGGTTGAACAAAGTATTTCTACAGAAATAAACAGCATATTGGAATTTCTGCAACTGTACCTTATATTCTACGAGTCCACAAAGTCATAAAACTTTGTGGGGCGGTGACAATAAGCAGGGAATTCACATGTTTTGTCACTTTAAAAGTCTGGTACCAGTGGCGCCGGTACCACGGTTAAAGTACTCCGCTCCCAGGCCAGGAATCCAGCTACGGTATTTTCTGTACATATGCATCTTAATATTAAATGTTATAGTATATAATGATATAATTATATTTTGCTGGGTAAGTTTATATTCTTGAAAATTTGTCAGAAGACAAATGTTACTTTCCTCATGTCCTACTCCATCTTCCGCACTCTGGCGCAGCACTCGGCAACAGTGCAGCCACCGAATTGGTTCAACTCACATGTCTTTTAGAACCGTACGCCGTTTAGCTTAGGGGATCTCAAGGGATGTATTTCCAGTGAAATTTTCGGGTTGTCCTATGATATTTCCTCTACTTACAACAAGAACATAGTAGTGAAAGCTACTTTTCTGTGAATTTTGTGGTTTTTTCACATAGTTTTTTTGCAGCAAGAACGAAGTAACGTATAAATTGTATTGTAGTTGAGGTTATGGATGGTATGGAGAAAGCAGAAGGAACTTTCATGCTTGAACACGTTAGTATGGAAATGTTCACATGTGAATGCACGCCTTGAAACGTGCACAATTCGTACTATTTAATCCAATAGGGTAAATATGCCAGTGCAAACATTCCACAAACCGGATAAAAGTAAAGAGTCACTAGTGATTTGTTGACATGAATGGAATTCAAAGTACGAGGGCGGTCTGAAAAGTTTCGAACCTAAACAAGATACAAGACACTTTTTTCAGATTTTTATTCCTATTTTCAACATAGTCTCCTTGTAACTCCACACACTTCTCCCAGTGATGCTCCCATCTCTGTAAACCGTCCATATAGTACTCGGCGTTTTTCTCTGCAAACTAATTGCTCACGATGGCGATTGCCTCTTCATTTGACGAAAATCGATGTCCTTCGAGCGTAATTTTCAGATGAGGGAACAAAGAGAATTCGCTTGGGACTAGGTATGGTGAGTAAGGCGGATGCCCAAGCAGTTCAAACCGTAGTTCGTGGATTTTCGCCACTGCAACCGCTGAGATGTGAGACTGCGCATTAACTTGGTGAAACAGGATTTTAGTTTTCTACAAATGTGGCCGTTTTCCCGCAATTTCTGCCTTCAGTTTGTCAAGTAATGATGCTCAGTATGTTCCTGTAATGGTATTTCTTTGTTGAAGATAATCGATTAAAATAACTTCACGACTATCCTAAAAGAACAGTCACCATCACCTTCCCAGCCGAAAAAACATTTTTTGCTGCTTTTGGAGCCGGCTCCCCAAATGCAGTCCATAGTTTGGGCTGTATTTTTGTTTCGGGCGTATAATCGTGTATCTAAGTTTCATCTACAGTAATTAATCGGCGCCAACACTCTGATTTATTCCCCTAAACTGCGCCAACGGAGCGTTGGAAATGTTCATTCGAACACGGTTCTGGTCTAACGTGACCAACGCGGCACCCAACGCGTGGACAGCTTTCTCCAGTGTAAATGTTGATTTAATATGTGACAAACCAAACACGTTCTTTTGACATTTTCATAGCCTCTGCTATCTCTCTAACTTTAATTCGGCGGTAGTCTACCACCATTTGGTGAACTTTGGCGATGTTTTCGTTGGTAGCTGCAGTTTTTGGACTTCTCGAACTTTCGTCGCCTTCCAAGCTCTTACGGCCACGTTTAAATTCAGCTACCGAAAATGTCACTGTGATAAATGATGATGCAGAGTTTCCATTCACAGGATACAACTCATCTTTGATTTGCGTAGGCATATTGCCTTTCAGAAACAAATATTTCATGACTACTAGGTGTGTCTAATTTTATAAAGACACTCATATCATCTCCCTCAAACGACTGTTACATAATAACTGAGCATCGAAAACTTTCAGAAACTTTGGTAAGTAGCTGAGAACATATAAACAATGAAATTTCTAGCTTTTATTTACGAGTGCTGCCCTCTTCATGTTGAGTTGGGAAACTTTTCGGATCACCAAAGTAGTAGAATGGGACATTTAAACTCATGTGTATTAACTCACTGGTGCAGATAATGTGCAGTAACATTTAAATGCAAGGTAACAAATGTTGAATGTTCACATTCTTCTTTGCTTTTATGCAGCAGCCGCCACTGGAATAAAGCTTCAACTAGTAGGTGAAGAAGTGGCAGTTAATTGAAACACTCTTGCAGCGTAAGAACAGCTGGTTGTAACCAACGGATTTAAATGGAATATCTAACACCTCTCCTTACACTAAATGAAGTATACAACCTGTCACAAACAAAAGCATATGGGAGGAACAAAGAGAGAGAGAGAGAGAGAGAGAGAGAGAGAGAGAGAGAGAGAGAGAGAGAGAGAGAGAGAGAGAGAGAGAGAGACGCATGGTGGAATTGAGTGTTTTTCAGCCACTGGTTTGTGAACAGAAGTTTATGATTGTTTTGTTTTATTGCACAATAGCTGCCTCTACGAAGTACAGTACTGTAAGCAGTTTTGAAATCAGTGCTTTGCGGCAATTCATTTCAGGAAGGGTAAAATTGTTCGCTTCGTTTCTGTTTATCCTGCACACGTATCATAGATACAGTTGATGTTCTAGGCCTGTGAATTTTCAAAATCTGCTCCCAAAATCTGACGGTAGAGTATTATTTTGTTGGAGCGACCTTTTAGGCTTAGAAGTTAACTATAATCTGTCTCAACCTAGTTTAATCCTGCTGTAAACTTCTGGGTACGAAGACAGGTAGAGACAGAGATATTGGGTCAGAAAACGGTTAAGCTGTTGATTGGTTTAGTGAAGTTGATGGGCGTTTTCTTTTATTTATATGTGTGTATGTGAAGATAAATCCCTCCTTCAAGTACAGTACTGTAAGTAGTTTTCTGATCACTGCTCTGTGGTAGGTAATTTCGGGGAGAGAAGAGTATGCAAATGTTTTGACTTTTATAACGTGATATTCCCACATTTTATCTTTCTGCTTCACATACCACATTGATACGAAAATTAAGGGATGCAATGAATAATGAATCGTAATATATTTCAAAGAAACACTACAGATGCAGGTGCAGTCGTTTAACAAAAGAAAGGGGAGAAAGCGGGGTCCTAGCAGGGATTCTAAGTGAATAACGCTTGACTTCGTTTGAAAAGGCATTGTGCGGACCCTTAGATATTGCATGACCGAGACTAATAATCACAATGTACAAATAGTCACAAAAGCAATTTTGGTGAGAATAAAGACAGGCTTCGAGGGGTGAAAGTGACACGCAGCTGTAGTGAGGACAGAACGTGGCTGGTGGTCGAGTAAGAAAGACGCCTGGTTCTGTATTGAACGAAGGCAGACCAGAAGCGATGAGAAAAATATCTGTCGGTTCTTACGTGAATAACGAATTAAGTGTATCGCGTAATATGGATTTGACATACGGTAACTCTAAACAGTGATATATTGGTAACCCTTGGTTGAGAAAAGAACTTGCACCAACATAGACGTGTTGTGTATACTATATACAGATTAGACAGAAGACCGGTGTGATTCAACACACTATTAACTCATTTTGCTCAATTAAGCTGCATTTTATTTAACAATTTCTAAAGGACAATGCTATTATGTGATATTTTTCCATTCCTATACCAGGCAGCTCTCTCACAACGAGGTCTGTATGGAGTTGAACAATGATTAAGATGATATTGTTTATGTTATGGAGTTACTTCTGATATTTAACAGTGTATTTCCTATGCATCTCGCGTGTTTCACAAGCCAAAGGCCACTTATGTACATACAATTTAAAATCAGTAAGCTTTTCATCATGGAGCAGACAGGTGATTCAGCCGAAATAAAACACAATCAAGGCAAACCTCTCAAAAGTGGTGAGAGGCGAATGATCGCGCATTGTTTCGCGGTGCTTAAAGAAAGAAACTTGGAATCGTCTATTAAAAACATTGAGAAAGAGACTGGTGATCTCCTTTGTGTTTCCTCAAGTAGTGTACATAGGAATAAAATGGAAAAGCAAGCAGCCGGAACTCTAAGAGCACCCGGAAATCTGCGTAAACGCAAACTGCGCGTAGAGAAATACGACGATGTCAGGAAAAGTGCTATACGCAGTCAAGTTCATGATTGTTTTTTCAGAAATGAAACAACTCATAGATTTAATAAGTTAATGTGTAACCTAACACTATTTATTTACTGTGTAGAAATTAGCGCTTCTGTATATACTTCCAGTGTTGCAAAACTTATGTGCGTGCATGTAGCGGCTAAAACGTGGCGAGTTGAGTCAGCTCTGCTTTGTTGTATACAGCAAGATTAAACTAGAGTGAAACAGAGTATACCTGAGATAGCTACATGTGTAATACAATTGTGTTTCTTCAGTCTAAGTGAGAAATCGAGTTTATTTTCCGGGAAGTAGATGTAAAATTGCTCCATTTCTTGCATTTTTTTTTTATTTTACAGTTCCTTTAAGATATATTTATAGCGAATGTACATTAAAGTTGACCCCGAAGCTTGAACATTAATAAAATATATACTCTATCACAACCGCAATACACCTTTTTGTTATGAAAGTTACTTAATCAGTGACACAAGGGGTAAAAGTAGATACCGTTACTACAGCGGGCCAAGAGCATTAAGGTGAGGCGGGAGATGCAATTTTGTTTACGTTCTCCAACGTTATATGATATCGGACGATGAGTGAAATGATTTTCAAATGTGTCCGGAAAATGGAGACTGGTACCATGAAATCTGAGTGGGCGCTGTGGGAATAAATCAACTTATGTGTGAAAAATACGTTTGAAATGCAAAAACAGATGAATATACAAGTGAAGAAGTGCGTTATTTTGTTTTATTAATTACATTATGTACTGAAATTGATTTTTGCATAGTTTTTCTTTCACTTCCAGTTTAAAGTTTAGGCCTTCAAGGTATCCAACCCCAAAAGAGCTAATTTACTTTCGCGACTGGCGGCCGACGCACACAAAGCAACAGAGAATGCAACGCGAAGATAAAATAGTTTGCTGAAACAGATAAAGAGGCCGATAAATGACTGGAAAGTTCGTCTTTCGTCTGTCGCTTTCTTGTTTGTTACAGAGCATTCCAGGAACATTAATGGACTTATTAAGAGGAGCCGCGATCGCCTGTTAAAATCGTAATGAGACAGTTGTAATCGGAACTGAATAGTGTGCCTGCAGCAGTATTTTGAAAGTGAACGCTTTTGTTTCCGGACGGTGACCTTGGAAAATTGTAATTGTGTAAGTTACGTAACTCTGCTACTGTTAGGGATGACCAAAGTGTGTTTCTGCGGAAATAAAGGGCATTTGGAATTTCCGCAAATTGGACTTTTAATTCTACGAACCGACGAAGTCATAATATTATTAGAAGGAAAACCCATTGAAAAGGTCAACTTACCTCATTATTTTCGTTGCAATATATCTTATGATTTGTAAATATATCAACAAATCTAATCGTAACGTAGCACTGCACCACTGCTTACCCGTCAACAGTTCCAAGTGCACTAGAGTGCATGCAGCTAAGAGACGGCAGCACGAGGGTGGACGCTGCTGCTGAACACTGCCTCAAACCATGAAAAGATGATGATGATGATGATGATGATGATGATGATGATGATGATGATGATGATGATGATGATGATGATGATGATGATGATGATGATGATGATGATCCGATTTGTCCGTTATGCCAATCCTACTCTTCCTCAAAATTCGGGCGATAAGGATTACTTTCCGCTCAAAATAAAAATGAAAACGGAAGCATACCGAAAATTCTTCATTGAAAAGCTTAGCATTTTTCTTAATCTAGACCCTACAGGTTTCCACACAAGGCAGAAGCTTTCATATTTACATGAAAAAATAGGGCTTTTATGAAATATGTTCAAAATATTAATCCGATTCTTCCAATCCTACCTTACATTAAATAGAAGAAAGATGTGGCTATACTCCATTAACTTAGGGACTGTTTTACTAGCCCATGTTGGGATTGGCATTTCATTACGGAGGAGATTTACTACGTAGGCTACCATTCTGGGCCCATTTCCTATGCCCATGGGAGGGGGCACCCCCGGGAGGAAGGATGAGGCGAAGGAGCCAGGACAGTACAGAGGGCAGTGTCCCTACAGTTTACTTGGATAGAGAATTCCCCCGGCAGGCCAGGACAACGAACTCACTCTCCCACAGCGGCATGGTAACGAGCCAAGCAGCCGAGCCCTAATGCTTCCCGGCAGGAAATACGAGCCCCAGAGATTCTTGGCTGACAGGCCCGAAATGGTCCCTACAGTTTACATGGATAGGGACTTCCCCCAACAGGCCAGGACAACGCACTCACTCTCCCACAGCGGCATGGTAACGAGCCAAGCAGCCGAGCCCTAATGCTTCCCGGCAGGAAATACGAGCCCCAGAGATTCTTGGCTGACAGGCCCGAAATGGTCCCTACAGTTTACATGGATAGGGACTTCCCCCAACAGTCCAGGACAACGAACTCACTCTCCCACAGCGGCATGGTAACGAGCCAAGCAGCCGAGCCCTAATGCTTCCCGGCAGGAAATACGAGCCCCAGAGATTCTTGGCTGACAGGCCCGAAATGGTCCCTACAGTTTACATGGATAGGGACTTCCCCCAACAGGCCAGGACAACGAACTCACTCTCCCACAGCGGCACGGTAACGAGCCAAGCAGCTGAGCCCTAATGCTTCCAGGCAGGAAATAGGAGCCCCAAAGGTTCCTGACTGGCTGTCCCGAAATGGTCCCTACAGCTTACTTGGATGGACACTTCCCCCGACAGGCCAGGACAAGGAACTTGCCCTCCCACAGCAGGACGGCAACAAGCCAAGCAGCCGAGCCCTAATGGTACCAAGGTACCGATCCGAGTCCCAAAGGTCCCTGTCTGGCGGTCTAGAAATGGTCTCAGCAGAGGAGCTGATACCAGCAACCAACCTACCGGAGGAGGAAGTAGTTTTCCTCAGAGCATATCACCCTGCCAAGCACCGCACGGGACACCCGCCGACACTTCTACCCTGAAAGAGAACACCAGATGAGAGATGATCTGAAATGATAATGCAGATGAAATGGAGGGACAGGAAATTCGGCGGATGTAATGAACCTACTACCATGTGCCTAGGGACCCGGGAAAGCCCCCGGGTCAGTTAGGCAGGCAAAGGGAATCCAACCCGAGCCTCCCGAATGCCAGCCACAGACGAATTCGCCTGAGCCTTAAAACGATGATTTATTTATATATATCTTTATTTGTGTTACAACAGAGCAATGCTCCAATTACAGTAGTTACATATATAACAACTTACAAAAATGTTTAGATATAAATATAAAAGTAAGACAAAGGACAATGCAAACTGTAATACATAAAACTAGTACTAAATATATACAAGTTTAAGTTCAATCCAAAGAGTAACAAACAAGAATACAAAACACTAAGACAAACTATATATATATATATACACTCGAAGATAAGGCGGCCGCGCCGTGGCTCAGTCGGTAGACCGTTTGGCTCTCACCAAGGCGGCCCGGGTTCGATCCCAGGGGACCGCAAAGTGAGATTTATGGTGGACAACACGGCGCTGGGGCGGGTTTTCTCCGGGATCTCCGGTTTCCCCCGCCATCACATTCCACCGGTGCTCCATCTCCATCTCATGTATGATCAGTGTCATCGTTTGCGGTACCGTATGTAGTAAAAACAGGCGTTGAACACTACACCCGAAGATAGGACATTGGTAGTTGTGTCATTATTGAACATAAAACATAAATTACACAATTCAAAATCACATTCCGTTAATTCCTGTATATAAGTGTTCCTTATATTGCTTGTATGAGAAGCTATGATCCAGTTCCACTTTAGAAGAAAGTTCATTGTACTTGGCACATAACCTTAAAATAGGGGAATTTTTATGCGATGGAGTTTTTGGTGTTCCAGCCTGGAGCAATTAACGGTTTCTGAAATTCGCAACGTTGGCATTAAAATTCATTTGACTAAGTAATACTTCACTACACGTTAACTGCAGAGGTTCTACTCCAATTAGTCCAGGATCCCGTAGGTCCAAAGACCCTCGCCTCCTTCAACCAGGGAGTTACCGAGCTGTCCCTAAAGGGTGCCCGGAGCCTCCGTGGAGCTTTCCATAGGGCAAGACCTAGAGACTAACAAGGCCCCCCATCTGGTCCTATAAACTCAAGACGGGATGGAAGAGAATACGCCATTTCCGCGCGCCAACTCCAAAATGGGAAGGCTACCGATATGACCACGTTGGGGCCGCCTGGTGATCTAGCAGACCTACTAGCTATACTGGCTAGTACGTGGGAATATATGGCTTCCCTCAACCCCGTCCGGAGATGTAGCCGATCTCCCACTTTTATCGGGAACCACTGCCCTCTCGAGTCCAACCCAATCCGAACAATTGCCAATTAGGGAGGGGCTCGGCAGCTCGGCCTGAGGTTCCTCTAGTAACGTCAGAGGTACCACGAGTGCTAGGGGCCGCAGCGCCCACAACACGGCAGCTGAAGGGGACGAATCCCCTGCCCTACGGAGAATTCTGTACTACATACCAGGCCATTCAAAAGTTGATAAAGGGACAATTGATCAGCAACTATTATACGAACAAAGACTGACATCATTTAGTATTCATTTAGCAGTTGCATATATGGAATGCACTGATAAGTGAATACGCTGTGGGTTTTGTGGTATATACATATCAGAAATCTTTTCTGAAGCTTCTTCAGGTGACTGTTATAGCATTTAAACATAGCTGAGCATACAACTAGACATATTCCAAGTTACGTCGGGCAAGGTTTTTGTATAAAATTAACCTAACTTCAGTATCATTTAAGTCTGTGGAGATTCCGAATACAAAACCTAATTTTTGAGAGAGTTGTTTGGTTATAATTGCAATGTGTTGACTAAAAGATAAGTCTTGGGTCATGATAACAACTAAATCTCTGATGGCATTCACTCTAGCTAGTGGAAATCTGTCTAAATGATAATTAGAATTTAAGTAGTGCTTCCTTCTAGTAAAGATAATAAAGGAACTTTTTTAATATTGAAATGAAGTTTATTTTCCAAGCTCCATTTATAAACATTATCCAGATTTTGTTGTAACTTTATTATATCGGAAAACTTGTAAATTTTCCTATATAATTTGAGATCATCAGCATATAACAGACATTTGGAATTACTGACACAGTTTGGTAGACCATATTAAAAAAATGGTCCCAAATTTGATCCTTGAGGAACGCCGGAATTAACAGTAAAAACTGAAGTGTTCTGACTTGTGAATTTTAACATATTGTTTTCACTTTGAGGGATAGGAGGAAATTAAGTTTAAAATTTGGACAGAGAACCCAAAATTAGAAAGTTTATGTAAGAGGATGCCATGGTCAACATTATCAAAGTCTTTAGAGAAATCAGTATATATAGTGTCAATTTGTCCTGTAGAAACATACTGTATGGAGTTAATCAAATTTGTGACAGTAGAACGTTTAGTAATGAAACCATGCTAATATTCTGAAATATAAGATTCAGCATACCAAAATATTATGTTATACAAAATGTGCTCGAATACTTTCGCAGGAGCAGACAGAAGTAAGAATTTTAACATATTGTTTGTTTAAAATTTAATGATTAAACTTCTGAATTTTATGAAGCTCTTACAGCAAACTGTTGGAAACTGTAGCTTCAATAAAGTGGTGGTCTAAGTACACGGCTTCTAAACGCGTTGCGATGTACTTTTGTCCGCACTCTCTGTGTCAATACCAGACAAATCGTTACATTCCCGGCCATGTGATGAGGTTGGAATACCTGTGTTAATGAAACATCTAAATGCAGAGGAACCTAATGCGTTAATTATACAAATAGTTACTATGTAAGAACAAATATGCAATTATCGAATGGAGCGGACTTTCGTGAGGAATTTGAGTGAAATTCACGTATTTCATGCAGGTTCAGTAAACAAAAAAAGCGCAGAACCAATAGAGTATTCCAAACTGTTTAAAACTGATCTCAAAACCACACTGGACGAAACTGTGTTATCCTATTAACGATCAAAATAGTGACCAACTTCTTCCTGATTAATTTGCCTCAGGAATTAAAAATGTGGTTTTGGAAATAGCAACAGTATCACATAACAAATGAAATTTTACAGTTTCAGAAAAATAATAAGTAATTAATAATTGAGGCATAGGAATTAGAACCATGCATTTATAGTCCCATAGGGGAGGGATCCGTCCCCTTCAGTTGACGTGGTGCGAGGGCTGCGGACCCTTATCACTCGTGGTACCTCCGGCATTACTAGAGGAACCTCAAACCGAAGATACGAGCCCCTTCTTGAATGGGAGTTGTTCGGATTGGGTTGCACTCAAGGGGGCAGTGTGTTCCCGTAACCCGCGGACAATCGGGAACCTCCGGCCAGGCTTTGTCCGCCCGGAGGGAGCAGAGAATTGCCTAAAATTACCCACTTACTAGCCTGTAGAGCTAGACGGTTTGCTAGAGCCCCAGATGGCCCCACCAGGTTATCATTAGTCTTCCCTGTGGGGTTGACGCGCGTACATGGCGTATCCACTTCCACCCATCTTGACGTTGTTGTCGATGGAGCGGCTTTTTAGACTCCAGGTATTGCCCCAAGGAAAGACCCCGCAGTTTTCCATCGCGCTCGGATGAAAGAGTCCGTGGTCTTCGGACTTGAGGGTACATCTCGCTCAACTTGTCTGACTCTACGCATCCATTTAATATGGTTGCCTCTCCCGTACGATGCCATTCAATCATACATTCACAACAACACTTTGTTTGTGGCAGCCATTTTCTAACTTATTACATTTGTTAAATGTCTTAACAGAAGTTCACAGCAATGTAGACACATTCTAAAATTTAACACTGTTCACTAAAACGGAGTTTGCGGTATATTCAATGTTATACACGTTAACCTAGTGTTAAAATGTATCACTGTTTGGTGAAACCGGCCATTATCATTTTAATGATACGTAGTCTAACCTGAAACACTTGTGTAATAAGTTGTATTTTTATACAATATTGTGAGTGCATGGTTTACTAAATCCAGATATCTGTTTTTCGGAAATTTAAAACCACTTTTGTTGTAGTAAAAAGACTTAAGATTGACAATCAACTGTCTTCAAGGCGGACTCGGTGTTTTGCTGCGTGAAAACAAATGAATGAAATCACTGCGGTTCACTGCAATCGTCGACTGTCGCAGTAACCAACAAACAATTGCCGCTTCTCACACCTTGCCTGGATATACAAATATAACAAATTTTAACTTAAAACTTCACTTGTCTTATAAGACGTTCTTATAAATTGACCGGGATCGCGATTTTATGTAAAACTTTTACACATCCTCAGCCGGAAACAAAGTTGTCGTCATCGTTACAAACGCTAGATGTTAATCTGTTCTTCTTAGTACTACCAAAATTTGAAAATAAAACAAATTTAAGAACAGATTCTACTTCCAGGATTTCAAAATTAATTACGCGATATTTTTTTAAATAAATGTTTTCCTAAACCATTAAATCTATCGGACCATTTAATTGTTTTAATAATTTCACTTCTGGATTTACTTGATGGTTAAATGACCATAAATGATCCGCTGTGGCCGATTTATCACTTTTTTATACTTAATGTTACGAAAATGTTCTTTCGTTCTGATTTCCAAATTACGTTTTGTCTTTCCAATATAAAGTTTATCACAATCGAAACAATTAAACTGATAAATAAACCACATTTTATGTTATAAGGAATTTTATCATTTATAGAGAAATGCAATAAATTTATAATACTATATTTTGAGTAAATAAAGTTATACCAAACTTTTCGAACAGTTTTTGAAAATGTTTATTAACCCAAGGATGGTAAGTACATATTTTGACGGTGTGGGGGAGGGACTTTGAAATGTGTAGTGTTTAACGCCCACTTTTACTACATACGGCACCGGAGGCGATTACACTGATGATGCATGAGATGAAGATGGAGCACCGGTGGAATGAGATGGCGGGGGAAACCGGAGATCCCGGAGAAAACCCGCCCCAGCGCCGTGTTGTCCACCACAAATCTCACTTTGCGGTCGCCTGGGAACGAACCCGGGCCGCCTTGGTGAGAGCCAAGCGGTCTAACCACTGAGCCACGGCGCGGCCTGTGGAGGAGGGAGAAGTACATAGATGTGTGTAATAAGTCAGGGCGAGAAGGATTTGGCTGGGCAAGGACAGGAGTTAGGAATTTGAAAGGGATTAGATAAAAAAAAAAGGGATACGGGGAAACGCCCAATGTGTGGAGAAGAGGATACAGATTGGCATAGTATACTTTATTGCAAACAAAGGTATGGAGAGAACAATTTTGGCAACAACAGTGGGACAGTTCTAGGGATGTGGGGAGGTATTAATAATAAACACAATGTTATTGGTAAAAGGAGAAAAGAATGTAAGAAATATAGGTGAAAGTTAGAGAGAAATGGCTAAGATTGATGAAGAATAAATAACAATTAAGGGCTGAAAAATTAGACAGAGGGATACAAGGGAGAGGAGGGTCATCAATACACGGAAAACCACGGGTCATGTGTATTGAGACCGAGACTTGGGGCAAGCAGGTGGAAAAGCTATGTTAAATGTGAATAAGTCATTTTGCTATTGTGTGAAGGAAATGTTATAAATGCCAATGTATCAGTGAAATTGTATGTTGCAAAACGATGAGAAATAAATTCAAATACAAAAACAAAGTAAATTTTTTTAAAATTATAATCGTCTTATTTTTCTAAGGGTAGAGATATCATTAACAATTTGTTTTTATATTTCAATTTTTAAATATATTTCTTATAAAGTCTTTATTAAAACCATACCTCCCAGCCATTGTTTCTAGAATGCTGCAGACATTACAAGAAATTTCTCGCCAACAACAATGTATCAAACGCTCTGGGGCCTCTCTCAGTCCCTTGCTCTCCTACAGACGCGCCTGGCTCCGGCTCGTGGCAGCCGCATAACAATGCCACACGGTGACGATATGCTCTCTTGGAACAAAGTAGCCCTTGAGGTTAACTTCATATTTAATAGTTTATGGTTCACAGTAAGATCTGATATTCTAGCTAGTGGGGGCTCGTGAGAACTTTTCTTGGTGGGGCGATATCTGACGATGCTTGTAATGGAAGTACAGGTGGGGCTATACATTTTAAAACAGATCACCTTTAATTGAACTACTAAAACATTTCAAGAAGAGAAATGTGGCCAAATATTATACATGTTTAAACATCCGATAGGTAACTAATGATAATGGAGAAACTGGAACTCAAGTGGCAGTGTTACTTGTACAAGAGCTGAGCAGGTCTATTTTTCTAGGCGGCAAACACTTCAATCTCTGTTTTTAAAGTTATGTTTTTCTCCAATTTCCTCTTTGTGAATGGAACAAATAGCCAAGTAATTAAGCCCACCTTGGTTCATAGTACCGAGGGGGATGGTTCCTGTGGCCTGCATTAGGGAGGCCCGGTTCGATTCCGTGACTGACTTACCCAATAAACGTGTTTTTTCGGGGTTTTCCTGGGTGGTCAGGCAAATATTGGGAAGCATAATTTCATCACCATTAGCATTTCACAGGATCTCTTATCTGCTGGTCTCCTTCAGGGTAGAAGTGTTGGCGGTAGTCTCGGGGCCTTATGTTGGTTGCCCTCTTTCCCTTCTTGCCTCATTCTTCCTCCGAAGGATGCCCCGCTTAGGGGTTAGGTACATTAACATTATCGGTGCCAAATACCCTCCGTATTAATGCTAAACCTAGTCCTAACCTATAATAAACCAAGGAAAGACTTAAGTCTTTACAATACACCGAAATTTCTCTCTGCCTAGGCTGTTGAAACTCCAGTTGTTTTTAAGCTTTTGTCAGTCGCGCATGTATCTGTGAGATGCGTGACCTATATTTGTTTCATTATTACGGCAATAAACATAGGTAAGGGCTTGCCGAGCCAGGACATCTTCCATCATATTATTATTATTTCCAGTAAACGTCAACCATTTCCCATAATGCTATCGAGGCAGAAGTCATCACGTGTGTGCTGTTGTATCTGTCAGATACATCGCGTCAATTCACGTTACGATTGTCGCCGCTATCTGATTCAACCACATCATTGCTAGAGACTACTGATGTAAGTGTTTATGCTGGAGCACGGTAAATTAGAATGTTTATTTCTGTTAATCGTAGGTTTGAAAATGAGTCAAGTATATGATCTGGAAAATCCTGAGGATTTGGAGGAGGTATATCGTCTTAATTTCGACGATAATGGGCTGCAGTTTGAGGATAATTTTGTAGAAACTGATTCCGAATATGAAGACATAACTGAAACACGATCTGTGGACACCAATACAGATCATGATGTTGATGAAGAGGAAAGTAATAAAGTGCTAGAAAATTATGAAAATTACAATTTTTGTGAGTACAAAAGACACAAGATGATAGCGATGAAGACATTGATGTTGGTAATAATGATACCACAACAACACCCCCACCACCAGCAACAACAAAATTACACACACACATATATATATATATATATATATATATATATATATATACATATGTGTGTGTAATGTTTAACGCCTGCTTTTACTACATGCGGCACCGCAGGCGATGACGCTGATTGATACATGAGATGAAGATGGAGCAACGGTGGAATGAGATGGTGAGGGAAACCAGAGATCTCAGAGAAAACCCGCCCCAGCGCCGTGATGTCCACCACAAATCTCACTTTGCGGTCGCCTGGGCTCGAACCCGGGTCGCCTTGGTGAGAGCCAAGCTTTCTAACTACTGAGCCACGGCGCGGCCCTGAATTTGACTGCAGGAAACTTTTGGTCTGTGACGATATTGTCACCCAATTATCGGAAAGCATGACCAACTGACAGCTGAGTAGGGGACCAGAAGCATTCGGCCCACGCCTACCCATTTATCGTGGTCACTATTGTCCGGCCTCTGTATCTACGGCTCTGACATTTAGTGGCTGCAGGAGGTGGAGGGGGAAGGTTACTAGTACCAACATATAATAATGAGTAATTGAAAACATATCGTCAGAATTATCTTTATAATGAGAGTATAGGAATCTATTAGCTTCAAAACATTGAAATACAACTTGTAATTTCATTATCATGCAAGATATTCTTTACAACATCACTCTATTCAAATATTTCGTTCACACCTTTCACGCACACCAACTGCTTCTGTTGGTGATACTGGGAGTCTGTACATCCGGAGTCGTGGTCAGGAAGCTAAAACTGTCTGCTAGCGCCAATCAGCGTTGTCGCTGCTGGGCGTGGCTTGCAAATCCAGCACCGTGTTGCCGCCTCAATTTTGTGTGGACCACGTGTCTTTTAGTTGCTTTTGGAATCCGCGCTGGTGGTTTGTTTAAGTTTTTGTGTGTGCGTGAATTCCGATTTCTAGCGTCTGTAAGTCTTATTATTATTGCTATTATAGTAATATGGCTACTGGTTCGTCAGAATCCAAGAAAAGAATCGGCTCTTATAAGAGCCAAAGCCGTGAATTTATATTCAGGCTACGTGAGTACTTCGAGAAGGAGCGGGACAATGGTGGACCTCTACTACCTGTTACCAAGGTGCTGGACAGAGTTTGTGATGCCTTGAAGGTGGGAAAAACCACCGTGAAGAAAGTGACCAAGGAAAAGTGCCCAGCGGATTTAAGTTCGCCGTCTGCAGTTCTGCGTACACCGGGAAAGCAAAGGCAACGAGTCAGCCTTAAATCTTCACTTGATGCTTTTCAAAAGGATGCTATAAGGCGACATGTATATCAATATTATATGAGAAAGGAATTTCCCACTCGTGCGAAGTTGCTGTGTTCTTTAAAGGAAGCTGGCTTATTCGATGGCGGAAAAACCAGCCTAAGTAAAGTACTGAAAGAACTAGGTTTTCAGTTTAAAAGTTTTTCTGGGAGGAAAGCTGTAATGGAAAGAAGTGACATAGTTGCATGGAGAGGCAGATTTTTGCGGGAAATTCTAAAAAGCAATCCCGAAAAGGTGGTATGGCTTGATGAAACGTGGGTAAATGCAGGACACACTAAGACAAAGGCATGGACAGATGACACTATTGCAGGCACAATGAAAGTGCCAGTTGGAAAAGGAAGCAGATTGATTTTGCTCCATGCTGGTGGTGTACGTGGTTTTATTCCAGGAGCAATGCTCTTATTCAGATCAAAGAGCACGCGTGATTATCACGAAGAAATGAATGGAGATACATTCAAGAACTGGTTCCAAGAATCTCTTCTGCCAAAGATCAGTGCCAATTCAATTATTGTTATGGACAATGCGCCATACCATTCAGTTCAATTAAACAAAGCACCGACAATGTGCGACAGGAAAAGCGTCATTTTACAGTGGTTGGAGAACAAAAACATACCTGGAGCGTCCGCAGAAATGACGAAAGCAGAACTCCTGCAAATTGTAAAACTTTACAAGCCACGTTTCTGCACACATGAAATAGACAGTATTGCTGCTGCTCACGGTCACATTGTAATCAGGCTCCTTCCCTATCACTGTCATTTCAATGCCATCGAACTGATTTGGGCACAAGTGAAAGGTTATGTTGCAGAACATAACACAACATTCCGCATTTCTGATGTTCAGCTATTAGTGCAAAATGGTGTTAAACAAGTGACCCAGGATAACTGGAAAAGTGCCGTGGATCATACTTGGAAACTTTTAAGACAAGCCAAGGAAGACGACGGCATAGTGGAAACACGTGTGGAGGAGCTGATAATTTCATTCAGTGAAGATGACGTCAGCAGCGACTCCAGTGATGAAGCCGCGATGAGTGAAGATGAAGATATGGATATTTACGAGGATTGCGGTGTCTTCCCACTGGACTGAATGTAAGTTGTTTAATAGTCAATTTCAGTAAACGTAGCTTTTTGTTATTTCTTTTCCAGTAAATGGTATGGTACATTGTCTCCATATGCAACTATTCTGGGATCATGTATATACACATTGTCCACCTTCATTTACGAAGTTACGATCTGCAAATGCGTGAAATATTTAAAATACACATGTTCCTCTGCTTGAAATTCCCGCTAAAGAACTGGCAACAGCGCACTTCCCCCCCCCCCCGAGAACTGTCAGAGCCGGAGAAAGAACGGCCCGACTGTAACTGAGGGGATGATTAGGGAAGTGTCATTGGTCGCTGGCCGCCTCTTTCCCCTCCCCCTGCCGTCTGGAACCTTCGCGGTGATTCACTGAAACGCGAGACTTCAAGAAACACGGATATTCCTATAAAAAGGGGCTGCAGTTGGCGAGTCAGTTCAGTTCTTGGTGAGCAGTCGTGAGGAGCGCCGCGTGAGTGGACGGACTCGAAGACGGTGTACGTGTATTAGAGGAGTTGTACGTAACTGTGAGCGTGCAGAGTGGACCTGTGACAGACGAACTGGTGAATTGTAATTGTGTGCGCGACGTAATTCTGTGTAATTGGCAAGTGTTCAACTGTAATTCGGTGGAAATAAAGAACATTTTGAGTTTGTGCAATTACACTTTTAATTTCACGAACCCACATAGTTACAATATTCTAAATATAACTGTGCAAGACACCTACAGACGGACAGATGATTTCAAAGAGAAATATGAACGTGGGAGTGATTGCAGAGACACAGACATAAATGAAATGAAAGTCATTATTGTGTTATTATACCTTGCTGGTTTGTTCCAAGGTAGAACGGCAAAATATTCACGACTTCTGTACAACAGATGACCCTGGTGTCAATATTTTCAGGATGACTATATCTGAGAAACGCTTCCGATTCATAATAACGTGCATTCGCTTTAAAACTTTTGTAAACAAACACTAAAACACAATTGTCATATGTATGCAGCAGATACATCGCGACTATCTACGTTACGAGAGTTGACGATGCGCCCAACGGAAGGTTAAATTTGCAGTGTTTTGTGTACTTCATAAAACGCTTTCTCAAAGCGTAAAAAAAAGCTTGCGAGGTCATTGACTGAATATCTTTGAATGTGTTATTACAATAAATCACTGACACTTCATTTTTTAGCTTCTGGTAAGATAATACGGGATTGTAGTATGATGCAAATTTTCTCACAGAGTCAGCAGGAAAATTCTCTCTGAATGTAATAACTTTCTCTGGATCAATAATCCCAAAGGTATTGAATATATGAGGCTGTTGGAATGGCCCTTTCATTTGGTTGACCACTATATCACTTCTGTGGCATCTGAATTCAGTTTCACTTCAGAACCGTAATTCTGTCGCTTTCTTGAGGGAAGAACAAAGTTATCATCAACCTGGTCTCACGAATTTCAGACACAGCTGATTTAAAACACTGTAAAGCACGGCTTCTTATTAAACTAACAGTTATGGAAAATCTTTTGTTTTTTGTCCTCTTGTTGCGTAAATGTAAAATTATTCGATTGATACGCACATATTCGTTTTTTGTTGTAATTTACGTCCTACAAAGTTAAGTCATATCGGACGATGAATGAATCGGCTGAAATTATGCTCAAATGAGTCCGGGGTCCAAGGAGTTTAGAGTTACCCGACATTCGTCTATCAGGATAAAGGTAACCCTAGAAAAACCTTATCCAGGTAACTCACCCTGACCGAGATTCGAACTAGGAAGCTCTTGAACGTGAGACAGACAGGCTACCATCTACCTAATCGTTTAATATCAGTTATTCTTCTACTTTTAATGAATGGAAGGGAGTATTAAATGAATAATCCACTCTATTCATTCATTTTGTCGACTAAACAAATTCCAACAAAAATCACACGAATCTAAAGCTTCATATAACGGGCCCCAACTAGTCGGCCCCAGGCTTTGCTGAATACGATGTAAGAAGAGGAGAGTGGAGCGCCGAGGGAGGTGTGGACTCCTGACCGGCAAAGTGCGTAGAGCGGAGTGGCAGCGAGCCCATGTGATCCGGCCAAGCGTTCATCTCCGAGAAGGAAAGTGTTGCGGTTGTCTACAGCACCGCGGGGTGCAAGTTTGAATTATAGTGTAACAATTTATTGTTTGCAATGATTATTTCAATTGAATACAATTTAGAATAGGGGAAGGTGGTGCATTATCGGCCGGGTTAATTTTTGACTTTACTCTGTAACTGTGACGGTTAATAGGAATCTTATTATATTATTCTCTTACCTCAAGACATGTTATATAAGTAGTATAATATAATGACTTTTTATTTTAATTATAGTACTTTGTTACCTCAAATGTATAAAAAACTAGAATTATAAAGCTTGTAGTATCGGCCACTGCCATTTCTGTTACAATATAGATTGTGAGTGACACATTGCATTGCCACTTATGGTACACTAGTAGAATACAAAAGCATGGGAACTTATTGTCACTATTTCTGCGGATTTCACACTGGTTTACACAGATCGTAAACATAACGCTGCTATAGGTCTCAGAACACCTTCCGTGTGCTAAGAGCTACACTAACCACCATCAAGCACTCACAGCAGACAAACAACTGAAGAGTGGGAGAAGATATTCGACTATAGCGCACGTGGATGCACAAGCTTGCTACTGTTTACTGGAAACTACTGCCACTTGGAAGCAGAAAGGGAAATCACAGTAGTGGCCGGTACTGCATGGTGGCCGATACTGTATGACTCTCCCCTATTTTTCTACAAGTTAAAAATCTCCTGTAAGTCTCGTGATATTATCGATGGTTCAGGCGGTTTCATCTGTGGCCCCCATTCCGCAGGTCCGGGTTCGATTCCCGTGGCCGAACTACCCAACCCATGGGATTTCTCAGGGTTTTGCCCTGGTTGCTAGGCGTATCCTGGGTAGGTTAATTACATCCGCCGAATTTCCTGTCCCTCCATAACATCTCCATTATAATTTCATAGCATCTCTTACCTCTTTAGGGGGGAGTCTCGGCGGTGCATGGCAGGATGATATGTTCTAACTTAGCACTTTCTCTTCCTGCGGGAAGGAATCCGGTCTCAGAGCCGGGCTAGTGTGCCGATTCTAGAACGCGGCTGGTAGGACGGCGGCTGTGCAAACCTGTCTGAAGTTTTCCTTGCTTCGGGGGGTGGCTTCCGGCCTCCGAAGCGGCCTCGTGACTGCTTCGGGGTCATGGTAGGTGGGATGAGCTTTGCCCTGGATCGCCGGGGTGCTTCTATCTAGTCCCCGTAGGGGAGGGGATCTCCCCCAAGCTAAGGCCGCCCGGAGAGGGTAGAGGGTTACCTCATAAGTCCCGGGTACAATACTACAGAGCTAGTAGGTCTGTTAGATCACCAGGCGGCCTCATCGCGGTTTTCGGTAGTCTTCCCTGCAGGGTTGACGCTCGTAAGTGACGTATCCACTTCCATCCAGTCTTGACGTTGTTGTCGATGGGAGGGGGGTGGTCATTTTAAGAAATCAGGTATTGCCCTCTGGAAAGATCCCCGGAGTTATCCATCACTCGCGGGTAAAAGGAGTCCAGGGTCTTCGGACATTTTGGGAAGATCCTCTGCAGGTAACTAACCTAGCAAAGAGTAGAGGCCCCGCCCTCTGAACTGTAGTGATTTCTTGTGGTCAGCTGCCCTCCAATCACCTCATCCTCCCTCCTGAGGGTGCCCCACTTGGTGCATAGGTACAGAAGGTCTGATCAAGGTACCAAATCCCTTCCATCAATTCAATCCAATTATTGCTGCCGCTCGGTCCCTCTAGCCCTTAATGACACCCCACCCTTAATTCTAACTTCAGTTTTCTTTCTTCCAGTGTATATCAAAATCCCAGAAGACCTTTACGCAGCTGAAATTCATTTAGCTATCGTCATGGAGTTTTTTTTTTCACTATGCTTAGGTGAGTAACCCTTAACTTCGACCGTTAGGGGCCCAAATGACCTTGTTGTCGATGGGCCCCTAAACAACACACACACACACTCGACCGTTAGGATACTATACGCTTATATCGTTGATACATCACGTATATAAGCTCTTACTAAACTAGACTTTTATTTAAAAAATCAGCGCTGTCACACGTAGCGTCAAACACTTAACAGGTTTAGTTGGCTGCAACTTGTCTATATTACAAAAGGATCGTTCTCGTCTGAGGTAAAGCATAGGAAGCAATGCGTGTGATATCGTAATTAGCTGTCAGTGCATGACATCGGCGGCATAGGGCGGAGTCCCCGTGGCGCTTGCCCTCGACAATGTGAAGACGATAAAATTAATGTTGGCAGTTTTTGTGTCTACCACTCCGCGCGCTGCATATCGGATTAACGTTTTGAGACTAGAGCTTTCTTTTTGTGTACCTCTGCTATAAACATTCCAAGGACAGAGTTTTATATGACTACCTTCGTGATTTAGGTTTTCGCCTAATGATCTCTGAATAACATGCGATAAAACATAAGACATAAGCAAAAACTTACTGCAGACAAAATGTTGATCCTTGTTATGGGTTAAATTCAAAATTATAATTTTATCAAATGGAAAGTCGTTATTTAGTTTTTATTTCAAATCCACCACATAGTAACCACCTCTTAAGCGATTTGACTAACACTTAAAGCGCACTACATGGACCCATTATTCCTGTACCTTAATTACCATAATTTATCTTAAATTATAAAAGTTTTTTTTTAAATTTAAGTCAATTTCAATGTTGTCATATCAGACGGTAAATGAAATAATGCTCAAAGGCGTATAGGGTTCATAGAGCTTGCAGCCAGGTGACATACACCTTTCAGGATAAGGGAAGACCTCCAACCTTAAGTCATATCGGACGATGAATGATGCTCGAGTGAGCCGAGGCTCCATTGAGTGTGCAGCCACCTGATATGTACTTTTCAAGATAAAGGAAGACCTTCAACCTTAAGTCATATCAGACAATGAATGGTGCTCAAATAAGCCCAGGCTCCATAGAGCTTGCAGCCACCTGACGTTCACCGTTCAAGTAAGACCTCCAACCTTAAGTCATATCGGACGGTGAATAATGCTAAATGAGCCCAGGATCCACAGAGCTTGCAGCTACTTGACATTCACATTTTAGGATAAGGGAAGAGCTCCAACCTTAAGTCATATAGGACGATAAATTATGCTTAAATGAGCCCAGGGTCCACAGAGCTTATAGTTATTCTACATCCATTTTTAAGGGTTAGGGAAAACCTCCAACGATAAGTCATATTGGATGATGAATGAAATGATTCTCAAATGAGCGCAGAGTCCATAGAGCTTAGAGTTAACCGAATAAGGAAAAATTAGGGAAAAGCCTTATCCAAATATTTCACCCTGACCGAAATTCGAACTCGGGACCTTTTGAATAGGAGGCAGACACGCTCTCATCTACACCACAGAGGCTGATATTAAAAAGGTTGATATGGATTTTTAAGTAAATACAGGGATAATAATTTTACTACGTAGGGACTTACAGAATCTAGGGATAATGTTACTTTCCACCCAAAAAGCTGGAAAACGAGATTTCAGTAAAAATACACGTTTATAATTCACCTTAAAAAAATAGTCCGTGTGTGTTTGTTTGAGCAGCATAAGTCTAAAGCGGAAAGTCCGTTATGTAACAAATTTTGTATTTAAATTCAGCACGTTGGAATTATGCGACACAAACTGTACCGCACCATTGTACACTTACATGAAAAACTCTTAGGTAATGTTAAATTTCTCAAAATGGTCCAAACGGTTTTGATTAATCTCTCACATGTATAAGATATACAGTGCGTTATTTTACACTGGTGGCTGGCCGGCAGGCGGTTAGTGCTGGAGCGGAAGGCACGTTGCTACCGCGTTTAATATTTAAATTCTAGCGCTTAGGATTAACATACAAATTATAATTATAATAATTACAAACCTTTGATACAGAAGGTGTTTGAATTGATCTCCTTGTGCTGCCACACATATTTTACACATTTTTTGTTTGTAGAGAGTAAGATTACTGAACTATTTTATAAAATTTCTGTTGAAAGGCACAGATTCATATTCTGAAATTGCAATAAATTGTCTTCTGAAATTGTCTTTCAGATCTTCCAACATATGAGGGTTGTTTCTATACACTTTAATTTTTAAGGTCCGCCTTAAATAAAAATGGCATGTCGTAAGGTTTTGGGATTACGGTGACCGTAGTGCTTTACTGATGACCCAAATTAATTGCAACGATATCCAATATCACAAGACAAATTAATGCAATTGCATGTGTGTCAATAGAAATTTTCTTTGAAATTTCCAACATATTCTCTGACAAAGGTATGTAATTATTATAATAACTTTCATGACAAACCTTTGCGCTAGCAAATGTTCAAAGCTCCAGCACCTTGCCCAATGCGTCTGCAGCGTACCTTCTGCTGCGGCACTAACCGCCCTCCGGCCGGCCGCCAGTGAAAAATAGGGCACTGCATTTGTGGTAAATATAATGTATTGTCTGGTTCCAAAACGGATAATGACAATGGATGCCCTGTAAGTACCCCGGATAGGAAGCTTCAGTTGAAACTTCCTAATCATTATTTCAAATTCTGCGAAACTTCTGCACTTAAGCTAGCTTTGACATAGATAATCCAATCTAGTGAGACTAGATTTCTTAAAATTTCTCGTTCATTAATTCCTCTACAAACTGTCAGAGACCAATCAACAGACCAGCTACTTCAAGATATCCACAGTCTTTATTTCATTGCTCCAAATTAAAAGAAAATTGTTACTTTCATGTGGGCCCCTGCACGCTGCAGCATTAAGGGAAATGAAGAAGCGGACAAAGCTCCTAAAGAAGCAAGTCGTCTAACAGACTCAGATAAACAACAAAAAGTACTGTATCAGGATATTGCAAAATACTTCTCCAGAGTAATAAATACAAAATGAAAACAGATCTGGAATCGATCGCCTCCAGAAAAGTAACATCTGTAAAGGAAGGGGACACTCTCTTAGCAGGAAAGAGCAGGTTTCCGCATTGGTCATACAATGTTATCCCACTCATACCTCCTTAGCAAAGGCCAGTCACCGCCACACCCACCTCACAGTAAACCATCTCCTCACAGAATGCAAGGAATACGCTTCACGACAGCTTCATCACATCACTGGATACTTACGCACCATTCTGAACACGCTATCCAACTTCAAACATGCACTGCTACTTCTCAAAAGTACAAACTTGTATACCAAAATTAATTCTAAGATAGCAATTTGGAATATACATAAGTTATTATGCAACAAATTGATTGTCTAAATACTACTGCTATACTGATTGTTATACAGAACTGTCCGCCTCGGTAGCGTAGATGGCGGCGTGTCTGCCTCACGTTCAAGTGGTCCCGAGTACGAAACTCGATCAGGGTGAGTTACCTCGTTAAGGTTTTTCAGGGGTTTTCCGTTATCTTAAAGGACAAATGTCGGGTAACTCTAAGCTCTATGGACGCTGGGATCATTTGAGCATCATTTCACACATTCCATTCATCGTCCGATATGACTCAAGGTTGGAGGAGGTAAATTTCAAAAAAGAAAATGATTCAGAGCTTTATGCTAATGATTTATGGGTATTGAATACCTTTGTCATAGTGATCAGTTATTTATTCTTTCTCATGCTTTTGTTTAAATAATTGTAAGCAATTTATTGCATACACTGTGTTATACAAAATAATCGCGATATGACCCAGCTGTTAAAGCGGCTCTAAATTAAAAAATTTGTCACCAGTCGCATTGTTGTGTTGGAGCCGCCACAAAACCAGACCTGTGCGCGTGGGCAGGAAAGAAGTGAGATAGTGGCGCGTAGAGCTGGACGCTTGCCGAGAGAGAGAAAGAATGAAACGGAGATTGAAAGAGACAGTAGTCTGGAATTTTCTGCTTTTCTTGTAGCGATTGTTATCGAAAGAACTACGACATTCTAGAAACAACGATTGGGAGATACAAATAGCAGCAGTCTGCGAGAAGAGTCAGTTGTATAATGTAGTTGAGTTGTGTGATGGTATTTGCGACAGTAGACATTTCAACTGTACCGCAGTGATTTCTTTCGTTTGTTTACTTGTAGCAGAGCATCGAGTCGGCCCTGAAGACTGCTGTTTCTCAATGTCTTTTTACTGCCGCAAGAGTTGTACAAAGCTTGTGTTTACTGCAATTAAGATTGTTTTTAAATTTCTGCTAAAAAGACTTGATTCTATGGAAACCAAGAAGTCACAGTATACTTGATTATTGGATTCGTAAAATTAAAACTCCAGGTTGCAAACATTTAAAGTTGCTCTTTAGTTCCGTAGAAATACACTTTAGTAAACACTTACAGTAGCAGGATTAGTCACATATACAATACAACTTGCAAGATCATCGACCACAAACAAAGTTCATACAACTATTCGCGCACTCAAGTCCAATTAACAACTGTCCCCCAGTGGCGGGTGGCTGCGCCTTTTATAGCTTACTCACTATTCCGGAAATTCGTAGAATGTTCTCAAACAATCAGGAGGGCGTTACAAGAAAGATGAACTCTCCAGAAATCCGTCTCATTCCCCGTACCGTTTCAGCAAGCTTTTATCCCCGCACCTCTGAACTTGTCCCTCGCGCCGCATCGCCGCAACAATGCGCTCACGACAATATTATGAATTTTGCATGAATGTTCTCAGAAGCACCCTACATTCTAGACGTTTTTTGCATAACTCCGAAACAGTAAGAGGTACTCAAAATCTTAAGACAAAATATGTAGAGCTCTTTAAAAACCATAATTTGTACCTAATTATTTTCCTTGTTTTTGTGAATTTTCCAGCAGCTATGCTTTGCTCAAATGTGAAAGCGTTATATATTTTTTCAACTCTTGTCCATTGAAAAACAACTGAATTTCAAAGACATCACACACAGGCCCGCCTCGGTAGCGTGGTGGTAGCATGTCTGCCTCACGTTCAAGTGTTCGAGTTCGAATCTTAGTCAGGGTAAGTTTCCTGGATAAGATTTTTCCGGGGGTTTCCCTTATCCTGAAAGACGAATGCCGGGAAAGTCTAAGCTCCATGGACCCCGGGCTCAGTTGAGCATCATTTCACCTATTTCATTCATCGTCCGATATGACTTAAAGTTGGAGGACGTAAATTGTAAAAAAACAGCGGTTCGGTATACGTGTTGACACGCGCATTTGTTGATGTCGCGCTTGACCTCGTATAGCACCTGTGCACGTACATTAATTGCTAACGTGTACGGGATCCGATGTCTGCTGATGAATTTCCTTGTTTTCTGAACTTTCCATTAGCTATACTTTTCTCAAGTGGGAAAGACTTATTCTTTTTCTAACTCTTGTCCATGGAAGAAGAAATGAATCTCAAAGATATCACATGGCGAACAGCTCTTTGAAAGATTGACTACCATTAGTGTACTATATTCCCATATTCCCATTGCACCTATGGGACAATTAGGAACAAGGTAATGTGTATCTCGATTAACGAGTAGAGGAATATCCATTTGTAAAAATACTTATATAAGAGCAAAACGTCATGTGACCGCATCAAAACAGATTTTTAAAGAATAGCTTTTTTAATAATAGGAATAGAAAGTTTAGTGAATGCAAACCCTGAAATGCTTTTGAAGCTGATCATGCTAAAGTAAATGAGACTCTTAATGTAAGAGGAGTTTCCTTTGTGTTACTTTTTCTATAACCTTAATAGGCTATTAGGACGAATGTCTGAGGAGAAACAAAAGAATTATACAAAGGTGAAACAAAAAGGAAGCAGGAAAGGAAAATCTTTGTCAGCGTATTCTTATTTTAGACCCCGTAGTTCATTTGTTACCTCTGTTGTTTTTGCTTTTTTGTAGCAGAATTCTATATATGTGCACATAGAAGTATAACGTGAAGAGAGGAGAATAATGGGACTCCAAGCTCTTTATATTGATTAAATTAAGCTTCAAATATAACAGTGCCTCTGGAAAGTATTCATCTCCACTTGAAAGAGCTCTAGCAGCCAAATTAAGTGAGAGAGGATTTTCATTTTTGATATACAGAAAGAATAAACATTTGAGAAACGTATGGACTATAATGTGAATAACCGAGTAGGATGGCTTAGGCAGTTTCATCTGTGACTCGCATTTGGGAAGTCCGTGTTCGATTTCCGTGGCCGACCTACTGTCTAGCCATCACAACAAGACAAGAGACGAATGAAGGAGAGAGGGATTTGATCTGTTTATCTGCTCTGGTAGTGGATCTGTTTACTAGGAAATCAGTGTGTGAGTGCATATGAGTCACGACTGTTGACAGATCTCATGTTTGTTGCAGTAACTCCAGTGATAGGTGACACCGAAATTAACAATTGCAATGTATAAATAATCATGATGCATATCAAAGGCATGTTGGGTCTTTGGCACAACACGTGCAAGGGAAGTTGAGTCGAATAGCAGTTGGGGGAGGACAGTTGTTTTAACAAAAGAAATGTAAGAAACAGTGTCCTTAGCAGATTTCTAAAGGGGAGCACTTGACTTGTTGAATGAGGTATTCCTCGGTGCCTAATAATGACAATGGACAAGATTGTCACAAAGGAAATCTTTGGTTGAATAAGGGGCTTTCAGTAAGTGAAAGTCACATGTACACCCACGGGCATCTGTGGTCATTCAGTCTTCGGGGTGAGGCCAATTAGGGCAGTTCAAGGCTGGCAAGCCATTAAAGCATTCCACGGCGTGGGGTCGATTAGGGCGGTCAACTTCTGCTGTCTTGGTCAAAGGCAGACCAAGAAGTGATGAGGGAAGATGTTTGTCAGTTTATACGTAACTAATTAAGTATTATCGAGTAATAGGTATTCCGCCTTCAGTAACTTTAAACAGTGATATTGGTAATCCTTGGTCGGCAACTTCAAGTTCGATGTTCTCAGAAAAAGAAGCAGTCAATAAATCAGTTTGAAACGGGCATTCCAGTGTCATTAAACTATTCTTCTCACACATATCCACGCATACCCTTTGGGAAACCTCATTGCTTTACCCTGAGCTAAACATTACTGTATCAAACTGTAGCGCCCAAGTGGAACTAGTTACCCACCAATAAATTGTTTCATAGGTATTATGCATGGGTGAGTTGTGTGTCAACACTTGCTTATTTTAAGCGCATCTAGCATCCTTGTCATACTGGGAAGGCATAAACGCCGTGGAGACAGCAAAACTGATGATGTACATATATAATCAAATACACATTCCTTTAGATTGCCTACTTGTGTTAGGCAAACAGTATCTCATCCATGGGTACTTTCAGTGTTTTCCTGGTCAATAGCCTAATGCTGGGTAGGTTAATTATATCCCTCGAATTAACTACCCCTCCATCTCATTTACATTATTATTTAATATGATATCTTTATGGTGGTTTCTTTCAGAGTAGGAATGTCGTCGGCTGTCTCAGTGGTGCTTGGCAAGATGATATGCTGTAAGTGAACTTTTTGTCCTCCGGCGGGACGAACTCCGGTCTCCAAGCCTGTCTAGTGGGTCGATTCAGGAACGCGGCTGGCGAGAAGCCTTTGTATTATCAACTCCAGCCAAAATATTTGAGAGTATACACTAAATATATATATCTCTGCACGTCAAAGTGATATTAGTGTATACCAACACAGATTTATACCATATAGAAGTAACTAGCGTAAGTAATTTATGTAACTTAGTTCAAGACGCTTCTGGTGAGTTAGATAGCTGAACGCAGGTTGACGTTATCTAAACAGACTTGCAAAAAGCATTTGACAAAATTGATCACGAAAAAACTGATAACAAAGTTACCGTTATATGGCTTTTATCAGTCCATAATTTATTTAATAGTATGTTATTTAACACCGGCATTCCTAATTGTTAAATTTAAAAATGTACATCATATAATTTTATACTTACTCTGGAGAACCTCAAGGTTCTAATTTAGGTCCATTATTGTTTACTTTATTAATGATATGACATACATTGCTAAATACTCCAAATTTCGCGGTTTCCTGATGATTTAAAATCTATAGATCTGTAAAATCTGTTTCTGATTGTATTAAGCTTCAAAAGAACTTTAATGCCTTAAACAAATGAAGTAAAGACCATCTTTCCTTTAATTCATCTAAATTTCAGATTATGTCTTTCTTTGAAAGTGAAAGTTACTTTAGCTGCAACTATAATATAGAAGAACTTCTACTTCAAAGAGTTGAAAATAAGAGAGATTGTGGGATTATTTTTAATAAAGACACTATTTGTTAAACATACTAATATGTACCATTGTTAGACAAGCATATATGAATCTGCGATGCATTATTCGAAATTCCAGTAGCTTTAACGGTTTAAAAATTGTTTATTTGATATAACTACTTCGTTAGATCTCGAAATGAATATACTTTTGTTATCTGAAGGTACACTTCCTCCCTCCCGCCCTCCCTTCCTCCCTCCCTCCTGCCCTTCCGTCCTTTCTTCTTTCTTTTCCTTTCTTTTTGTAATTTACGTCCTCCACTGTTAACTCACATCGGACGATGAATAGAATGGGTGAAATGATGTTCAAATAAGCTCAGGTTCCATAGAGCTTTAGAATTATCCGACACTCGTCTTTCAGGATAAGGGAAAACACCGGAAAAACCTATCCAGGTAACTTCACTCTGACCGATATCAAATCTCGAGACCTCTTTAACGTGTGAGGCAGATACGCTCTCATCTACACTACTCAAGCGGGCTGTGTTATGGAGTCATTGCAGTTTAGAATATATTAAACTTATCGAAAACGTTAACGGAAGCTTCTTAAGTATTTAGGGATACTTCAAACAATTTCGTCATCTTCAGAACTTTATTTCTTATAATTCTATGCTTTGTATTTTGTAATTTAAAAGTTTATTTTACCGGAGAAATTATCATTCATTACTGTTTCTGAGTAAACTATTCCAAGAAATGTTGGATGATATTAATCTCAGACAGTCAATATACTAATATGTTCCCAATATCGCACCAAATATATTTCGTAACATCGTCCTCATTCCAAGGGTTAATACTGATTTACACGAATATTCAACTTTGCTCAGAATGCAGCCCCTATATAGTAAATTACATTATTTAAATGTTGATATATTTATTATGAAATTAATAATGTTTGCATTATCTTGTGCCTTTTTATTAACAAATGTAAATTGAATTTTTACATATGTCTCAAATTTACTAATAATTTAGATTCTTGATTGTTCTTGTTCCTTTGTTTGATCATTGCTTTGTAACAAAATATTGCATTTTTTCAAGTGAACATTGCAATTGGGGTTAACCTGTATGTTCACAATTAAGTACAAATAAATAGAATAAATAAATTCCGGTTGTGCATGTCTACCTGGAATCTTTCTTACTCTGGGGGGGTGGCCTCATATCTCCGAACTGGCCTCGTAACTGTGCCTGGCCACGGTAGGTGGGATAACTAATGTCTTGGGCTGTCGAGGAGTTTCTATCTAGTAAAGAGTAGGAACCACGCCCTCTGTACTGTAGTTACTCCTTGGAGTTGACCACCCTCTGAATCCTCACACTTCATCCTCCCTCCTGGGGTGCCCCACTTGGGGCATAGGTATAAGAGACCAGTTTGGTCCAGTTGCCGAGTCCCCTCCTAACAATCCAATCCGGTCCATTTATCTGGATAGACATATCTTGTTATGCTCCATAAGAAAGGTATTTTAAAACCTGTCAAGAATAAAATTATGTCTTCTTAAAAAAAGGAAACACTATTCCAAGTAATACAGAATGTAAGAATATGCATAGTAGGAGAAAATAAACACAGGGTAAGTCGATGTTTTCTTGACTCACCCTGCAAAAATCAGGGCTAATCAGCATTTATTATCACTAGGGTATGACAGGATTGTCCAGCATCAACCCTCTCTTTTATATTTACTGAGACGACATGCTAAGAACATGTGTTGAAGCATTATCAGTAACAACACTGGTATTCAAGTGATGATCAGTTAATGAAATACACATTTTAGCAGGAGAATACGATATGGAAATATAAAATTAGAAAACCAAAATAATCATCTTTAAGTGCAATAATCTGGTTTTTTCCAAAATAATATCAGAAAATAAACAAAGCATTAAAACTTAACTACTTGGAATTTGAAATAACAGTGAAACACTTATCAAATAAATGTATTTACATAAGGGTAGCAATCAAAAGGACCATAAAAATAATGCTAGAAAATAATAGTAAAGTTATATAAAACAATGGAGGTATTTGATATAGGCTCCGAAATATGGATCATGTACACGAAATACAAAATTAAAATATAGTCAGCACAAATGAAATTCTTCACATCAGTAACAGAATTCACTAGACTGGAAAAAGAATAACTTGGCTACCTCAAATTACTCATATTACCAACCTCAAGGTGGTGGAAGCTCAGGAATATCTAAGCAAAATGGTTGGAACAAGAACTTGGGACTGGAACAAATTAAGAAAGGACAAACGTTATGATTTTTGTTCATTAATATATATATAAAACTTTATGGGTTCACAGAATTAAAAGGCCGAGTTGCAGAAGTTAAAAATCTCCTTTGCCATGCCATGTGGTGCTGGCTGGCTGTATATAGCCAGAAGGTTTTTGCTGCGTGCCCACCTGTTTAAAGGTTTTGCCGCAGGTGAGGTATTTGAAACGGGATTTTGTAGGATGGATATGGTGTAGGTTTTGAGGTTAATGAATTTTATGAGGTTACAATTATTGTAGCTTCGGGTTGAAAGGAGAGAATGCAATACCCAACATCCTGGTGTTTTCAATTTAATTTAGGTTGAGGAGAAATTTGTTGCCAAACAACTTAGGAGGTTATGTGGAGCTCAGCTTTAGCTGCTGATAGGATTAGCACCTGGGTTATCTTGGGTGCCCGCATGCCTTGCGGGGGACCCGATGTTGTCTAGAACGGCGTGTAGTGGGGTCATAATCTTCCAGTGATCTAACAAGAGCGCTTCTATGAGTTTGTAAAGTTGCGTAGAATTTTGATGCCCGACGCCTAAATTCATCCTAAACATATGGAAGACCCGAGGCTTTATGAAGCAACCTGGTAGGAAGATAGCGACCCACAGAATAGATAGACCGTAGCCCTTTATTCTCTGCACGTAGAAGCCATGCCAACCAACTATCTGCGGCCATGCCCCAGATCACGCAGGCATATAGCATCACAGGGATCACCAGCGCTCGGAAGAGGTATAACCTCAGGCCAAGTGGCATCGAGCTGGACCCCAGCATAGGATACAGGGAAGCGACTGCTCCCTGTACCCTTGCCGCTAGGTCTCTGATGTGTTGGCGAAAGGATAGGCATCTATCCAATGTTACTCCAATGTATCGGACAGAGTTAGTCCACTCTATCCTTCGACCACGGAAGCTGAAGTTGGGGCAGTCTGCGGGGGTGTGGCGCATTGTGAAAAGTATGGCGTGGCTTTGGTCCGGATTTACGGACAACCGCTAACGCCGGCACCACTGTTGTGTGAGACGGAGGGGTCTCTGTATGGGGTTGAGGCTCTGAGTGTGTGTCTATTTTCGTAGGAATACTCTTATAGATTACAGCAGCAGTACGTTTCATACATCATCAGTCTACCGAGGTCGATCACAATAACAAACAGTGACCGCAGATTACATCCTTAGCTCTCGTTACAATAACACAGCTGGCTGTCTCTCATTTCACAATACTGTTTCACACTCACTCCCTTTGCGAGCCGTCACTTGCTTAAATACTTATTTCGCAAATTCGAGATATATCTGGACTAAACACGAATCGAATGTTCTATCACCTTCCAGAAGCGTAACCCTATCGGTGCCGGCAGGTCTTTTATCTCGCGCTATCATTATTTCTTCCGGCATACTCCTTATCTCCAGGCTTTTTGTGTACACAAGCCGCGCTATCGCAATCGAGTTCGCGACACTATAGAATTTACGTCCTCCAACGTCGTTATATCGAGCAATGAATGAATTGGCTGAAATTCTCAAATGAGCCCAGAGTCCATAGAGCTCATAGTTACCTGAAATCCGTCTTTCAGGATAAGAACCTTATCCAGGAAAATACCTCATCTGGGCAATTCACCGTGAACGAGATTCAAACTTGGGACCTCTTGAACTCAAGGCAGGCACGCTACATCTACGCTCAGAAATGTGAAATGAAATGTATAGTGTTTAACACCGGCTTTTACTGCATACGGCACCATAGGCGATGACAGTGATTGTACATGATACATTAAGATGGAGCACAGGTGGAATGATATGGCGGGGAAACCGGAGATCCCGGAGAAACCCCGTCCCAGCGCCGTGTTGTCCACCACGAATCTCACTTTGCGGTCGCCTGGGATCCAACCCAGACTGCGTTGGTGAGAGCCAAGCGGTCCAACCACTGAGCCACGGCGCGGACTGTACGCTCAGAGGCGGGCTGTGTTCAGATGTCTTTCAAAATCATCTCTATCTGAGATTATATGATTTATATAAGTTACGCTATTTATTAAATTTTCAGGTGTATTGTAGGATGTGCAAAAGTTATAGTTAAAACATATATTTAATATAAAAACACAAATTTGCAGTGAAATTGGCTTTTGAATTTTCTCACTGGCAAATGCCATACTTCCTTGGAGGATTGAAGGCGGAACCTCGAAGAGTTTATCATCCAGAAAATTCCCACATTTTGGAAATATAGGATTTATATAAGCTTCCAAGGAAATAAAATATATTTTCGGCAATAATGGTGCACAAGAAGATTAAACAGCTTGTATACAAAATTGCCTAATTTATTTATATTTTGAACGACTTTGTGTTGAAGGCTTCTAAACAGAAACTTCGGCAACAACTCAGTCGTAACTGTGCTGCGGATGAGGCATCTTCCCAGACGTTTTTAGTGATGAAGCGTAACGTCTCAAAACATATATTTCCACTGAAATTTTGGTATCAAATTTACTTACTGTGAGTAGTAGAGAAAGTGAAAATTTGTTACATTAATTTAATTTTTGTCAAAATATCTTAAAAATGGCTGTTTTAATCAAACTGCGAGCCATTTATTTTTTGAGAAAATGGCAATATTTGAACACAGTTCCGTGTAAATCCTGTGCCATCCCACGTCTCCCCACAGGATACCCTTAAGTTCAACATCTGAATGGTATACGTGCATGATTAGTGACCAACACAGCAGAAACCACGTCACGATAATCCAAGTGTGGAATTTCGTCCCTGATTGGTCAGTATGTTCCGAGTACAGGACGAGCGCTCCTAGCGGCGTCAGTGGCAACAGCTGTCAAACCGTGAACTTCAAGATTTTGTGCGAGACCACGAGAAGAGAATATCAGGGTGACAGGTCAATTTATGAGTTTTAACGTTTTGTCAATTGTACTTTCTCTAATACGTATCTAATAATTAGAGAAGGTAGTACACTCTACCGAAAAATTAGACAGGTTTAATTGGAAATACGTGTTGTTGATTAAAAGAGGTATTTTAGAAATTGATGGAATAAACAACACTATTTAAGTTGGCTGATCAGTTTAACGGAGGTTCGTAACTAGGCTACTTGAAACGAATTAGTAAGTTGTAGAATTAATTATTTAAGAATATTTGCACAAAAACAGTAACTTTTAAACTACGAGGCGTGTTTTTTTTAGGTCAGTACCCTTTTGGAATTAAGAAAAGCGTGCATAGATATCGCATTAATTTTATTTTTGCATGAAAGCCTGTACCTTAATCTACCTTTCTACATAATTTCCGTGAATATTGAGGCACTTGTCATAACGTGGCACCTGTTTTTGAATACCCTCCTCATAAAATTCTGCCGCATGACGTGTTAACCACTGTATCAAAACTGTCTTGATTTCGTTATCGTGTTGAAGACGCTGACCGCCCAGATGTTCCTTCAAGTGCAAGAACAGATGGTAGTCGCTAGGTGCCAGATCACGGCTGTATGGAGGATTATCTACAGTTTCCCATTGAAAAGATTTGATGAGATCTTTGGTCCGAGTAGCCACATGTGGACGGGCATTGTCATGCAGAAAAAAATACCCTTATTCAACTTGCCACGTCTTTTGTTCTGGATTGCACGGCACAGGTTGTTCAATGTATCACAATAAGTCACTGCATTTATTTTCTCATTATGAGGCAGAAACTCCACTTGCAATACTCCTTTTCTGTCCCAAACAACTGTGCACATGATTTTCCGGGCAGAAATTGTTTGCTTAAACTTCACTTTTGTGAATGATGATGAATGTCGCCATTCCATAGATTGTCATTTCGATTCTGGTGTGACGTAGGCCACCCATGTTTCGTCACCAGTAAGAATTTGGTCCAAAAATCTTCACCTTCATTGAGGTACCGCTCAAGGAAAGTGAATGCACTGCCTAATCGTTGGGTTTTGTGCAAATCCGTCAACATTTTCGGAACCCAACGTAAACACAGTTTCCGGGACTTCAAGTTCTCGGACAGAATGCGATGCAAAAGACTACGAGTATATTGAGGAAAATAGTCGCACAATGCTGAAATTGTAAAGCGTCTGTTTTCTGTCACCTTTTCGTCCACGTTCTGCACCAAATCTTCAGTAACGACCAAAGGACGCCCAATGCGTGCTTCATCATGCACATTTGTGCAGTCATGCTCTCACCCATTTCCTTAGCACTCCATCACTCAATGTTTTGTCCGTAAACTTCACAGATATCACGATGAATATCGATCGGTTTACGCCTTTAGCACTAAGAAATCGTATAACTGCCCGTACTTCACCATCGGCGGTTATCACGATTGTCGGAGGCATCTTAAACACTCAGTACCCAACGTATAAAATGAAGAATCAGACTGTAATGGCGTCAGTGCGTAGACAAGAGAAGTAGATAACCAGCACACATGCGCGGATCGCCGACCGTTGCTTTGCGGCGGAAGAATCGCAAAACAGTACTGACTTAAAAGTCATGCCTCGTACATATTATTGCGTATTTGGTCTGAACGAGATTTGGGAAATATTTTAATTATTGGAGGTTCACATTTCATTTCGTGGTAAACTCCAGGCTTCAGTAGGAGTTAGCAAGTTGAGACAGGTTAGATAAGTCAGTGATCAGAGTGAGCAGTGGTATTGAACTGCCAGCTCATATGTTTGATGTTAATTCGACAGAAAAATTTAAGAAGAGACATTCTTGGGTTGCACAATATTGTATCATAGGATGTAAACCTTCTGAATCGTATGATAGCACACATTTAGGAAGCCAGTTCTATAAACCATTACAGCGAGTAAGGAGGGGTAAGTTGGTTAGTTAGTCAGAGGATCGGATGCTGCTGCTCTAGTCTTATCATAGAACTTGTTAATACTTCTACAAGACTTAACACATCAGAGTGAACCAGCCACCTCTTCTTCAGAACTCTGCGCTACTGTACATAAAAGGTAAGTATTCATTTATTATGTATTAATTGATTTAATGTCTCGATTGCACACTTTAACTCTTCCAGATAAAGGAGACCTTCGTTTGATTTGACTTCCCCAATCTTTGGAATGTATTTGTCAATATCGTTGAGAGCCAATCACTTTAATTTAACCCAAATTATGTCACTACCCTTAGACCAGTTAACTCTACCATCTGCTCCCTTATCATATCAGTAGTTACACCCCCAAATGTTGATTAGGCTTGTAAGAAAATGAAATGTTTAGTGTTTAACGCCCGCTTTTACTACATACGGCACCGCAGGCGATGAAACTGATGATACACGAGATAAAGATGGAGCACCGGTGGAATGAGATGGCGGGGGAAACCGGGGATCCCGGAGAAAACCCACCCCAGCGTCATGTTGTGCGTCACAAATCTCACTTTGCGGTCGCCTGGCATCAAACCCGGGCCGTCTTGGTGAGAGCCAAGCGGTCTAACCACGGCCACGGCGCGGCCCAGGTTTGTAAGACCTTCAACCCATTTACAATCCTGATTGCAACAATGTGACTTTGTGGGTTCGTAGAATTAAAAAGATTTGTTTGAAGAAATTTAAAATGCTCTTTATTTCATGCAAGACATATTTTGGATCCGCTTACGGGCTCTATAAATGACGTGTCACTCATCTCTCGTTGCTTCTCCACACGTAAACAAGCGAAAGAAGTAGCTGCACACAAACAATTAACAGTTCTAAACTTGCAACTCCATTAAAAACTCACACACTGCACAACTGCAACTGTCCGGCACCTCGATTTTTGTTGGCTTTTATATCTCCAGTCCTTTTCTAGAATTTAGTGGAACGATCGGTAACAATCAGAATGGCAGCGGGAAATACCAGACTATCTCTGTCTCTTTCTCTCCCCGTTTCTCTCATTTTCGCTCTCCCCCCCCCCTCTCTCTCTCTCTCGACAAGCGTTCCGCGCTCGCGTTGCTCTCTGTACTTTTTTTTCTGCCCACGCTCAGCTCTCTGTCTCTTTCTTTCCTGTGCAGGCATGTTGCGGCTCCAACACAAAAAATGCAGTCGGCGACAATATTATATCTTCTAAACGCTTACATATCAGTAGCTCTACAAGTATTTTAAAAGTAGTCCTCCAACGTTAATAAAAAGGGTGAAATGATGCTCAAATTAGCTCAGGCTCCATAGAGCTTAATTAACCGACATGCATCTTTTAAGATAAGGGAAAACCCCGGAAAAGTCTTATTCGGTTAACTTACCCTGATGGAGCTTATAAATTGGGAGCTGTTGAATGTGAGGCAGGCACGCTACGCCCACACCACTAAGGCGGGTAGTAATTCCACGGTTTAAAGTAGCTGTTTTCGTAACAATGTTGAGAAGGCTAAGTTGCCTGAGTTGGTAAAAGTTTCCCTGCGGTGATCGCCAAGTTTGTGGAGCCCAAGCTCAGAATTTAGGCGCTTTGGTCTGTAATATACACAAGAAGAAACATCGATTTTTGTAATGGACTTGAACTTCATGGCTTCCTACCAAAGTTTGTATATTACCTTGCGAAATTTCAAGCTTCTTATTTCCATCTGCAGCTGTTTTTACCTGATGACTTGCTAAATTCTAACAATCCCGTTACATTTATTATTTATTTTAACTTTTTCTACTTTGCAACTCAGTTTTCTGAAAGTTCTGACTTCCAGGAACGCCTTAGCTACACTGACGTCACTTGATAAAAATAGTAAATAATTCTTCCTACATTTTGCATTGAATTTAACGTACAGAAGTAGTTCAATGCAATTATTATTTACCTATGTCCTTATCATTAAATGTTACAATTACTACTCCTTCTATTCAATAATGCTGGTACCAGATTTCAATTTGAAGTTATAATTTGCATCTCAACAGTACTAACAGCTAGTGCTTTTGTTTTTATAACATTTTGACATTAAATATAAAGATGGTACAAAAGACCTAGCTGCCTACAAAAGGAACAATATCATTTCCACAACATACGAGGGTAGTCTGAAAGGTTTCCGTCCTCAACATGAAGATGGCAGCACTCGTAATTAAAGGCTAGTGAATTTCCCCGAACATCTGTTGACAGTTATTCACAAAAGTGCGAGCAAGTTTGGACGCTCAGTTGTTATTGTGACTGTGGGTTCGTAGAATCAAAAGTTCAATCCGCAGACATTCAAAATGTTCTTTATTTCCGTAGGAATAAACTTTGCTCAATCCTTAGAGTAGCAGAATTACGTCACATACACAAGTGAATGTTCCAAGGTCACCCTCCACAACCAAAAGCGTCCCCTTTCAAAACACTGCTGCAGGCACACGATTCAGTTCCGATTACACACTGTCACTAACTAGCGATCGTGGTTCCTTTTTATAGCTCACTCGTGATTGCAGACGTCTGTGTAATGTTCTCTATCAATTATGATGTCACTAGAATTTTCCAGTTCTCTAACTTTGTTTCGGCAAACCTTTTATTTCCACGCTATCTTTATCTGTTCTGACAAGCTCTTTATCTCCGCGTCACACTGTCTGTCCCTTATCTCTCCGCGCGGCACCCTTCGTGCGCCCGGCCCCAGCAATTCTCGCAATATTACTAAACAGTCGCTTGAGTGAGTTGATGTGAGTGTTTTTACGAAGATAGAGCAAACTGAATATCGAACTGTCATTAAATATTTGTTTTTGAAGGGAAAAGCGCCTACGCAAATAAAAGACGAGTTGGAATCTGTGTATGGGGACTCTGCACCATCATTTACCACAGTGAAATTTTAGGCAGCTGTGTTTAAACGTGGCCGTTAGAGTGTTTAAACGTGGCCGTTTGAGTGTTTAAACGTGGCCGTTAGAGTGTTTAAACGTGGCCGTTAGAGCTTGGGAAACGATGAACCTTCGGGACTTCCAAATATTGCAACTACCGACGAAAACATCGCCAAAGATCTCCAAATGGTGCTAGATGACCGCCGAATTAAAGTGAGAGAGAGCAGAGGCTATCAACATGTCAAAAGAACGTGTTTGTCACAGATTAAATAAGCACTTAGACATGAGAAAGCTGTCTGCGCGTTGGGTGCCACGTTTGCTCACGTTGGAATAAAAACGTGTTCGAATGAACATTTCCAACGCTCTGCTGGCGAAGTTGAGTGGCAATAAATCCGAGTTTTGGCGCCGATTAATTACTGTAGATGAAACTTGGATACATCATTATACGACCGAAACAAAAATGCAGTCAAGTAATGGACTGTAAAGGGGGAACCGGCTCCGAAAAGCAAAATAAACTGTTCTTTCGGCTAGGAAAATGGTGGCGACTGTTTTTCTTGGGGGGAGTAATAAGAGTTATTTTAACCGATGATCCTCAAAAAAGTAAAGATAATTACAGGATAATTACCATACTACGCATCATTACTTAACAAGCCAAAGGTAGAATTTGCGGAAAAACGACCACATTTGCAGAAAAAGAAAATCCTGTTTCACCAAGACAACGCACCGTCTTACACCTCAGCGGTTGGAATGACGAAAATCCCCTAATTTCGGTTTGAACAGCTTGACCATCCGACTCACTAACCAGATCCAGCCCCAAGCGATTTCTTTTTGTTCCCTCATCTGAAAATTGGAGGACAGAAATTTTCCTCAAACGAAGAGGCAATCGCCTTCGTGCACGGTTATTTTGCAGAGAAAAACGCCGAGTACTATTTGGATAGGTAACAGAGATGGGAGCATCGCTAGGAGAAGGGTGTAGAGATACAAGGAGACTATGTAGAAAATCGCCGAGTACTATTTGGACGGGTTACAGAGATGGGAGCATCGCTAGGAGAAGTGTGTAGAGTTACAAGGAGACTATGCTGAAAAACGCCGAGTACTAATTGGATAGGTTACAGAGATGGGAGGATCGCTAGGAGAAGTGTGTAGTGTTACAAGGAGACTATGCTGAAAAACGCCGAGTACTAATTGGATAGGTTACAGAGATGGGAGCATCGCTGGGAGAAGTGTGTTGAGTTACAAGGAGACTATGTTGAAAAACGCCGAGTACTATTTGGACGGGTTACAGATATGGGGGCATCACTGGGAGAGGTGTGTAGAATTAGAAGGAGACTATGTTGAAAAACGCCGAGTACTAATTGGATAGGTTACAGAGATGGGAGCATCGCTGGGAGAAGTGTGTAGAGTTACAAGGAGACTTTGTTGAAAAACGCCGAGCACTATTTGGACGGGTTACAGAGATGAGAGCATCGCTGGGAGAGGTGTGTAGAATTAGAAGGAGACTATGTTGAAAAACGCCGAGTACTATTTGGACGGGTTACAGAGATGGGAGCATCGCTGGGAGAAATGTCTAGAGTTACAAGGAGACTATGTTGAAAAACGCCGAGTACTATTTGGACGGGTTACAGAGATGGGAGCATCGCTGGGATAAATGTGTAGAGTTACAAGGAGACTGTTGAAAAACGCCGAGTACTAATTGGATAGGTTACAGAGATGGGAGCATCGCTGGGAGATCTGTGTAGAGTTACAAGGAGACTATGTTGAAAAAAAATTTTGAGAAAATGTCTTTTATCTTTATTTGGTCGGATAGTTTCCAGACCACCTATGTACAACGTGCCACACTGTATCAACGCCAAGTTCAACTTTAATTTGTTGTGGTAATTTCTTCGCCAAAATAATAAATAGAAGTAGACTTCTGCTTGTTTTTCGTGTATTTGAAATTGTTTCAGTTGGTTCTTCTAGGAATTTTATTAAGCTAAACTGATGTTTCTTTTATTAATTTTATGAGCTTTTTATTATTGTCTAAAAGAAAAAAAAAATCGTTAAATTGCTTCAACAAATTTGTGTCATATGAAGTAGTAGTTAATTTAAATTTTGTGTGAAAGTGTTGATATTCTCTGTTTTCAGGTGTGATGGTTCTTTATAAATAAAGCAGTTAGCACTTCCATGCTCTGGGCTCCGTCTCACAAAGGGTAGCCAGTAAACACTAAGGGAATTTTGATAAATTCCCCAACGCTAATATGTGTATCGAATGAAAGCACATTAGCAGATACAAAGGAGAGGCGTCGTTAATGAGATCCCCGCTGCCCTTTTCTCTTTTTCTTCTGATGGGGACTGCTTCTGTGACTCAATTACCCTTATGTTGTAGGGGCGAAACATTCCTCTCTTGGAGTACACCCTTTATCCTGCTTTAGCGACATTGTATTGCTCTCACTCCATAACAAATTACTGAATGCTAGGAATTAATCATTTTATTAACTGAAGATGGATTAATAAATACTATAAATATATTTTGTGTTTCATTCAATGTATAGTATAAAAGTGCTGCTGATATTTTTCAGTGTCATCAACGAGGAAATTCGGTGTTGGGGAAAATGCAATTATCTATAGGTCAATGTAGTCATTGCGGTCTCCGGTAAGAGTAACTCAGAACCTTCAAAAATTAGAGTTTCCTACAAACACATACTTATCCAAAATTCAAAAAATTACGACGGCTGTTCAATAAAGTATCATCATTATTTTTACGGTCATAATTTTTCGCACTAAAATTCAATCCTATTATATTCTGTTAGCTTAATGCGAAACAAACACGCCGTAGTAGTTTCGTTGTTGGTATTCCTGGTTCCCGCTTGTGAGAACCAGGCAAGTTCAGACATGTTCAGTATCGCCTACCGCCGCAATGGAGGTAACATGCAGTTAAAGTTGATGTTAGATTCGTGTTTAGCGGCTGGACGGAGATCCAAAGATCCGTGGCTCAAATCCCGGCTATGGCATTGAACTTCTCAGTCTGACTCTACCCTCTCATAGTGCGTCCCACACACGGCTGCATTAATTGACCTAATAGTGGTTAACTATAAAGCCCGGGCCTTAAAGTTCTTACATGTTGTAAGTCGCCATTAAGGTAGTTGTCTCATGTGTTTATGAAAACTCCAAGTGGTTTATCGGGAAAAAAAACGGGTCAGTTGGAGAATTTAATATCATGTTGGCACGTTGGTCATAGTAGCTCAATGGCTTAAAGCGGCTGGACGGAGATCCGAAGATCCGTAGTCCAAAATCTAGTTATGACATTACATTTTTCAGTCTGGCTCTAACCTTTCAATTTCAAAAAATGAATATCTTGATGAAGAAAAAGTAGATATAAACAAGTGTTCCTAAGAGTCATTTTTTCAAAAATGAGGAAATAAAGCTATTTAAATGCAATGAATCCAATTGTTTTCTATTTCCTGGACATACTCAGGAATTGGAGCTTGTCATCTCAAAGAGACCAGACACCACAGGCCGCGCTATGGCTCAGTGGTTACACTGCTTGGCTCTCACCAAGGCAGCCCGGGTTCGATCCCAGGCGACCGCAAAGTGAGATTTGTGGTGGACAACACGGCGCTGCGGCGGGGTTTCTCCGGGACCTCCGGTTTCCCCCGCCATCTCATTCCACCGGTGCTCCATCTTCATCTCATATATCAGTGTCACCGCCTGCGGTGTCGTACGTAGTAAAAGCGGGCGTTAAACACTACACATTCATTCATTCATTCAAAGAGACCAGAACTTAAAATATTTGACCAACACTTACGTTAGTATAATACCATTTTTCACAAGGATATACGCAACAGAGTTATTTCTGAACTAACTTAATTAACGAGAAGTAGATAAAGGAATAAACATTTAAGTAATATTTACTGAAGAATTGGTGGAGAAAGTCATTGAAATGTAACAAAATTTTTAATGCTCTCTGTACCCAGCAGGAATCAAATCACTCGATACTGCAAATGATAAAACAACATGCCTGAATTTCTGATGACAATGTCATGGATTAGTGCAACGTTTCAAAGTTTTAATTTTAAATATGTAGGGATAGCATAATTAATTGTGTCCCCCCTTTTTATGGAATTATTTTACAGCTACTTATGAGAGTTATGGATTATCATAACTTTTAAATGTCCTCAAATTGATAGAGAAAACAAGCAACGCAGCAGGGCGACGTAAATTTCATCCACAAGCAGAAGCTAGGCAGTATAAGTTGTTACCAGTGGCCAAAAGTACAGCACATATTATGAGAGAGGCAAATCCACTAGTAAGGCTAGCGCGGGCTATTAGAATTGCTGGGAGACTACAATTAGTTTTTCAAAATCTGCTCCCTAAGAGACGGTAGTTGTTGTATTGGAACGACACTCTATGGAAATACCAAAGACAGACTTTACTTCGTTGCACAGGAGCAGTATCAACGACTGCTACAATGGCATTATTAGTGATAGTGGGAATATGACCATTGGATATGTTGATTAAACAAAGGGCAGCCTACTTTTGGATAAAGCGGAGAGAATTCACTAAGACTGAAAATTTATTAGGAACTCCATGCAGGACGAGGAGAGAAATTAGGAACGTATTAATTGAAGAATGGCAACATGAATGGGATCAAATTGATGTAGGAATAAGGCCACACGAAATCTTTCCTAGTATAAATGAGAGGATAAAATTAAAGGAAAACCAAACAAGACGAAGTGGAATACAATACATTTTAGGACATGGACCGTACAAGGTATACTTTAAAGAGATACGAAAGGCAGATGAAACCATGTGCACAACTTGCATGAAAGAAGATACTCCGGAACATGCTTTATTTGAATGTATAAAGTATACACAACAGCTAGAAGAAGAGAGGAAAGAATTAGCAGGGAAATGTCCATGGAACATAATTAGGAAGAAGGAAGATTTTAAAATACTAGAACTTGCTGCAGAGAAGGTCTCAACAATAGTAATGGATAACTACAATCAAAGACAGCAGCAACGACGAGTAAGATATCGTGAACCACCTTCCACACCGAGAAGATCTGAACAACTTCGAGGACAGAATATGAATAACTAGCTTCAACAACCAAAGGAAGAAGAGGAACAACACCTAGTCGAAGGATTAATAGAAGAGGACAATCTTGGATTCAACAGAAGGATTTGAAGTGACAGAAGAAGACATCAACACAGGAACAAAAGGATAGATGGATTTATTAGGAATAGGAAGGTAGAAGTGGTTTAGATTGTCGAAATTTTAATCTACAACAGTAGCAATTTGATTTGATAAGTTACATTATATAGGTTAGTGTAGGTTAGCTTTTCTGCAAAATGTTTGTAAATATTTTAACCTAATTATCGGAAGGCACGGCCAGCTAGCAGCAGGGTGGGAGACCGGAGGCATTGAGGCCACACCTACCCATTTATTTTGTAGCACTAACGAGGGAATGGTTGGAAAAACATCACTATCCATCTCTTTCCCCTCTCCCATTGACGTCTGGAACCTTCAGGATGATTCACTGAGTCGCGAAACTTCCAGGCACAGCGATCTGCTTATATAAGGGATGAAGTGGACAGTTCAGTGGGGTTCTTGGCGAGCAGCCGTGAGCAGCGCCGAGTGGGTGAACGGACCGGAAGACTGTGTACGTGTGTTGGAGGGGTTGTACGTAATTATGAGTGTAGAGTGGATCTGTGACAGATGAACTGGCGAATTGCAATTGTGTGCGCTACGTAATTCTGTGTAATCGGCAATTGTTTCAACTGTAATTCGGTGGAAATAAATAACATTTTGAGTTTGTGCAATTGGACTTTTAATTTCACGAACACACAAAGTCACAATATCAATATAATTATTATGTTTGAGTAAATATAAAATTGTAATACTGTGTCTTGGTATAGCATCTAGAGGCCAAGACACAAGAAATGCAGAATAAAAAATAAAAATAAAAATAATAAATGAAAAGAAAAAAAGTTACCTGAGACAGTTAAATGAGTAATACGATTGCATTTCTTCAGTCTAAGTGAGAAATCGCCGTTCTTTTCTCGAAAAGGAAGCATGTAATTGTCCCGTTTATGGCATTTTGTTATTATTTACGTTCATTTAAGACAGAGTTGTAACGAATGTGAATTGAAATTGTTCCAGAAACTTGTCAATAAGAAAATATAGACTTTCGTAAATGCATAATACTCCTTTTTGTTATTATAGTTTCTTCAAAAGGGCTGTAATGGGCAAAAATAAATACCAGTACAACAGCGGACGAAACGGATTAAGGTAGGGCGAGGGATTCAATGTTTTATTACTTTATATCCCCAAATGCTAAGTAATATCGGACAATGAATGAAATGGGTGAAATGTTGTTCAAATTATCCCTGAAAATGGAGAGTATTACCACGAAATCTGTGTGGGCGCTGAGGGAAAGAAGCAGTTCTTATGTGGAAAATGTGAGTGAGATGCATAATGATATTAATACACAATTGTGGAAATGTGTTATTTTGTTCTTTTGATTACATTATGTACTGAAATTTAATGTTCCATTGTTTTTATCTCCATTCTGAGTTTCCGCCATGCCAATCCTATTTACCCTCCAATTGCGGGCGATTGGCATTTGTTTGCACTCAGAATAAAATTGAAAAAGGAAGTATACAGAAAATTCTTTATCGGAAAACTTAGAATTTAACTTAATCTAGAACCTGCAGGCATCAATATAAGTAAAATATTTGATTTGATTGATAGAAATCAATCATTTCTTCACAGTAGCCGTATATAGGCTAAGATTTTTTATAGATATAGTGAATATGAAAAATTCAATGCCACGGTGGGTATTTGAACCACGGATCTCCTGATCAATTGTAGAATTTAATGACATTACGGCACGTTGGCCATGGCAGATCAATGGGTAAGAGCAACTGGACGGAAACCAAGAGATCTTGTGGTTTAAACCCTGGCCCTGGCATTGAAGTTTTCTTGTTTACTCTACCTCTCCGTAGGGGAGGGGATCCGTCCCCTTCAGCTGCCGTGGTGCGGGCACTGCGGACCCTTAGCACTCGTGGTACCTCTGACGTTACTAGAGGTACCTCGGACCGAACATTCGAGCCCCTCCCTCTGGGAGCTGTACGGATTGTGTTGGACTCGAGGGGACAATGTTTTCCCGCCACCCACGGGAAATTGGGTACCTCCGGCCAGGCTTTCGCCGCCCGGAGGGGGTACAGGGTTGCCTCGTATATCCCGGGTGCTAGCCTGCAGAGCTAGTAGCTAGTGTGCTAGATCACCGGCGACCCCACCAATGTTCTTTGGTAACTGGTTCATTAAGGACCGGCGCGTAGGTGGCGTATGTACTTCCGTCCCGTCTGCCGTGTGCAGCGGGGGGAGGGGGGCAGATTATAAAATAGGTACTGTACTACGGTAAATATACCCGAGAAGCCCGGGTTGTGGTCCTACGGGTCCTGGGCTAATGGGAGTAGATCCTCACATTTATGTTAACTCTACCAATCAAAAGCTTTCGCATTTACGTCACATATAGGGCTTTAGTGAAGCATTTTCAGAATATTAATCCACTTCACCATATTAAAAGAAAACTCTTGTCCGGTCTTACATTACAAAGCTTCATTTACAATACACGTAAGTTCATGAAGGAACCAATGTTGGTGTTCTTTCTGTAAGATTTCTCCAGAATCAAAGAAAAAGTAGTCGCAGCAACAAGGAGCTCGAATAAAATAATTGGACTGCGATATTTGGCAAATGCTTGGATAAAGAAAATCCCCAAACAATGGACAACATCAAACAAAAGACTACCTAGGAGGTAGTTGAGTGTATGTGCCAGACTCTATAGAAACATTCCCTATAAAATACTACCATTAAGCTTTTCACAAAAATAATGACCCTGGTACAACACAATGGAAATACAACACGAGCAATACAAATTTACAGAGAAGAGATTTTCCCCAGAGCTTAACTTCGGTGTAACACACGGCAGTAAGAAAACCTTGCAGGAACCAAAAACAAAACTCTACGCCGTCTTGATGGACTAAGAGAAAGCCTTTGATACTGTAGGCAGGCTAAATCTAGAATCTAGAAACAAATTTTGGGAAGGACCATTGTGCATCAAATGTATTGAGAGAAATGCTAATTTACAACTTTGTAAACATATAAAATGTACAATTCTTTCCGTAATGAAGACAAGTTGCTTAATATCGCGAGAGGAAACTTACTGACAGCTACAGAAACAAGTAAGTGGTGAAAAAGTAGAACATCGCTCAAGACTATTCAACACTACATGTGCTAGTCAATGGATATTGAGAGGTTAAAGTATTGGTGACTGATTTATGATGGCCAATAGACAATATACTGCACAGCAGAGTCATGTCTGTATAAGCTTTGTGTAACCGTTCAAAGACACATCAGTGTACAGGTATGCTATGATAACCACAAATTGGTCCGGCTACACAGCTACGACCATTTAAATGAAGTCGAATTTCTGGCTTCCACGAAACTGGATAAACCTATGAACAAATCGCTAACCATTTTTGTATATAATGTGTGAAACATACTCCCGCCCATAGATCAGTTTCAGGACCTTTGCTTTGTGTAGAAGTCTGTTTTGAAGCACACGTACGCCGAAGTCCAGTCGAACAGTACCCTGGAAGCGACCAAGGGACCTTTAACACATGGAAGGTCGGCACTTACTTTGGAAACCTTCATCTTGCTGCAGTAGTCAATCATGTGTGCCTTTGACCAGGGTACATAACATCACCATGCACGTCTTCTCTTGTTTCCAGAAAGGATCAATTGGACAACGGAAAGACGCCCTTATGTGTTCAACTTGGTAGCATAGATGGTAGCATGTCTGCTTCACGTTCAAGAGATCCTGAGTAAGAATTTTGGCCAAGTGAGTTACCTGGATAAGGTTTTTCCAGGGTTTTCCCTTATCCTGAAAGACGAATGTCGGGTAACTCTAAGCTCAATGGACTCTGGGCGCATATGAGCCTCATTTCACCCATTTCGCTGATCGTCCGATATGACTCCACGTTAGAGGATGTAAATTACAAAAAAAATAATAATAATAATAATAATAATAATAATAATAATAATAATAATAATAATAATAATAATAATAATAATAATAATAATAATAATAAGAAGAAGAAGAAGAAGAAGAAGAAGAAGAAGAAGAAGAAGAAGAAGAAGAAGAAGAAAAAGGAAGACGCCCTCGTCTTCAGTGATGAGAGTAGTTTCTGCTTGTATGAGAATGATGGTGGCATACATCTGGTTATGAATCGTACATAATATATTCGCCTGTGACCTTCTGGCCTCAGTATGGAATTTCACCAGTTATGACTTGCCCTGGCCTTTGGTATTTGGGCAGCGACGTTAAGCCAAGGCCAGCACCCTCCAGCATTCCATTTATACCCCGCCTTTACTCCAATGGTCCTATCGGCGGCCGTTCTCCTTTGGAACATATCGAAGGTGTTAACTCGTAATCGGTGATTTTTAATCATTAGATCACGCACACATTCCCACTCCCATTCATACTTCCAGATTCTGGGGAAGACGAGGAATTTTTCTTGTTCGATAAATATCCCCACCCCCACCGGCGGGAACGAACCCGGGGCCCCTAGCAGGCAGGGGCTCCACCGACTGAGATACAGTGTCAGCCTGCAAATTATTATTCTTGTACTACTGTCATTTCTTCTACGGTAAAGCGATATGTTGTTTGCTCGGATAAGAGGTGCACCCAATGTAGGCTTCCTGCTGTGAAACAACTGCCTGGCCAGCACGGTCCTCTAATTTCTCTAAAACTGAACATCAATGGAACATAAAGGATAAGGAACTGTCTGTGTATCCATGAACAACAATTAACGAAATCTGACAATCATAAAGGATGCTTGGGATTGTTTAACGTAGGTTGTCATTCGCCACCTTTACATCGTCTGCTTGCATGGCAACCCATGCTGATTCGTGGTGCTGACACTGCGGACCCCAAACACTCGTGGTACTTCTGACGTTACTAGAAGTACGTTGGGACTGACATTCGAGCCGCTTCCGAACGGGTGTTGTTCGGATTGGGTTGGACTCGATGACCGGTGGTTCTTGACACTCCTGGGTATTGGATAGTAGCCCGCACAGCTGTTAGCATGGTAAGCTAGAACACCAGCGCCCCAAGGAGTTTGTTCGCTGGTCTTCCCTGCGGGGTTGAAGCGCATAAATGACGAATCTACTTCCACCCGAAAGGGGTGGCGGGGGTTAAGTAATAAGATATTGCCATACTGGAAAAGCCCCAACGAAACAATAGTTTCTCTGATCTGGAGGGGAAGTTACGACTCGTGGCAGCTCCCGCACTGAACTTCTTGCACGGCTGTTCGTATATTCTTGCGACTAGTGGGATGTGATATGTTTGCTTGAAGTAGTTGGCTATTGTTATTTGACTACTCTAAATTCAGGTAATCCTTGATGACGCTGCATTATTTCCCGCAGATAATATGGTGATTAAGTGGCGGATTTCTATGGCATGTTTTTTATTGCGTCTTAAAAGACATATTTCTCCATTTTCAGATCTGTGGCCATATTTATGCTTGTCTCTATGATAAAGCCATATTTTGCTAATATGTTTGAGATTATTATAGTGTAGATAGAAGCTGATTTTAATAGTATATTATGCAACGAGACTATCATGGTAGTAATTAAAACGCGAGTGTTATTATTATCATCCGAGTGAGCGAAGCGAAACCAGCTTAATAATTGTGATACGAAAGCTTTAATTAACATTATAGTCAAGTTTCATGACTGTTTATGCTCGATAATGTATCTAAATTAAAAGTTTCACTTCAAATTACTCATTTCTGGTTTCACACGTTAGAATCGTTATTGCTTTGTCTGAAGTGACAGATGTTAACCGGTGATACAGTTTAACCTAAAAACATTAAAAGAGAACATTGGTAACATCACAAAAGGAAACCTACTCTTATCATGAGGTATTTAACATTAGGTGCTTCATTTAAAAAGGTTATCAACTCGTCAGGTGTAAATGTTTTTACTTTTTCCCCTTATATACTTCTGATTTGATTTTCGTAAGCTGATCGGTTTTGAGTATTTAGACAAGTGCAATTGGTGCCTAATGTTGAGTGTTGATTTCAAAATAGAATATTGAGTCCACAAGGTAACGATTTGCCCGCCTCAGTAGCCTAGATGGTAGCGTGTCTGCCTCACGTTCAAGAGGTCCCGAGTTGGAATCCCGGTCAGGGCGAGTTACCTGGATAAGGTTTCTTCCGGAGTTTTCCCTTATCGTGAAAGACGAATGTCGGGTAACTCTAAGCTCCATGTACCCCGGATTCATTTGAGCATCATTTCACCCATTCCATTCATCGTCAGATATGACTTAACGTTGGAGGACGTAAATTGAAAAAAAAAAACACATCAATAAATAAATATGTAAATAAATCAATAAACAAATAAATAATAATAGGTCATGATTCATATTTTGCGACAATTCTTCGAAATACACTAGGAATACATTTTATGAGAATGAACTGTGAATAGAATTTCTCGTACATCTTTATTGACTTGTGTAAACAAGTTATTGGTAACATTTAGTGCATTTGTCGTAATTTCTGGGTTGTACGTTCAAAGTCGCTGTTACTAGTGACAGATATTTTGACTTCTTACTAAACTCGTGCAAATACTGTTGTCGTTCGGAACGATAATAATCGGTACTTGAGCTTTCAAAATTTTACGTGGCCATTTATGATTGGTCGAATAAAAATACTTTAATGAAGAGGTATACTATAATGAGGCTCATTAACGTACTGCTACCAGTTGTACAAATACTAAAGTTTTTGATGGTCGAGCATAAATAAAGTAAACCAAAATTATGTGTGTATAAAAGGCTGTTTCACTTATTTTTAGAAGGCTGCTTTAACGAATAGCAAACGTTCGTACAGGTAGCAAGCGTTCGTGCAGGACAAAGGAGTCAAACTCGAATGTATGAATCTCACTCTTCCCTATTTGTTTGGCGACACGTTTAATGCTTTGTTTCCTCCATTTTGCATACCCCATCTGCACTAGCTTTCTGAAAGTTTCTTGTTCATATACTGAGACCTCAGTCAGTTTGATGTCACCATGCCCAAAAGTACGTGTTCCGAAAGTGTAAAATTAAGAAACTTTTTTCCAGAGTTTGGGGAGACGGTTTTTGGTACTGAGGCTCTTATTTTGTATTGTGAACATTATGAAGTGAAAATATTGACAAAAAGCAATTTATGGTTGTTCAGGGCTGAACATTTGAAATCCTGAACTAATTACATTAGCTCTTTAAGATTTATACTGCAGTTGTAACTAAGTACAGATACAATATAGCCCAAGGTTTACAAATTTCACTGTGATAGTTTGTGAAATATGGTCAAATTTATTGATTTTGGGTTACGTCATCTAAAATGTCCCTTGCGACAAAATAAATTTAGGTCAAATATTTTAACAACAGGTTCCTAATTCATACATTTTTTAAATTTGCCCAAGTATTTCTCTGTGACTCAATAACTTTAGACTCCAGAAATTTTTAAAGCTACGAATATGGCTTTTTTGCCCAAAATTTGAAATGTTTGTGTTTTAAAGTAAACGAAGTGTACTTAAATGCATCTTACAATAACACCCAGGGAAATGTCTCTATGAATGTGTGTAGTAAGTTTCATTAGTCTAACACTAAAACTGCGAAGCAAGGGGCACTTGAAATGAAAAGTTTTGAAATTGTCAATAATGAGAAAACAAGGTGAAGCGATTTAAATGATTATTTAAATATATTAAATAATTTAAATATGTAAAAAATATGTAATTTTGTGATTGGCCGTAGTAATAACTGTATGACGTAATGAGGTGGCATATCATTAAATCGGCCAATCACAAAATTAATATAGGAATAATGATAGTAACGGAAAATCAATAATTTTAGTAGATACGTTCTGTAATCTGGAGTGTGATGTATAGTCATGCAGGATCAAGAAGTTCTATGTAAAAATTGGAAATGTTTTTATTAAAAAAGTAAGAATTTAGGGATATGTTAGAGGTAACCTGCAATTGACTAGGAAAGGAAGTTCAAGTAAAATGTAATCCATATAATACAATTAAATTATTTGTTACAAAATTTGACTTCTCCGAAACTTTATTCCGAACCATATCTGAAAGCCAAATGCCTCATGACTCTTATTTAAAATAAGATGATGCAAGTGGTGACCAGAGGAAACTGATAACCGCAGAAATTTATACGAGAAGAAAAGGAATTGTGCGTCCAATATAGAAATCCTGCTACAAAGGATAAATAATTAGTAGTTATATGTAACACTAGCATTCACGTAACTTTCAAACTAAATTAGAGCATGAAGGAGTAGAGCCACACTGAAAAATGCAAGGCCATAGCCGGGATTTGAACCACGGATCTTCTGGTTTCCGTCCAGCCGCTCTAACCAACGTGCCAACATGACCTTAAATTTTCCAACTGACTCGTGCTTCCCGCTGTAAACCACTAGAAGTTCCCATAAACACATGAGACAACTACCGTTATGGCGACTTACCATGCTGTAAGTACTTTAAGACCCGGGCTTTATAGTTCGGACCACTATTAGCTACAATTAACGGAAATTAATTGTTCTTTCACACTAGCCGTGTGTAGGACGCACTATGAAGGAGTACAGACAGACTGAAAACTTCAATGCCATAGACGGGATTTGAACCACGGATCTTCCGGTTTCCGTCCAGCTGCTCTAACCATTTGAGCTACTATGGCCAACTTGCCATAGTGCGTCCTACACACGGCTAGTGTGAAAGAACAATTAATTTCCACAAATTAGAACATTTAAAAATGGCTTTCGAATGCTATCTAAGCATTCTTTGGATTCAGAAAGGCTTACACTATTTTATAGACTAAAAAGGGGAATATGTGATTTTTTTTTGAAAATTTTCAAGAAGTTTCAGTCATATTATATATCCTTAATGTACAACATAGTGAAACTGCTAAGCATCTGAAGTGTTGAACAACAGTTTCCTCTATGGGAAGTTGCCTATGTTTGAGGCAGCTTCTGCTGATACCCTTCCGGCATTTTGTAGGGAGTTTTGTAAAATTGTGACCTTGTGGGTTCGTAGCATTAAAAGTCCAATTTGCAGAAATTCAAAACGTTCTTTACTTCCGTGGAAATACACTCTGTTCAATTTAGTAGCAGAATTACGTCACATATACAATCACAATCTACCAAGGTCGATGACCACAACAAAAGGTGTTCTGTTTACACATTTTTACAACATCAACTCCCGTTACAACACTTTACACCTGTTTACTCCTGTTTACGGCTGACCCTTGGCAAATTGTAGCTTCCTTAAATACCTTATTGATAACTGGAGACTGTTCTGTCACAATCAAGAAATCGAATGTTCTGTCACTAGACGATACAGAGACCTTCCAGACGTGAAACCCTATCTGTGCCGGCAAGTCCTTTGTCTCCGCGCTATCTTTATTTGTTCCGGCATACTCTTTATCTCCGCGGTACCCATCAGCTCCTTTGTGTGCAAAAGCCGCGTTATTTCGATAGGGTTCGCGATATTTTGTTAACTTCAGATATTCCTTTAACAAATTACACAGTGTCAGCCGTAGGTATTTTTTAGAGAAATACATATGATCCTATAACCTCATGTGAAGTGGAATTTAGTTTCTCCAGATATAACAACATTTTGTCCGACGATAGAAGAGGCTTACAGTTTGGCAACCTAAAATGCACATTGTCATTCAGTGTAACTTCGCTGCTGATGAAAACCAACCCCCAGATATGAATATTTTATTATTCTTAATTATTATTTTATTAAACTACAGTAATCTATTTATAGTTCAGGCCTTTAAACTTACAGAGTCCATAAACGGTTGAATTTAGAAGTAGAGAAGACTTTTTCTGCAGAAACCATGAAAAATATTGTGACTTTTTGTGTTAGTAGAATTAAATGTCCAAATTGCAGAAATTTGGATTGTTCTATATTTCTGTAGAAATACACTTTGGTTAACCCTTACAGTAGCAGAATTACGTAACATACACAAATACAATGCTCAATTCCGTTGACCACAAACAAAAGATTTTACTCAAATTCCACTGTTTACAACTCTCGTTACAACTCCGTTTACGACTACCCTTGGCGAGTCGCGGCTTCCTTGAATACCTCTTCATGGTTCCAGAACGGAATCGAATGTTCTGTAACACGGCAGTAGACGAAATACGAACGTTTCAGACGTCTAACTTTATCTGTGTTGGCAAGTCTTTTATCTCCGCAGGGCATTATCTTCTCTATGCTACACTATCGACCCCTTTGTGTCTGTCAGCCGCGCTTATCGAAACAATGGGCTCGTGACTATATACATACGTGAACAGTTATTAATTGTCAATTTAATTTTGATTCAAAATTAATATAATATGCTTAATAAACTCCTCAATTTATAAATGTCAACTTTTTGTCATTTTAGGACAAATTTTAGCTACATTTACGTCATAAATGCATGTATACTTTTCATTTGTAGGTCATAGAAATCCACCCAATTAAGATGACAGTAAAGAGAATGACATCTTTAATCAAACTTAAACCTATTAGTGCTGTTGGTATTTGTAATAATCTGTGTACAACTTCCTTAATATAAACAACAATGCTATTTTATGCAAAACTTCAAACATCAACTTTACCTATTAATTATGCTTTTCATTTTCTACTACAGTGAGAGCACAAGGAAAAGCTCGTGTGAGGCTTTATATTATCTTTGGGGAGTTCTGCCTCAGTGGTGTATACTGGGATTGTCACTGGGCTATCACTAGGCATACCAGATCCGGACAGTAACGGATTGTTGATTAAATGTTAACTTCACTTCAGTGCATTTAATTCAACTTTTCTTGAAACAAGCTCGTAAAGGAATTAAAAAAGAACACAAAGAATTTCACCATACCTGTTTATATATACATGAATTCCAGCCGTGTTTCTTTACGTGTAAACCGCATTGTGACACTAACAAAACACGGTTCCTCGTTATGTTTTCTCAATCAAACAAGAATGACTTTTTCCACAAACGAAAGAGCCAAGTTGACCAGACAAACTTGATCTTGTGTTGCACGTAAATAATTTTTTTTCGTTTCAAGGCTTAAAAGCTCTTCTGCACTTGCAGTGGTAGAAGGAAATGTTAAAATCAGTTCACATAGTTTACAAACGTCCTGTACACAACGTCAAATCCATTTGATTTCATATGTAATTGAAAAGACGCTCTTTCTTGCCCTTCACTCAACGTGCTATGCCGAATTCCAAAGTCAGTCGTGTCCGTACGGTACATTTCGGAGAAGATCGTATGCGTGTAGCGATGTAGGTTTCCGAAACTTGGTTGTGCTAGTTCCTGCATACCTCCCCCTCGTCCCTCATTACCAGTAACATAGAGAAGGCTGCAACAACAAGCATCTGAAGCTGTGCTTTCCCCTCTGATGTCCCGTAGGAGAGGGGATTCGTCCTTTCAGCTGCCATGGTGCGGGCGCTGCGGACCCTTAGCACTCGTGGTACCTCTGACGTTACTAGAGGAACCTTGGGCCGAACATTCGCGCCCCTCCCCTTGGGAGCTGTTCGGATTGGGTTGGACTCGAGGGGGTAGTGTGTTCCCGCCACCCACGGGAAATTGGGTACCTCCGGCCAGGCTCCGGCCGACCGGAGGTGGTAGAGGGTTGCCTCGTATGTCCCGGGTACTAGCCTGCCAAGCTAGTAGCTGGTGTGCTAGATCACCGGCGGCCCTACCAAGGTTATTTGGTAGCCAGTTCATTAAGGACCGGCGCGTAAGTGGCGTATCCACTTCCGTGCTGTCCGCCGTGTGCAGCGGGGGGGGGGGGCAGTTTATAAAATAGGTGCTCTCCTACAGTAAAAACCCGAGAGGCCTGGGTTCTGGTCCTACGGGTCCAGGACTGATGGGAGTAGATCCTCGCACTTAATTTCCCCTCTGATGTGTGGTAGAGAACGAGAGATATTCCACCCTACGCACTAATTCTTTATGGGGGAAACTGGCTGGTGTTGCTATTATTTATATTGCTTATTCATTTTTAGTTTACTTTAGATAAGGGTTTCTGTGATAGCTTAGATAGCTCATAATATACGCAACTGTTGTGCCTATTTTAGAAGCTTCTTTTGTCTTTCTGGCACCCTTCTTACTTGTGTTTTCTGTTTATTCTCAGTCACCTGGCTCTTTTTATGCCTCAATTTTCACTGCTAATTTTCTCTTTTGAATTTATTTTTGTAGATCTGACAACTCCAGTTTACTAATTTTGCTCTCGGAAATTTTCGTTTCCTCACACTTGTTATAATTTAAATAGTTAGGTTTTCAGAGGTCTTTTATACAGTTTATTTGTAACCTCTCAAAGGCACCGTGATTTCCTCGCCATGCAGGTATTACGTAGCGGTTGCTAGTGGGGCGTATATTGTGTATGTCAAGGAAATTAATTGTGTTATGGAGCGACCCACTTAGGAAATGCTTTGTAATACCTGTCTGTGTATATTCATAGCTAATGCTCTCAAAGTATTTTGATGTCAAAGGTATTAACTCGCTACAGATAATCGCGATACTAATTGTGTAAACTTCTCGCATGAGTGGACCCATTCTGATCTGTAAATTCAAGCTTTGTCAATTCGAGAGGAACAGTATAGCCTTTGGCACGGTTTACGATGTTTCATGTAAGCTTATTGTGAAGCTAGGCTCAATGAATGTTGTATTATTGGTGATTATGCAATAAGAGTTCGTTAATTAAATGTACTGTTTAACATCAGGGGCACTCCCATCTCCAAACTGGCTTAACTATTCTCGGCTTTACGGCACACACACCTAAAGCTCTTGTATTTATATGTTACACAACGAAAGATGTGTACTTTTGAATTTTTGCAAACATTGTGGTGTACATTACTGCCAAAAGTGAAGAAATTTGAACTCCATATTAGAGAAAAAGGCCATCATTAGCATAAATAACTTACAAGGACTTTTAGTTAATTGATGGAAATTAACCATTTCTACGCACTAGCCGTATATAGACTAAGGTTTTTGATAGATAGAATCAACATGAAAATTTCAATGCAATGGCCGGGATTTTAACTACGGATCTCCTGGTTTCCTTCCAATCGCTCTTAAACTTTGAGCTACCATGATAGATAATAAGAGTTAAATGATGAAGCCTGGGACTCAAGTCCTTATGATAGTAAGTCGCCACAAACTGTGTATCTCGGATGCGAGAGCCCCTAGTGGTCTACCGGGGAAATATGAGTCAAATGGAGAATTTAGTGTCAGGACGGCACGTTGGCTTTGGTAGCTCAAAGGTTAAGAACGACTGGACGGAAACCAGGGAATCCGTGGTTCAAATAATGGCCATGACATTGAAGTTCTCATGTTGACTATCTATCAACTTACAAGGAATTTTACTTGACATGGAAATTGTTAAACTCTTCAAAGGAGAACTTAAGCACTTACAGAGGCTCCCATAAATAATCGTACAAAACAGAGTACTATGTTTTGAAAGCGAAAATCAGCACTGCATGTGCCATTTTATTGAAATTAATTATAATCGACAACTACATCGTTCGTTCTTGTAAGAAAATAAATGTTATTTCACATAACAATTATATAATGCGTACTTTTTTAAGAATTAAAAAGGAAATGTGGCATTTTTTGGCCCTCAAGAGAAATCGCACATAACCTGAGTGTGATACAAAATATGGCTTAGTACTTTGTGACTCTGCCTCTTCTTTTCACTACTTCTCGTAACCTATTTGGCATACTGTGAACCAGGTTTTTTAGGTAGGCCGTAGAAAGTTTGCTCCATTCCTCTTGCAACCTCTCCTTCAGGTGCTGCTTGGAGGTGATGGGGTCTTCCACACGGCCTTCTCCAGTTTATGCCATACTACTTCTATGGGATTATGACCCGCGGGCGGTGTGGATGCTGTACATTAGGCCAGTTGTAAGGTAACCATAGCTGCATGATATGGGACGTATGATTCGGATCGTTATCCTGATAAAATGAGAAGCTGTCCAAGATACCCATCATTTCTGCACTTTGTTTTAAATTTTAATGTAATAGTCTAAGATAGACTTCCTTGTTCATGGTTGTGTCTATGAAAACCAGCTTTCCCACTCCCGTAGAGGAAATACAGCCCCATGCCGTTACGCTCCCTCCGCCGTGTTTGACTGTGCCTTGTAAATTGCGCTCTTTCAGCTCCCTGTTTGGTTTCCTCCACAAAACCAGTCCGCCTCGGTAGCGTAGATGGTAGCGTGTCTGTCTCACGTACAAGAGATCCCGAGTTTGAATATCGGTCAGGGTGAGTTACCTGGATAAGGTTTTTTCCGGGGTTTTCCCTTATCCTTCAAGACGAATGTCAGGTAACTTTAAGCTCCATGGACCCTGGAGTCATTTGAGCATCATTTCACTCAATTCATTCACCGTCCGATATGACATAACGATGCAGGACGTAAATTTGAAAAAAAATCCACAACCATCCTGCCTTCGGAACCAGCAAGGCTATATTTGCGTTCGTCACAAAAAATACCTTGGTCCCACCATTCGGTTGTCTTGTTAACAAAGTCTTTGGAATATTATAATCGCTTCCTTTTATTCTTGCTGGTAGTGTATGGCTTTTTTTCTGGCTACGCGATCATTAAAATCTTGATTTCGCATGGCCCTTCTGAACGTTTCCGGGCTGTCAGTCCCAGTTCTTCCTGAATCTCAGTACAAATTACCGGAGCACTTATACGCGGATTCCGTTTTACCTTCCACATAATATATAAGACTCCTGCTTATCGGTAAGATGTTTTGGTCGCCCTGGCTTTGCTTGAGATTCAATTCTGTCTTCATACTTATACCGGTGAATTATGTCACTAACTGTACTTTTGCTAGGATTCACAAATTCTGCCTTTTCCCGGCGTGTTTTGTTCTTTTCATAGTGACAGATCACTGTCTTTTTTCAAAATTACTCCGCTTACCTCTGCGCCCCATAATATGCTCTTAACTTCTTCTTGGTGAACAGTTGACGTACTGCTTCTACGATGTTGTTTTGTCCACTAAGAGACATCACCTACTCATTTGAATTGCATTTCATTTGTTCTGTCCGATTCTTTTTGTGTCGTACACTCATGATGCAAACAAAGTTGAATCGGGAAGCTCTTAGTTTAGCCACATTTTCAATCTCTAAAATGAATATTCATAGTATATGTCTTTTTCGTAACAGAGTACATTTAGATTGCTACACGTAATGTATCCTCCTTTATAGAGCACTCCATCGTGAAATACAAAGTCTGTTCGATTATTTATGTGAATCGGTGATTGGAATTTGGATAAAATCAGAACATATATCAACGTAAGATATTCTGGAGATGTTCCAAATTCACACTATCTCAATACGAGATCAATCAGAGAAACCTCCATGCATAATGCTACTGCGTCCAATAAACCTGGATAACCAAGTGCAACAAACGCCACGATATATGACAAATGTAATACCTAACGGGACTGGCTGTACAATGACCACTCTGTGACAGCTCTACAGGATGTTTTCATTGAGCATTCCGTAAAGGCTCTGGTAAGTTCTATGGAATGAGCTGTGGTGCTATGTGTTGAGCTGCATCACGTGTCCTGAAACTGCAGTCGAACTCAACACAGAACACACTATAGACTGACAAAACTCGAGCTTCTTGCTCTTGTGGGTTCGTAGAATTAAAAGTCCAAGTTGCATAATTTCAAAATGCTCTTTATTTCCGCAGAAATACATTTTGGAAAATCCTTACAGTAGCAGAATTACGTCACATGCACAGTTACAATTTTCAAAGGTCGTTGACCACAACAAAAGGTTCACTTAAAAAACCCTCACCAGTTCCAATTGCAACTCTCGTAACGACTCTGTTTACGACTCACCGATAAACTAGCCACGGCTTCTCTTTATACACGACAATTCATTATGCCAAACGATCGTAGCATATTTTGTATCAAACAGGATGTCAATAGAAGTTTCCAGCTATCTAACTTTATTTGTTTCGGCAAGTCTTTTATCTCCGCACTGTATTTATCTGTTTCAGCACTATCTTTATCTCCAATCTGCACTATCTGTCCCATATCTCTCCGCGCCACACTCTCTTTGTGCGCGTTGCCTCCAGTCGCGACATTATTGTAATTATCATTTTATAATTTTTGTTATTGTTAATATCATTATCGTTTTATTAAGTTTTCTGGAAATAGTCTGCGAAATTCTCTTTATTAATAATTCTGTGTAACTGGTAAACCATAAAAGATAGACAGAATCTTACTGGACAGAAAATAGAGTTAGAGCACTCATTTTATTTTATATGATCATTAAGCATCATTAATCATATCGAGCGGGATGACTCAGGTGGTTTCACCTGTGACGCATTTTCGGGAGGTCCGGGTTCGATTCCCCTACCTGACCTATGTGACCTATGGGTGTTTCTCGGGAGTTTTCCCCGGTCACCAGGCGAAAGCTGGTTATGTTAATTATATCCCCTGAAGTTCCTGTCCCATCATTTGATCTCCATTATCATCTCACGCCATCTCTCATCTTGTGGTATCTTTGAAATGTCGGCAGGTGTCTCGGTGCCGCATGGCAGGATGAAATGCTCCTGGTAAACACCTCCATCTCCGGTAGGATGTTCTGCGGTCTCTGGGCTTACCTGGTAGGCCATTTCAATGCTACGGGGGTTGGTATGCAGGTTGTACTGGACCGCCGGGGAGCTTCCAAATGATCAATTGTCGGGAACATACCCTCTGCATTGTCGTGGCATCTTGGGAAAACCACCCTCTCTCTCCTCTCCCTTCATTCTTTCTCCCGGGAGTGCTCCACTTGGGGCATAGGTACAATAGGCCAAGTTTGGATCCGTGCCGAATTCCCTCCTTAGCATAATCCAGTCCAGTCCAGACCATAAGGCATTTCCAATATCCTCTTGTAATACTTTGAATTTGTCAATACGTACTCTTATCATCTTTGGAAATTATCAACTCGGTAGCCCTTAAGAGTTTAGGGGTAACATGCTAGATTCTGGTTTCCAGGGTCAAGGGTTCAACCGGCTGAGGGCAAGAGAATTTCTGTTCCGTAAAAATCCCTGGCATTATTTCCTTTGCAGCGGGAACAACACGGTGGTCTCGTGTCGTAAATTTATAGCACATAAAAGAAGTTGAAGCTTGAAAAGAAGGCGTCCAAGCGAAATTAATCGGACTTGTACGACAGTTATACAAGAATGGGACTAAGAACCATAGCGGTTACAGAGTGTCCATAAACAAAACTTCAATTTCATTTTAGCTATCAACATTCCACTGTTTAAGGAATTTCAGAGAAATGCTATGGCATTCTAATTTTAAACAATCTATTATCGCTTCAGTCCAATGTATTCTCGTATCTATAGACAAATGCCTAATGAAATCATTTTGCCAATATATTTTTCTCAAATAAACTTAAGTAAATAAACATAATATTTTGTAGTAATGGTTTCCAGAAGGCTATTAGTGGCATGGATGTGTTTCACTTGCGATATATACATTTACAAAAACGGTTTTATTACACATTTCTTTGTAGTGACATTGGAAATACGAATTTAAATTACCACAGGCGCATAGGACAGGTGCCCACTCAGCATCGTGTGGAAATCGAGGAGGTACACCAGATAGCGAACACTGGTATAGAAAGCCAAATTGCCGGCTGATAGTGTCGTGACCACATCTCCCTCCCTTGCGTCTGTGGACGTGAGTCCGGCAGTCGGGTTGGAGGGCCCTGGCCCGCTAGCAGGCTATAGCCCCATGGGTTAAGTTGTTACATACCGTTACCAGTTAAGCAAAGGTTGTACACAATGAAGAAAGTTTCAGAGACTATTACTAGAAAAATTATGATATGCCTTTCATTTGTAATTGATTTGTACCTTAATCGCTCTTAAGGGCTATTTTTATAAAATAATTTTCAAAAATATTTCAGATAACAGATACTTTAGGATGGAGGCTTTGATTAACAATCTGCTTGACGTATCCTTGGAAGATACTGAACAAAAAGTGAAGTTTGAATCTGACTTTTTGCTTTAGTTTTGCACTATTCGCAGGGAGATTCGCACACGCACGCACGCACAGACACATTTACTCAAAACATTCTTTAAAATCCCTTTTTTTCCTATCACAATGACCATTATGATAGACATAAGCATTTTGTTCCTATTTGAAATAATTTTAATGTAATTTTTCTGCTATATTCCTGATATACTGTTTTTAACCAATTAAAATTACGTACTGGAGATGTCGTCCTCGTCCACCTCCTCCTCCTCGTCCTCCTCCTCCTCCTCCTCCTCCTCGTCCTCTTCCTCCTCCTCGTCCTCTTCCTCGTCCTCCTCGTCCTCCTCGTCATTCACATTGTAGCGTTTTATAAGAAAAGAAGAAAAATCCAAGCAACTACATTCAAATGATACGCTGCTGTCATCCATACATGCTATCACACCGAATATTTTACGTGGGCCCTCCTACATCGTTTACCACAAGCACATTTGACTGCGGTCACCGCAACACCAACTTACGACTTCCAACTTTGAGTGGATGTCCATTCCACTTCCTGTTACCGTAATCATCATAGCTATTAAAGTCAATTGCCATAAGATGTCCCAGACATCCTAATCAAAACCGGTTTCGAATTACAGAAAAGCTGTGTAAGTAGCAATGTAAGTGCTTACTAAAAGAGAAGTGAGTTTCACAACATTGCCGGCCCCTGTAGCTATGTTTGCTAGTGTTTGTATTTCTAGCATTCGCCGAAAAGAGGGTTGAGGGTTCGAGTCTAGCCTTCGTTATGGGTGTTTATATGTATAGCGTATATATTGTCACCCAATTAGGGAAGGGACGGACAGGCGACAGTTGGGAGGGACCCTAGGCAGCTGGACCACGCCCACTCATCGGTCTCTGTCACTAACTGAGGGAAATGTCACTTGTCCCTCGAAGTTTCTCTCCCCTTCTCCTCTCCTATGGAACGTTCGGGTGATTTGCGGAAAACCAGAGACTTCTAGAATAGCAGGATATTCCTATAAAAGGGACTTCAATTAGGAGTGAGTCAGTCAGTCTTTGACGTGCTAGCGAAGGACGTGTTAATGAACGAGAAGACTGTGCGTGCATCGCAGTTTACGTAATCGCGAGTACAAGGAAATTGTAACGGACGAACTGGTGAACTGTAATTGTGTGCAGCACGTAATTCTGTGTAATTGGCAAGTGTTAAACTGTAAGTCGGTGGAAATGAACATTTTTGAGTGGTGAAATTGGACTTTTCATTTCACGAACCCACAAAGTCACAATATGTAAAAATACAGGAAGCAAAATATAATGAAATAGCAACAAAAAAAGGTAAACTAAAAAAATATATATTCTTCTAACTCCCCTTGCTCACGAATGCTGGTGTTACGAGTCGCTAAGTTTCCTTCAGAGTGAGGTAGACCAAACATATTGACCTGATAGATGAGATCAGAGCTGGAGGGTTGGCCCAACGCCTGGGATGAATGAATTATGGAACAATTGGTGGAATGATGGTGGGGGAACCGGAGGACCCGGAGGAAACCCACCCCAGCACCATGCTGTTCACCACAAATTCCACTTTGCGGGCGCCTGGGACTGAATCCAGACCACTTAATTTCCGTATAAATACACTTTATCCACCAGCAGAATTACGTAACATACCAATACAATCTTACAAAGTCGTTGACCACAACAAAGATTTTACTTCCAAAACACCAGCTCCAATTACAACTCTCGTCATGACTGTTTACACCTGTCCCTTGTGAGTCGGGGCTTCCTTATATATACCTCTGCTCATGTTACTCCACATTTCCGGAATATTCTGTAACAAACAAGAAATCGAATGTTCTGGAAGACAACCAAGATGTCACTAGAACGTACACTTTTTATGTAACTTATCTGTTTTGACATGCCTTTTATCCCAGCGCTAGTTTTATCTGCTTAGTCAGGCTATTTATCTCACCCGTCACTATCTATCCCTTATGGCTCCACGCCTCGTTATCGTAAATAATGGGTTCGCAAAAATACATAAACATAAAAAATAAGAAAGACACGCACTTTTAGCCATCTCTCTATTTTGAATTTTTTGGGTGGAATATAATTCTTTCATAGTGAGAAAATAATACATAGGACGATAGACTCGCATACAAGTGCGAATAAAAATATGATGCAGAATCTGTGAAAAATCATTGATAACCCAACCCCTCCGAAGTTACGTAATACAGTAAACTGCAAGGTCACAGAAACGCGCGGAACTGCCTTAGAATTCCAGGGCCGGAAGTCATACAACTGATATATACTATGACCAACAACCCGTCGAACACGTCTAATGCATTAAAGTATGATCTGAAACTTCCTTGGAGACGAATATATAAAATATATTCTCAGGATACAAATCAGGTGAGAAGGGCGTACATGTCTGCCCCCAAAAGGATATGAATGAATAAGGAATGTTAATAAACTCTAAATTGAAATAACAAGACCCCAAGAACGACAAAACACTATCAACACTCGTATCCCCGAACAAAAGACTGTTGCAATTAATTAACTACCAGGTTAGGAGATGGCTTAAGTGTATAAAGCTAGGTAGGACATAGAAGTGTGACTACCTAATTTGATATTCAAGCTGCAAGATATCCCGTAGGGCAGCGGATTCGTCCCCTTAGCTGCTGTGGTGCGAGCGTTGCGGACACCTAGCACTCGTAGTGCCTCTGACGTTACTAGAGGAACCTTGGGCGAACATTCGAGCCCCTCCCGTTGGGGAGTTGTTCGGATTGGGTTGGAAACGAGGGTAAAGGATTCCCTGAAACCGTGGGAGATCGTGTACGTCTTCGGATGGTGTTGAGGGATTTCATATATTCTCGCGTACTAGCCTGCATAGCTAGTAAAGGTGTGGTAGATCACCAGGCGACCCTACCGAGGTTAAACAGTAGCCTTCCCCTTTTAGGTTAGCGCGCGTAATTCGCGTATCCACTTCCATCCCATCTTGAGTCAGGAGGTCCAGATGCGGGGAGGGGGTTGTTAGTTTCTAGGTAAGCCCCACGGAAGCACCGTATGCCCTTTGGGACAGCTCGGTCGCTCCCTGGTCGTTAGATGGAAGGTCATTCTTCACTCTGTGTGGATTGCCCTGCTAGATACCCTCGAGCTTATATAAGCTGTATAAATCTGTGCTTCAGCGGAGTGACTTCCATTTTAAGGCCGGTTTCCAAGAGTAACGGAACTGAAAACCAGCATCACGATTGAGCGTGCTCCTCTCCGAGAAATGGCCAAAGCCTCGCTAACTCTCCACTCCCAGTAGCTACTGCATTTCCTCCACGATGGTCTTCTTTCGAAATTTGGATCTATTGTCCATATCAATGCAATGTTCTTCCAGTCCAGACTTCTGTTTACTGTAAACGAATGCTCCGTTCAGATTCGTTTATTCTGGTAGCTATGGTCCGTCCGGTTTGTTCTGTATACGGCGTTCCACATACACAGGGAATGCGGTACATTTCCGGAACTGCGAAATCCAGTTTGCCTTTCACAGGTCTCAACAGGTGTTTTAATCTTCATAGGTGGCTTGTTGATGGTCCTGATGTATTTGGTGTGATTTCTGGTGATTCTGCCAGAACCAAATTGACGCCAAATTAATCAGAACGATCCACAAGCCACCTCCGAAGATTAAACACCCGTTGAGACCAGATGAAGGACAAACCAAATTTCCAAGTTTCTGAAGTGTACCGTATTCCCCATGAATGTGGGACACCGTAAGGACTTATCAATACCACAGTAAACGAACATTAAAGGAGCATTCGTTTAATGCAACCTGAGAAGTGTGGACTGGCAAAGCATTCCTTTAATATAGACCATAGAGCCAACTTTCAGAAGACGACAGTCGTGGGAAAATGCAGCAGTTACTGCTAGCGGAGAGTTAAGAAGGCTTTTGCCATTTCCTTTGAGAGGAGCACGCTTAATTTCAATGCTGGTCTTCAGTTCAGTTCTTCTTGGAAGATGGTCATTAACTGGAAATCAATCGGCTCATGAAGCAGAGATTTATACATTTTGAATATCAACTTAATTAGCAAACTTTATATGTCCTAACTAGTTTTCTGCCCCATCCCTAGGTAGCGTAGTTGGTAGCGTATCTGGCCCACGTTCAAGAGGTCCCGAGTTCGAATCTCAGTCAAGGTGAGTTAATGTTTTCTGGGGTTTTCCCTTATCCTGGTAGACGAATATCGGTTAACTCTAAGCTTTATGGATCCTGGACTCATTTGAGCATCATTTCACCCATTCCATTCATCGTTCGATATGACTTAGACACACAACAACTAGTTTTCTACACTCACACCGTCTCGTGACTTGCTATTTAATTTACTGCTGTCTTTTGTACAGGGATCCGAACGTTGTCAGTGTTTTGTCCTTGATCTTTTGTTATCTCAAGTTATAGGTTAATAACATTTCTTATTCGTTCATATCCTGATGTAGGGAGTGATGTACGCTCCCGAAACGACGGTTTCTATTCGTCTTTTCATCTGGCTTGTATCCCGAGAATATCTTGAATGTAAATCTAATAAATTATAAGTGGATTGCTAAAGCTTTTCAATCCTTTCCGTGAATAATCATTTGTGGTACACGCACTTGGAACATTCAGGAGGTAATGGGGCATATGTAAGCTATGGCCTAAGGTGTACCTAAACGCTTCGATTCTAGAGTTTAATATTGTTCATAACCATTGGACTACTGTTGGTAGAAAACGGAATTTTAGTTTAATTGATCCAGGACTCTGTCTCGTGTGTACCATATCCAAATAATAAACAACTTCACAAATCCAGATATTCCAGCACCGTTAATTAAAGAATGATCATATTTTTTACGGTCAGAATTTTTCGCGCTAAAACTCAATCTTATTATATCCTGTTAGCTTAATGAGAAACAAACACGCCGTAGTAGTTTCACTGTTGGTACTTCTGGTTCTTGCCTGTGAGAGCCAGGCAAGTTCAGACATGTTCAGTATTACCAATCGCTGCAATGGGGCTAACACGCGAGGAACAAAATGCGGCTTTGAATTTCTGCTTTCTTTAGTTAATTGAAGGAAATTAATCATTTCTCAACACTAGACGTATATAGGCGAAGATATTTTATGGATAGAGTCAACATGAAAAATTCAATGCCATGACCGCGATATGAACCACGGATCTCCTGGTTTCTATCCATCAAATATCGTAGCCTATATACGGCTAGTATGGAGAAATGATTAATTTCCATCAATTAACTAAAATAATGAGAGTTTAATGATGAAGCGTGGGACTTAAGTACTTACAATACTACGTCGCCACAAACGGTGTATCTCGGATGCGAGAGTCCCTAGTGGTCTACCGGGGAAAATATATGGGTGAACTGGAGAATTTAATGTAAGGACGGTGCGTTGGCCATGGCAGCTCAAAGGTTAAGAGCTACTGGACGGAAATCAGGAGATCCGTGGTTAAAATCCCGGTCATGGCATTGAAATTTTCATGTTGACTCTATCCATCTGCTTTCTTCTCACAAAATCTTCAGTTGAGGCCTATACAATATTACATGAGGCATATCGGGAGTCTGATCTTCCCTACAGCGGAGCTCGAAGGTGGTTTAAATTGTTTAATGAGGGGAGACAATCAATTTCAAAGGAAGGTGGACCTGGTGCTCCAGTTACTGCTCCTACGGCAGAAAACAACACTGCTGCTGCCATTGTGAGAGAGGATCGACGAGTTACCTTAAGATCACTTTCTGAAATACTGAAAATTTCATTGGGTTCCACCGACACCTTGGTGACAGAAAGATTACACATGAGACGTGGTTGTGTGCGATGGGTTCCAAGACTGTTGATTCCCGAATAAAAGGACATTCGCATGCAGTTCAAGTTGATGTTAGAGGAAGATACGGAGTTTCTTTCAAACGTAATCACTGCTGATGATACTTGGCTACATCATTTTTATCCTGAGAGAAAAAAAGCAAAGCTCAGTCTGTAAATCTCTTTCACCAAGCCCCAAAAGCAAAAGTGGTTGCTTCTGCTGGGAAAGTTATGGTCACCTGATTCTTTGATATTCATGGAATGGTTTATCAGCATGTTCTACCTGCACACACATTAGTAACTGGACAATACTACAGGGTAGTCCTGAAAATATTGCAAGTCCATATCACGCGCAAAAGACCACATTTCTGTGAATCAGGCTGGATGCTGCACCACGACAAAGCGCGGCCGCATATTGTCAATGTTGTTGCTCAACATCTTGCAAGAATCAACATGAAGCGCATGAAGCACCGTCCCTAGAGTGTGGATTTAACCCCATGTGACCATTTTTGATTCGCTAACTTGAATGAAAGCTTTTTGGGCGACATTATCCATAATCAGAAACATTGGTGAAGGCTGCGGAAGCAATTATAAGGCTTTCTCAAACGCGGATTCCAGCATGTCTTTGAAGACTGGCTGAAACCCTGGGACAAGTGCATCGTATTCAGGGGTGTCTATTTTGAGAAGGACCATCAAAATTATGAGGGTGAGTAGAGATACGTTGTCAAAAAGAAATTTTGGCCATTCTTTATTGAACAGCCCTCGTATATAAGACTTTGTTTATGTCATACAGTTCCATTGCCGTGGCATAGTGTCCTAGAGCGTTGTGCTGTGGTTCCCCACTATGGAAAGAGCCCGGGATCGACCCCACCCGGGCATTAGACAGTCGCTCACTCGGCATGGTGGAGAAATCGAGGAGCTACGTTAGGTAACGTACCTTGGAGTCAACTCCCCGTTTTGGAGTGTCGTGAAGCTGACCAAATTTCCTTTCTTGCGGCTGTGGACCTGAGCCCGGCAGTCGGGTGGACACGGAGGAAACCCACCCCAACGCCATGTTGTCCAACAAAAATGCCACTTTTCTCTCACCTGGGAGCAAATCCGGACCGCCTAGGTGAGAACCAAGCGGGAATATATAAAGAAAAATAAAAAATACCAAAGACTCGAAAATTTTGACACCCCCCAATTTCGTTTTTGGGTGGTATATAATACTTTCATAGTGAGAAAGTAATACATCGGACGATAGGCTCGCATAGAAAGTGCGAATTGAAATATGATGCAGAATCTGTGAAAAATAATTGATAATACGACCCCTCCGATGAAAGGTAATACAGTAGACCGCAAGGTCAAAGAAACGAGCGGAAATGCCTTAGAAATCCAGGGCTTGAAGTCATACTACTGCTACAGAGAACGACGAATCACCCGTCGAACAGTTTAAATAAATTAAAGAAAGATCTTGGTGACGAACATACAAAATATATTCTCGGGAAACAAGCCAGCTGAAAAGACAATTAGAAATCCCTGTTTCGGAAGCGAACATATCTCCCATCATTATGATATGAACGAATAAAACATGTTATTTAAGCGTCAAACTGAGGTAACAAGTAACCAACACCGACAAAACACAATCAACAACGACTAAACACGACCAATACTCCTATCCCTGAACAAAAGACTATTTGCAGTATATTAAATACCAGGTCAGGAGATGTGAATGTATAAGGCTAGTTAGATCATATAAACGTGACTACGTAATTTGACATTCAAGCTCTATATGTCTGTGCTTCTTGAGCCGGTTGATTTGTACTTCTAATGCCGGTTTCCAAGGCTAACTGAACTGACACCCAGCATCGCGATTATGCGTGTTCCTTCAGATAAAATAACCAAAGCCTCTTTTAACACTTCACTCCCAGTAACTGTGCATTTAGCCAAGATGGTCGTCTCCCGAAGGTTAAGTCTATGGTCGATACCAAACAATGCTTTGTGAGGCCAAGCTTCTCAGGTTGCATCAAGCGAATGTTCCGTTCACGTTCGATTATTCTCGTAGCAATGTTCCTTCCGGTTTGTCCTATATACGGCGTCCCACCTACGCGGGGAATGCGGTACACTTCCGAATCTTGGAAGTCCGGTTAGTCTTTCACCGGTCTCAACAGGAGCTCTCTTCGGAGCTGGCTTGTAGATGATCTTGATGTATTTGGCGAGATTTCTGCTGATTCTGCCGGAACCAAACCGTCGCCAAATAAATCAGAACGATCCATAAGCCACCTACGAAGATTAAACACCTATTGAGACCTGAAGAAAGACAAAACAGACTTCCAAGATTCGGAAGTGTACCGCATTCCCCATTAATGTGGGACACCGTATATAAGACACACCGGAAGCACTTATCAAAACCAGAATAAACGAACATTAAAAGAACAGTGGTTTAATACAACCTGAGATGTGTGGACTGGCAGAGCATTCCCTTGATATGGACCATAGAAGCAACTTACAGGAGGCGACCGTCGTGGGAAAATGCACCAGTTACTGGAAGCGGAGAGTTAAGGAGGCTTTGGCCATTTCTTTGAGAGGATCACGCCAAATCGCGATGCTGGTCTTCAGTTCAGTTGTTCTTGGAAGATGGTCTTAATATGTAACCAATCGGCTCAAGAAGCACTGATTTACACATCTTGAATGTCAAAATAATTAGTTACCTTTAAATGCCCTAACTAGTTTTTTGCCGGCTTGATAGCGTAGATGGCAGCGTGTATGCGTCTTGTTCAAGAGGTCCCGAGTTCGAATCCCTGTCAGGGTGAGTTACCTTGATAATGTTTTTCTGGGGGTTTTCCTCATCCTGATAGACGAATGTCGGGTAACACTAAGCTCTATGGACCATGGGCCCTTTGAGCATCATTTCACCTATTCCATTCATCGTCCGATATGACTTAACGTTGCAGGACGTAAATGAGACACACAACAACTAGTTTTCTACACTCACACCGTCTCATGACTTGGTATTTAATTTAGTGCAGTCTTCTGTTCAGCATCCGAACATTGGTGGTGTTTTGTCATTGATCTTTTGTTAGCTCAATTGAAAATCTAATAAATTATAAGTGATTTGCTGAAGCCTTTGCAACTTTCCCCTGAGTACTATTTTGTGCTACTTGCACTTGTAATATTCAGGGGGTAATGAGGAATATCTGTGCTATGGCCTAAGGTTTTCTTTCTCCCTCTTATTAACGTGCACCTAAACGCTTCAAATCTTGCGTTTAATATTGCTCAAAACAACTGGAATACTTTTGGTGGAAAATGGTATTTTAGTTTAATAAATCCTGGGCGCTGTCTCATAATGTGTACTCTATCCAAATAACAAATAACTTCACTAATGAAGGCATGAGAGGACTTCATTAATAAAGGATCATATTTTTTACGGTCATCATTTTTCGCACTAAACTTCAAACTTATTATATCCTGTTAGCTTACTGTGAAGCAAACACACCGTAGTAAATTCATTGTTGGTACTCCTGGTTCCCGCCTGTGAGAGCAAGGCAAGTTCCGACATGTTTAGTATCACATATCTGCAATGGAGGTAACATGTGAGGAACAATATGCGGCTTTGAAGTTCTGCTATTGTCTCAACAAGTATTCCGTTGAGGCCTATACAATGTTACAGGAGGCCTATGTAGAGTCTGTTCTTCCAGACAACATCAACACCACTGCTGCCATTGGGGGAGAGAATCGACGAATTACATTAAGATCACTTTCTGAAATACTGAACATTTCGTTGGGTGCCACCCACACGTTCGTGACAGAAACATTATACATGAGACGTGTTGGTGCGCGATGGGTTCCAAGACTTAATTCCCGAACAAAAGGACATTCGCTTGCATGTCTGCATGCAGTTAAAGTTGATGTTAGAGGAAGATCCGGAGTTTATTTCAAACGTAATCACTGCCGCTGAAACTTAGCTACGACATGTTGATACTGAGAGCAAACAGCAAAGCTCAGCTTGGAAATCTCCTTCATCACCAACGCCCAAAAAGCAAAAGTGGTAGCTTCTGATGGAAAAATTATGGTCATCTCATTCTTTGATATTCATGGAATGGTTTGTCAGCATATTGTGCCTGTACACACATCAGGAACTACACAATTCTACAGGGATGTCATGAAGATACCGCAAGTCCATATCAGTTGCAAAAGACCACATATCCGTGAAGCAGGCTGAACGCTGCACCACGATAATGCGCGGCGGCATATTTCCAATGTTGTTGCCGGATATCTTGAACAAATCATCGTGAAATGCATACCTCACCCTCCATTGGTACGCGTTTAGCCCCACCTGACTTTTCTGTTCCCTAACTTGAAGAAACGCCTTCGTAGGAGGCATTAGCCATCATCAGAAGCGGAGGTGAAGGCTGCGGAGGCGATTTTGAAGGATCTGTCAAAAATGATTTCCAGCTTTTCTTTGAAAACCGGCAGAAACGCTGGGAAAACAGCATACGGGAGACTATTTTGAGAAGGACCATCAAAAGTATGAGGGTGAGTATAGTTACGTTATAAAGTAAAGTGAGTGAAGTTATAAGATTTTGTTTATGTCATACACGTCCATTGCCGTGGCATAATGAGCTAGAGCGTTGTGCTCTGTTTCCCTGCCGGGATCGATCCCATCTGCGCATAGGGCAGTTGCCCACTCGGTATGGTAAGGAAATCGAGAAGCTACGTTAGGTGACGAACCCTGTACTAGGGAGTCAATTTCCCGTTTGGAAGTGTCGTGATGCTGACCACACCTCCCTTCTTGCGTCTGTAGACGTGAGGTCGGCAGTCGTTTTAACAGGCCATGGTACGCTAGCGGGCGGTTACGCCGTGTGTTACGTTGTTACATATGCTTCACAATTGAGCAAAGTTCATACACAATGAAGAGGACATAAGGGTATATTTCTGTAAAATTAAAGGAATATCTTTAATTAGTAACTGATTTATACCTTAATGGCTCTTTAGAGCCTCTTGTCCCTTTAAAAAAAGAAATTTGAAAAATATTTCAGAAAAGAGATTCCGTAGGATGGAGGCTTTGGTTGAATATCTCTTTGACGTATCATTGGAAGGTATTGAACAAAAGTCAAGTGTGAATCTGACTTTTGGTTTTAGCTTTACACTATTTACACGGAGAATCGCACAAACACATTTACTCAAAAAGTTTTTAAAACCCGTCCTTTCAGTCACGGTGCCCATTATGATAGACTTAAGAATTGTGTTCATATTTGAAATAATTTTAATATAGCTTTACTGCTATATTCCTGATATACTCTCTTTAACCAATTAAAATTATGTCCATCATCCTCATCATCATAATCCTCATCATCATCCACATTGTAGGGTTTTATAAGGAAATAAGCAAAAACCATGCAACTACATTCAAATGACACCTTTTTTTTAATTTACGTCCCCTAACGTTAAGTACGATGTATGAAATGGATGAAATGGTGCTCAATGCGTCCGGGGTACATGGACCTTAGATTTACCCGACATTAATCTTTCAGGATTAGGGAACCTTCGGTAAAAACCTTACCCGGGTAACTCACCCTAAGCGAGATACGAACTCAGGACCTCTTGAACGTGAGGCAGACATACTAGCATCTACACTACCGAGCTGGGTTTTAAATGACATCCTGCTGTCATCTCTACATGGTATTACGTGGCACCTCCTACATCATTTACCACAGGCACATTTGACTGCGGTCACCGCGACACCAACTCACGACTTCCAACTTTGAGTGGATGTCCAGTCCACTTCCTGCTACCGTAATCCACATGGCTATTGAGGTCAGTTACCTAAAGATGTCCCAGACATCCAAACAAAATCGGTTTCGAATTACAGGAAGACGGTATGAGTGGCAATTTAAGTGCTTACTAAAAGAGTTAAGTGAGTTTTAAAACATTGCCCGCCCTCGTAGCCGTGTTTACTAGTGTGTTTATTTCTAGTATCCGCCGATTAGAAGGTTGCGGTTTCGAGTTTCGCCCTTGGTATGGGTGTTTATATGTATTGTGTATAGAAGTAAAAGTTCAGGAAGCAAAGTGGAATGAAATGGAAATAATAAAAAAAACTGTAAAATACAAAATATATATATTTATAAGTCTCTCTTCCTTACCAACGTTGGTGTTAGGTGTCACTTGGTTTCCTTCAGAGCGAAGTAGACCAAGCATATTGTCCTGATAGATGACATCAGGCTTGGAGGGTCGGCTCAACGCCTGGAATGAATGGATTATGAGACAATTGGTGGATGTATAGTGGGGGAAACCGGAGGACCCGGTGATAACCCAACCCAACGCCATGTTGTCCACCACAACTCCCACTTTGGGGTTTGCCTGGGCGCGAATCCAGACCACTTAATTTCCGTAGAAATATACTTTGACCACCAGCAGAATTACGTAACACAACAATATAATCTTCCAAGGTCTTGACCACAACAGATAGTTCACTTCCAAACACCAGTTTCAATTACAGCTCTCGTCACGAATCTGTTTACAACTTTCCATTGGCGAGTCCCGGCTTCCTTATATACACCCTACTCATATTTCTAGACATTTCCGGAATATTCTGTAACAAACAACAAATCGAATGTTCTGTAAGACAATCAAGATGTAACTAGAGTTTTGTTCTTTATCTAACTTATCTGTTTTGACATGCCTTTTAACCCAGAGCTAGTTTTTTTTTTTTTTTTTTTTTTTTTTGCTTAGGCAGGCCCTTTAGCTCCAATCGGCACTATCGGTCCCTTATCGTTCCGCTCCGCGCTATCGTAAATAAAGGGTTTGCAAAAATATATAAACAAAAAATAAGAAAGACACAAGCCTTTGGTCATCTCTCGATTTTCAGTTTTTGGGTGGAATATTATACTTTCATAGTGAGAAAGTAATACATCGGACGATAGACTTGCAAGTAAATTGCGAATTGAAATATGATTCAGAATCTGTGACAAATGATGGATAATACGACCCCTCCGAAGGTAATACAGGTGACTGCAAGGTCACAAAATCGCTCGGAACTGCCTTAGAATTCCAGGGTTTGAAGTCATACAACTGCTATATAGTACGACCAACAACTCGTCGAAAAGGTCTAATGAATTAAAGTAAGATCTGAAACTTTCTTAGCGACTAATATATAAAATATATTCTCGGGATAAAACACAGGTGTGAAGGGTATACATCGCTGCCATCATCAGGATATGAAAGAATAACGAATATTAATAAACCCTAAATTAAAATTACAAAAAACCAACAAAGACAAAACACTATCAACACTTGTATTCCCGAACAAAAGACTGTTTGCAGTGAATTGAATACCAGGTCAAGAGATGGCGTGAGTGTATAAAGCTAGGTAGGACATATAAATGTGACTACTTAATTTGATATTCAAGACGTAAGATATCCCGAAGGGGAGGGGATTCGTCCATTTAAGCTGCTATGGTGCGAGCGCTGCGGAACCCTAGCACTCGTGGTAACTCGGACGTTACTAGAGGAACCTCGGGCGAACATTCGAGCCCCTCCCTAAATGGGAGTTGTTCGTATTGTGTTGGACTCGAAGGGGAAGTGGGTACGGAAAACTGTGTGAGTTCGGGTACCTCTTCGGACGGGGTTGAGGGACGACAAATATTCCCGCGTACTAGCCTGCATAGTTAGTAGAAGGTGTGCTGGACCACCAGGAGGCCCTACCGAGGTTAATCAGTAGCCTTCAAATTTGGGGTTGGCACACGTAATTCGCGTATCCTCTTCCATTCCATCTTGAGTACGGAGGACCTGATGGCGTGGGGGTTGCTATTGTCTAGGTCTTGTCCTATGGAGAGCCCCACAGAGGTGCCGGGTGCCTTTGGGACAGCTTGGTAACTCCCTGGTTGTTAGAGGGGCGGTCACACTTCAATCTGTGTGGATTACCCTGGTAGGTACCCTCGAGCTTATATAAGCTGTATAGATCTGTTCTCCATCAGCGGGGGGATTTCCATTTTTAAAGCCGGTTTCCAAGAGTAACGGAACTGAAAACCAGCATCACGATTGAGCGTGCTCCTGTCGGAGAAATGGCCAAAGCCTCGCTAACTCTCCACTCCAAGTAGCTGCTGCATTTGCCCCACAATGCTCTTATTTCGAAATTTGAATCTATTGTCCATATCAAAGCAATGCTCTTCCAGTCCAAGACTTCTCAGTTTACGGAAAGCGAATGCTCCATTCATGTTAGTTTATTCTGGTAGCGATGGTCCGACCGGTTTGTCCTATATACGGCGTCCCACATACACCAGGGAATGCGGTACATTCCCGGAACTGCGAAGTGCAGTTTGTTTTTCACCGGTCTCAACAGGTGTTTAATATTCAGAGCTAGCTTGTTGATGATCCTGATGTATTTGGCGAGATTTCTGCTGATTCTACCAGAACCAAATTGTCGCCAAATAAATCAGAACCATCCACAAGCCTCCTCCTAAGATTAAACACCTGTTGAGACCAGATGAAGGACAAACAAGATTTCCAAGTTTTTGAAGTGTACCGCATTCCCTATGAATGTGGGACAACGTGTATAAGACACTGCGGAAGGACCTATCAATACCAGAATAAACGAATATTACAGGAGCATTCGTTTAATGCAACCTGAGAAGTGTGGACTGGCAGAGCTTTCCTTTGATATGGACCATAGAGCCAACTTTCAGAAAACGACCGTCGTGGGAAAATGCAGCAGGTACTGGTAGGGGAAAGTTAAGGAGGCTTTGGCCATTTGCCTTGAGATGGTAACGCCTAAGCGCGATGCTGGTCCTCAGTTTAGTTAACCTTGGAAGATGGCCTTAAAATGGAATCAATCGGCTCAAGAAGCACAGATTTATACAGCTTGAATTTCAAATTAATTAGTAACCTTTCTAGGTCCTAACTAGTTTTCTGCCCGCCTCGTTAGCGTAGATGGTAGCGTGTCTACGTCACGTTCAAGAGGTTCCGAGATCGATTCTTGGTCATGGTGAATTACCTAAATAAGAGTTATCTGGGGTTTTCCCTTATCCTGATAGTCGAATGTAGGGTCACTAAGCTGAATGAACCCTGGGTTCATTTCACTATCATTTCACCCATCTCATTCGTCGTCCCATATGACTTAACGTTGGATGACGTTAATTACACACAAAAGAACAAGTTTTCTACACTCGCCATCTCATGACTTGGTATCTAATTTACTGCAGCCTTTTGTTCAGGGATCCAAACTTTGGTAGTGTTTTGTCATTGATTTTTTGTTATCTCAATTTAAAGTTTAATAACACTGCTTATACGTTCATATCTTGATTTCGCTCCCGAAACTTCGGGTTCCAATCGTCTTTTCACCTGGCTTGTATCCTGAGAAAATTTTGAATATAGATCTATTAAGCTATAAGTGGATTGATAAATCTTTTGCAACATTCCCCCGACTATTCCCTTGAGCTACACGCACTTGGAATATTCATGGGGTAATTAGGTATAGCTATGGTACGGTCTAAGGTTTTCTTTCTCCCTCTTCTTAGTCTGCACCTAAACGTTTAAATTCTAGCGTTTAATGTTGCACAAAACCATTGGCGTACTTTTGGTAGAAAACACTAATTTAGCTTAATGAATCCAGGACTCTGTCTCATAATTTTGACCATATCCCAATAACAAATAACTCCACAATTGCAGGTGTACGAGAGCTGTTCAATAATGAATGAGCATAACCTTCTACGGTCATAATTTTTCGCAATACAATTCAGTCGTATTAAATTCTATTAGCTTTATGTGAAACAAATACGCCATGGTAATTCCATGCTGGGACAACAGCATGGCATTCATGGGAGGCTAATTTTGAGAAGGACCATAAGACTTATGATTATAAAAGAGTTATGTGAGTTTCAAAACAATGCCGGCTTCCGTAGCCGTGTCTGCTGGTATGTGTCTTTCTAGCATCCGGCGATTGAAGGGTTGCCTTTGGCATGGGTGTTTATATGAATAGTGTACATATGTAAAAGTACAGGAAGCAAAATGTCATGAAATGGAAATAATAAAAAACAGCAAAATAAAGAATATACATAGTTTTAAGTCACCCTTCCTCAGCAATGCTTGTGCTAGAAGTCGCTGGGTTTCCTTCAGAGCAAAGGAGCCCAAAAATATTGACCTGATGCATGGGATCAGGGATGGAGGGTGGGCTCAACGCCTGGGATGAATGAATAATGAAGCAATTGGTAGAATGATGGTGGGGGAAACCAGAGGACCAGGAAGAAACCCACCCAAAAACCACTTTGTCCACCAAAATTCCACTCTGCTGTCGTGTTGGACTGAATCCGGACCCCCTAGGTGAGAGCCAAGCGGGAATATACATAAAGACACATAATTTTGGTTATTCCTCGACTTTGAATTTTTGGGTGGAATATGATACTTTTATATTGAGAAAGTAATGCATAGGACGATAGAGTCGCATAGAAAGTGCGAATTGAAATATGATGCAGAATCTGAAGAATGATTAATAAGGCGACACATCCGAAGAAAGGTAACACAGTTTACGTAGGTCACAAACGCGCGGAAATCCCCTGTATTTCCAGGCTTGAAGTCCTACAACTGCTATACAGGATGACGAACAACCCGTAGAAAAATTCCAAAAAGTTAAAGTAAGATCTAAAACTTTCTTGACGACGAACATATTACATATATTCTCGGAATTAAAAAAAAAAAGTGAGACATCGCTGACATCATCAGGATATGAACAAATACAGAATGTTTTTAAACACTAAATTGAGATGACAAAAAATCAACAGCGAGAAAGCACTATCAACAAAGACAAAACACTATCAACACTCGTATCCCTGAACAAAAGACTGTTTGCAGTAAAATAAATACCAGGTGAGGAGATAACGTTGAGGACGGGGTTGTGGGTAGCCATATATTCCCGCGTACTAGCCTACGTAGCTAGTAAAAGTTGTGATAGATCACCAGGCGGCCCTACCGAGGTCTAATCTGTAGCCCTCCCCTTTGGGGATGGGGCGCGTAAGTCCCGTATCCCCCTCCATTCTATCTTGAGTCCGTAGGGCCAAGTGGGGGGGGGGGGCTTGTTAGTGTCTAGGTCTTGCCCTATGGGAAGCCCCAAGGAGGTGCCAGGTGCCCTTTGGGACAGCTCGGTAACCCCCAGGTCGTTAGAGGGGAGGTCAATCTTCGCTCTGTGTGGATTGCCTTGGTAGATGTCCTCGAGTTTATATAAGCTGTACGAATCCGTGCTTCTTCAGCGGAGTAATTTCAATTTTAAAACCAACTTCCAAGAGGATCTGAACTGAAGACGAGCATCGCGATTAAGCGTGCTCCTCTCAAAGGAAATGGCCAAAGATAATTTGTCTTTCACCGGTCTCAACAGGTGTTCAATATACGGAGGTGGCTTGTTGATGATCCTGATGTAGGTATTAGGCGAGATTTCTACTGATTCTGCCAGAAACATATTGTAACCAAATACAACATCCGAACCATCCACAGTCCTCCTCCAAAAATTAAACACCTGTTGGGACCCCGAGAAAGACAAAATAGACTTCCAAGTTCCGGAAGTGTACCGTATTACCTGGGAATGTGCGAGACCGTATATTAGAAACTTCGGAAAGACCATCACTACCAGAATAAACGAACATTAAAGGAGCATTCGTTTAATGCAACCTGAGAAGAATAGACTGGCAGAGAATTCCTTTGGTATGGAGCATAGAGCAACTTTCAGGAGACGACCGTCGTGGCAAAATGCAGCATTTACTGGTAGCGGAGAGTTAAGGAGGCTTTGGCCTTTTCCTTTGGGAGGAGCACGCTTAACCGCGATGCTGGTCTTCAGTTCAGATCCTCTTGGAAGTTGGTCTTACAATGGGAATTACTCGGCTCGAGTAGCACAGATTTATATATCTTGAATGTCAAAGTAATTTGGGACTTTTCTAAGTCTTGACTAGTTTTCCGCCCCACCCCTCGGTAGCGTAGATGGTAGCGTTCCTGCCTAACTTTTAAGAGGTCCCGAGTTAGAATCTTGGTCAGGGCGAGTTATCTGGATAAGGTTTTTCCGGGGTTTTCCCTTATCCTGATAGAGGAATATCGGGTAAATCCAAGCTCTATGGACCATGGGCTCATTTGAGCATCATTTCACTCATTCCATTCATCGTCCGATAGGACTTAACGCTGGAGGACGTAAAGTAGACACAAAAATAATTTTCTACACTCACACCATCCCATGACCTGGTATTTAACTTACTGCAAACAGTCTTTTGTTCAGGGATGCAAACATTGGTAGCGTTTTGTCAATGATCTTTTGTTATCTCAAATTATTTATTTTTTTTTTATTTTTTTTTTTTTTATTTTATCCATCGATCAGCAATTATGCTTTACAGATGTTTGTTATAAGATACATAGGAACAGGACACATAACAATGGAGGTAGCCATGAACGACTCCTCTAACTAAATGTGGAGGATAACTGTAACACAAATTGAGAACTTAAAGTCTGATGGTAGTAATCACGTGTCTGAGTCGTCTGTGCTGGAGACGTCACTTAGGAGAAGATCTTGGGGCAGTCTGCGCTTCAGGCGAGTTGGCTGGCGAGTGCGACAGCCGAGACGGTAGGTAACAGCTCCAGGGACCTCCTGGAGATGGTAAAAGAATGGACGTGCCAGGCGTCGGATGTATTGGTGAACGGGTAAAAGACCAAACTCATGATGAAGCTGCTGGTTTCGGATGAACCATGGAGCGTTTGTAACTGTACGAAGCACCCTGTTTTGTAGTACCTGCAGTCGGCGGAGATTAGTCTTACTGGTGCCACCCCAGACTGGAGCTGCATAGGTAAAAATGGGACGGACTAGAGATGTGTAAAGAAGCAGGGAGGATTCATAACCAAGTGAAGTGCGCCTGTTGAGTAGAGGGTACAGTTTTGATATCCGGGCAAATGCAAGCGTAACAGACCGACAGATGTGGGCGTTCCAAGTAAGTCGAGTGTCCAGTAACACCCCAAGGTATTTCACTGGCACATTGCTTGGTAACCATGAGAGCGGTTCCCCCAGCAGCCATAGTGATGGAGGATCCCTATAAGGTCGTAAAGAGAAGATCTTAACCTCTGTCTTGTTAGTATTGAGGGAAATGCGCCAGTGAGAGAACCAATGAGCTAATTGATCTAGGGCAATTTGCAGTTTCTGAATGGCATGAAGAATATTGACGTGAGAATAATAGAGAGCAGTATCATCTGCGTATAACGCCGTACAAACTGGAGCTATATCAGGAAGATCATAAGTGAATATATTAAAGAGGAGTGGTGCAAGTACTGAACCTTGAGGTACACCTGCTAAAATAGGCCGTCGGGTGGATGTGAAACCAGCAATGCGCACCACAAAGGTTCTATTGGTGAGAAAACTTGCTATGATTTGTATCAGATAATAAGGAAGACCAATGCGATATGTTTTAAGTAGTAGTCCACTGTGCCACACCTTGTCGAATGCCTGGGCGATATCTAGGAATGCTGCTACGGTGTACTGCCTGTTTTCGAAACCTTGAATAATAGACTGCGTGATTCTGAGCAATTGGTGAGTGGTAGCATGCTTCGGGCGAAAGCCAAACTGAAAAGACGGAATTATCTGATTATGGATCAAAAAATGAGAAATACGTTGATGAATAATCTTTTCAAAAAGCTTAGAAAGTGTAGGTAATAAGCTGATTGGTCTGTAACTTGAGGGAAGATTTTTTGGCTTGTTGGGTTTATGGAAGACTATAATTTCCGCATGTTTCCATGTAGATGGAAAATGACCAATGCGCAGAGCAGCATTGAAGATTGATGATAAATAAGCTAGGGCTTTGTTTGTCAAATTCTTCAGCACAACGTTAGGGATAAGGTCATGACCGGGAGACTTTTTAACGGGAAGACGATGGATAAAGCGGGACAATTCACGTGGAGTAGTGAACGAAATTCTGTTGTGCGCTGTAGGACGAAGTTGGTACTCAAGGAGTTCCCTGTCCACGGAAGAGGGAATATTAGAGTCAAGACAGGTGTTAGGCGTGAATGTACGCTCGTAGTGAGTAGCTAGAGCGTCACACTTGGCAGCAGAGTCACTCAAAAGGGTCCCATCAACCTGAAGAGGTGGAATCACTGTCGGCTCTCGGAGAATCCTCTTAGTGATGTTCCATAAGGTATGATCTCCGGGACGGATAGTGGCTAATTGTCGCTGGTACTCCTGAAATCGGTGTTGCTCTAGTGCGGTCCGTACTTGTCGAATGAGACTATTTAATCTTTGGCGCAGCCAGGGTAGACGCTGACGTTGCCACAGTCGACGGATGCGATGTTTCTCTTGGATGAGTTGAGTAATATGGATAGGCAAGGAGGGGAAATGACGAGGTTGAGGACTGCGGATAGTAGAGGATCGTACACTGGAAGAGAGGGCAGAGGTAAAATGGTGAACGGCAGTGTCTATGGCATCCGCAGTACCCAGTTGATAAGATGTGTGGAGTGCAGCATCCAGGTGTGTGCGAAAGATGTCCCAGTTGACAAAACCATCGATGAGTCGCGGGATTTGTGGCAAAATATTAGGAGTGAGGTTAAATGTGACCAACACTGGACAGTGATCGGAATCGAGCGCTGGCAGTGCAGAAATCGATGCAGGTAATCGTATATTGCGATGTACCCCAATGTCCAAAATGTCAGGAGCTACCTGTGGGTTGCCAGAATAGTAAGTAGTAAACGTTTGCTTGTCACGGCCTCCTGTCACTCTTATCTCAAATTATAGCTTAATAACATTTCTTATTCGTTCATACTCTGATGATAGGAGTGATGTACGTTCCCCAAACGACGGTTTCTATTCGTCTTTTCACCTGGCTTGTATCCCGAGAATATCTTGAATTTAAATCTAATAAGCTTTAAGTAGCATGCTGAAGCTTTTGAATCCTTTCCCTGAGTATTCTTTTGTGTTACAGGCACTTTGAATATTCAGGGGGTAATTAGGTATAGCTATGCTATAGCCTAAGGTTATCTTTCTCCCTCTCCATTATTGCGTTTGGTATTGCTCAAAATCCTTGGATTACTTTTGGCAGAAATCAGCATTTTAGTTTCATAACTCAGGGCTCTGTCTCATAATATTACCATGTTCAAATAATAAATAACTTCACAAATCCAGATGTACGAGGACTGTGTAATTAAGAATGATCATAAGTTTTTATGTTGATAATTTTTCGCACTAAAATTGAAACTTATTATATTCTGTTAGCTTAATGTGACACAAACACGACGTAATAGTTCCGTTCTTGGCACTCCCGGTTCCTGCCAGTGAGAATAAGGCAAGTTTAGACTTGTACAGTAGCGCCTTCCGCTGCAATAGAGGTAACACGGGAGTAACAATATGCGGCTTTGAAATTCTTTCAAATTCTTTCTCTTTCTTTCTTTGAAATCCAAAAATTTCTTTATTTCCGTAGAAATACACTTTGTCCACCAGCAGAATTACGTAACAGACAAGTACAATGTTCTAAGGTTATTGACCACGACAGAGAGTTCACTTCCAAAACACCAGTTTCAGTTACACCTCTCGTCACGACTCAGTTTACAACTGTCCCTTGGCGAGTCGCGACTTCCTTATATATACCACGACTCGTATTACCAGACATTTCTGGAATACTCTCTAACAAGAAATCGAATATTCTGCAAGACAATCAAGATGTCACTAGAATTTTCCATTTTATCTTATCTGTTCTGGCAGGCCCTTTATCTCACCCGGCACTATCTGTCCCTTATCGTTCCTCTCCGCGCTATCCTAAATAATGGGTTCGCAAAAATATATAAACATAAAAACTAAGAAACACACGCACCTTTGGTCATCTCTCGATTTTGAGTTCTTGGGTGGAATATAATACTTTCATAGTGAGAAAGTAATACATCGGACGATGGACTCGCATAGAAAGAACTGAAATATGATGCAATATTTGTGAAGAATCATTGATAACACGACCCCTCCGAAGAAAGTTAACACAAACTGCAAGGTCACAGAAACGCTCGGAAATGCCTAGAATTTCTGGGCTAGAAGCCATACAACTGCTATAGAGGAGGACCAACAACCCGTCGAACACGTCTAATCAATTAAAGTAAGATCTGAAACTTTCTTGGAGACGAATATATATTATATATTCCCGGGATAAAAAACAGGTAAGAGGACCGTACATCGCTGCCATCATCAGGATATGAACGAATAAGGAATGTTAATAAACTCTAAATTGAAATAACAAGAACCCAAAATCGACAAAACACTATCAACAAAGACAAAACATTATCAACACTCGTATTCCCGAACAAAAGACTATTTGCAGTAAATTACATACCAGGTCAAGAGATGGCGTGAGTGTATAAAGCTAGGTAGGACATAGAAACGTGACTACCTAATTTGATATTCAAGTTTTACGATATCCCTTAGGGCAACGGAATCGTCCCCTTTAGCTGCTGTGGTGCGAACGTTCCGGTCCCCTGGCACTCCTGACGCCTCTGACGTTACTAGAGGAACCTCGGACGAATATTCGAGCCCCTTCCTGAATGGGAGTTGTTCGTATTGAGTAGGACTCTGATGCCGTATTCATTACTCGTATGGTTAAATACAATTTAGTAATGAATGTAATGATTTTTTACGGATGGATAAGCACATAAAATGAAGCGATAGTATTTAAATTAAATACCTAGGATGCGAGTAAATATTTTAATTCAGAGCTAACGTAATATAAGGTTTTTGGTGTATGTGATTAAAATGTTATTTGCAAGGGACTTTGCGTGCCTTGGGTCTCTACTTGAGACATTAGCAACCGGTCTGTAATGGATTAAGCGTGGTCCAGAGCAGTTTTTCGGGGAAATAACCGGAAATTGGTTGTTCGCTAACTAAGGTATTTCTGAGAAAATAGCCTGAGGAGAGGCAATATCTGCTTTTGGTACAAGAAGTTGAGGTTTAAGTTCCTTCTTCTGGTCCAAGACGTGGTACGGTGCAGACGGGTTTGCCTGCCGGTGACAAAAATTTCGGATTGTGCCGAAAAGTAACAGTCAGTAGCGCGAATCTCATAAAGTAACCATCTCTCTCAGCAGTGAGTTAAGCGGCTGAGTATATTTTTAAATAGTGTTAGCGATTTATTCCGTCGTGATAAATTTCAGCAATCAAGCGTAGTTCTAACGTGATAATGGAAATCTATAATAATTTGATCGGAACATGGCTGCAACTCATGGTGAACTGTGAACACGAAACTAAGCTGAGTAGTAAAGCGATTACGAGGAACTGTGTTGTTTTATTTCGTCAACCTATGTCACGCATACCCTACAGATAGCGTAGTCTCAGCTCTAATGACTGGCCAAGACAAGGAAATAGTCAACTTATAGAGCTACTCTCCCAAACGACCAGACCATCGCGACCCAGGCTGATGAGACCTCATCAAGAGCGGCTGTGCACTAGGCGGGATAGCATCTGCAGCAACCGGGAGGTAAGCCGACAACTCTAGGGGGAAGTGGCTCCCGAAAACCGTGTGAGATCGGGTACGTCTTCGGAGGGGGTTGAGGGATGCCTTATATTCCCGCGTACTGGCCTGCATAGCTAGTAGAAGGTGTATTAGATCACCGGGCGGCCCTACCGATATTAATCAGTAGCTTCCCCCTCTTGGGTTGGCGCACGTAACACGCGTAACCACTTCCATCCCATCTTGAGTCCGGAGGATCTGATAGGGGGTGTTGCTAGTGTCTAGGTCTTGCCCTATGGAAACACCACAGAGGAGCCGGAGACAGCTCGGTAACTGGATGGTCGTTAGAGAGGAGGTCAATCTTCACACTGTGTGGATTGCACTGGTAGATACCCTCGAACTTATATAAGCTGTATTAATCTGTGCCGCTTCAGCGGGGGGATTTCCATTTTAAGGCCGGCTTCCAAGAGTAACGGAACAGAACAGCAACATCACGATTGAGCGTGCGTCTCTCGGAGGAATGGCAAAAGCCTCGCTACCTCTCTACTCCCAGTAGCTGTTTCATTTACCCCACGATGGTCTTTCGAAATTTGCATCTATTGTCCATATCAATGCAATGCTCTTCCAGTCCACACTTCTCTGTTTACAGTCAGCGAATGTTACGTTCATGTTCGTTTATTCTGGTAGTGATGGTCCGTCTGATTTGTTCTATATACCGCGTACCACATACACAGGGAATGCGGTACATTCCCGAAACTGGGAAGTCCAGTTTGTCCTTCACCGGTCTCAACACGTGTCTAATCTTCGGAGCTGGCTTGTTGATGATCCTGATGTATTTCGCGAGATTTCTGCTGATTCTGCCGGAAAGAAATTGTCGCCAAATAAATCAGAACCATCCACAAACCACCTCCGAAGATTAAACACTTATTGAGACCGGATGAAAGACAAACAAGACTTCCAAGTTTCTGAATTGTATCGCATTCCCTATTAATGTGGGACACCTTATATAAGACACAACGGAAGGACTTACCAATACCAGAATAAACGAATATTGAAGGAGCATTCGTTTAATGCAACCTGAGCTGTATGGACTCCCAGAGATTTCCTTTGATATGGACAACAGAGGCAACTTTCAGAAGACGACAGTCGTGGGAAAATGCATGTTACTGGTAGCGGAGAGTTAAGGAGGGTTTGCCCATTTCCTTTGAGAGGAGCACGCTTAATCGCAACGCTGGTTTTCCGTTCAGTTCTTCTTTGAAGATGCTCTTAAAATGGAATCAATCGGCTCAAGAAGCACAGATTTATTCAGCTTGAATGTCAAATTAATTATTCACCTTTCTATGTCCTAACTATTTTTCTGCACGCCTCGGTACGGTAGATTGCAGCGTGTCTACCTCAAGTTCAACAGGTCCCGAGTTCGAATCTCGGTCAGGGTGACTTACCTGAACAAGATTTTTCAGGTGTTTTCCCTCTTCCTGAGAGACGAATGTCAGGTAACCCTAAGCTCTATGGATCCTGGGTTCATCTGAGCATCATTTCACCCATTCCATTCATCTTCCGATGTGACTTAACCTTGTAGGACGTAAATTACACATACAACTAGTTTTGTACACTCGCACCATCTCATGACTTGGTATTTAATTTACTACAGTCTTTTGTTCAGGGATCCAAACATTGGCTGTGTTTTGTCATTGATCTTCTGTTAGCCTAATTTACAGTTTAATAACATTTCTTATTCGTTCATATCCGATGATGGGAGCGATCTACGCTTCTCGAAACGTCGGTTTCTAATCGTCTTTTCACCTGGCTTGTATCCCGAGAATATCTTGAATGTAAATCTGATAAATTATAAGTACATTGCTAAAGCTTTTGAAACTTTCTTCTGAGTATTCTTTTGTGTTTCACACACTTGGAATATTCAGGGAGTAATGAGGTATAGCTATGCTATGGCCCAAGTTTTTCTTTCTCCCCCTTGTTAACTTGTACCTAAACGTTTCAATTCCTGCGTTTCATATCGCTTAATACTATTGGACTACTTTTGGTAGAAAACGGCATTTTAGTTTAATATATCCAGGACTCTGTCTCACAATATACACCATATCCAAATAATAAATAACTTCTCAAATACAGATATGCGTGGGCCGTCTATTAAAGAATGAACGTAACTTTTACGGTCATAATTTTTCGCACTAAAATTCAGTATTATTATATTCTATTAGCTTGATGTGAAACAAACACGACGTAGTAGTTTCATTGTTGGTACTCCTGGTTCCCGCCTGTGAGAACCCTGCAAGTTCAGACATGTTCAGCATCGCCTACCGCTGTAATGGAGGTAACACGCGAGGAACAATATGCGGCTTTGAAATTCTCCTTTCTTCTAAAAAATACTTATATGAGGCCTATACAATGCTACAGGAGGTCTATGTAGAGTCTGTTCTTCCATACAGCACAGCTCAAATGTGGTTTAAAATTTTAAAGGAGGGGAGACAGCCAATTTCAAAACAAGATGGAGCCGGTGCTCCAGATACTGCTCTTATGCCAGAAAACATCAACACTGCTGCCGCCTTTGTGAGAGGCTCGACGAATTACCTTAACATCACTTTCTGAAATACTTAACATTTCATTGGGTGCCAGCCACAAGTTGGTAACAGAAACATTACACATGAGACGCGTTTCTGCGCGATGGTTTCCAAGACTGTTGATTCCCGAACAAAACGACATTCGCTTGGAGGTCTGCATGCAGTTAAAGTTGATGTTAGAGGAAGATCCGGAGTTTCTTTCAAACGTAATCACTGCTGCTGAAACTTGGCTACGAAATGTTGATCCTGAGAGCAAACAGCAAAGCTCAGCTTGGAAATCTCCTTCATGACCACCGCCCAAAAAGCAAAAGTGGTAGCTTCTGATGGAAAAGTTATGGTCATTTCATTCTTTGATATTCATGGAATGGTTTGTCAGCATTTCGTACCTGCACACACATCAGGAACTGCACAATAATACAGGGATGTCATGAAGACATGCAAGTCCCTATCAGTCGCAGAAGACCACATTTCCGTAAAGCAGGCTGAACGCTGCACCACGATAATGCGCGGCCGCATATTTCCAATGTTGTTGCCGGATATCTTGAACAAATAATTGTAAAATGCATACCTCACCCTCCATATGGTACGCGTTTAGCCCCACCTGAATTTTCTGTTCCCTAACTTGAAGAAACGCCTTCGTGGGATGCATTAGCCATCATCAGAAGCAGTGGTGAAGGCTGCGTAGGCGATTTTGAAGGATCTGTCAAAATGATTTCCAGCTTGTCTTTGAAGACTGGCAGAAACCCTGGGACAGCAGCATCGCATTCAGGGGAGACTATTTTGAGAAGGACCATCAAAAGTATGAGGGTGAGTAAAGGTACGTTGTCAAAAGAGGAATGTTGAACATTCTTTATTGAACAGCCCTCGTATATAAGATTTTGGTTGTCATTCATAACCATTGCCGTCGCATAATGGGCTAGAGCGTTGTGCTCTGTTTCCCTGCCGGGATCGATCCCATCCGCGCATAGGACAGTTGCCCACTCAGTATGGTAAGGAAATCGAGGAACTACGTTGGGTAACGTACCCTGGACTAGAGAGTCAACTTCCCGTTTTGGAATGTCGTGATGCTGACCACATCTCCTTTCTTGCGTCTGTGGACGTGAGGCCGGCAGTCGGGTTAGCAGGCTCTGGCCCGGTAATGGGCGGTTACGCCGTGGGTTACGTTGTTACATACGCTTAAGAATTGAGCAAAGTTCATACACAATGATGAGGCTATCAGAGAATATTTCTATAAAATAAAAGGAAAAACTTTAATTCTTAATTGATTTTCACCTTAATGGCCTTTTAGAGCCTCTTTTCCCTTTAAGAGTATAAATCTGAAAAATGTTTCAGAAAAGAGATACATTAGGATGGAGGGTTTCCCTCAATATTTCCTTGACGTATCATTGGAAGATACTGAACAAAAGTCAAGTCTGAATTTGACTTTTTGTTTTAACTTTACACTATTCACAGGGAGAATCGCGCAAACACGCCCACGCGCACGCACACGCACACGCGCACGCACACACACATTTACTCAAAATATTTTTAAAGCCACTCCTTTCAGCAACGGAGCCCATCATGGTAGATATGAGAATTTCGTTCATATTTAAATTAATTTTAATATATTTTTACTGCTATATTCCTGATATACGTCCTTTAACGAGTTAAAATTACGTACGTCGTCATTATCATCATCATCATCATCATTATTCACATTGTAGTGTTTTAAAACAAATAAGCAAAAACCAAGCAACTACATTGAAATGATACCGTGCTGTCATCCATACATGGTATCACAACGATTATTTTACGTGGGCCCTCCTACATCGTTTACCACATTTGACTGCGGTCACCGTGACACCAACTCACGACTTCCAGCTTTGAGTGGATGTATAGCGCAATGCGTGTCACCGTAATCATCCTGGCTATTCAAGTTTGTTGCCTGAAGGTGTCTAAGTTATCCTATTCAAAATCGCTATCGAATTACAGGAAAACGGTGTAAGTAGCAATGTAAGTGCACACTAAAAGAGTTAAGTGAGTTTTAAAACATTGCCGGCCCTCGTAGCCGTGATCGCTAGTGTGTGTATTTCTAGCATCAGCCGATTAAAGGGTTGTGAGTTCGAGTCTCGCCTTTGGTATGAGTTGTTATATGGAGAGTGTATGTATGTAAAAGTAGAGGAAGCAGAATGTAAAGAAATGGAAATAATGAAATACGGTCAAATAAAAAATATATATTCTTTTAAGTCCCCTTGTTCACGAATGTTGGTGTTAGGAGTCGCTTCTTTTCCTTCTGAGCGAAGTAGATCAAGCATACTGACCTGATAGATGAGATCAGTGTTGGAGGTTTAGCTCAAAGCCTGGAATGAATGAATGATGGAGAAATTGATGGAATGATGGTGGGGGAAACCGGTGGACCCGGAGGAAACCCATGCTGTTCACCACAAATTCCACTTTGCGGTCGCCTCGGAGCGAATCCGTACCACCTAGTTGAGAGCCAAGGGGGAACATATTGTGACTGTGTGGGTTGGTAGAATTAAAAGTCCAAGTTGCAGAGATTCAAAATGTTCGTTATTTCCGTTGAAATATATTTGGTCCACCAGAAGAATTACGTAACACACAAATACAATCTTTCAAGGTTGTTGAAAACAACAAAGAGTTCACTTCCAAAACACACACCAGTTTCAATTATAACTCTCGTCATGACTGTTTACAACTGTCCCTTGGTGAGTCCCGGCTTCCTTGTATAAACCACGACTCATTTTACTAGACATTTTGCGGAATATTATATAACTAACAAGAAATGGATTGTTCTGCAAGACAATCAAGATGTAACTGGAATATCCTTTTTTATCTAACCTTCTGTTTTGACATACATTTTATCATCGCGCTATGTATATCTGCTTAGCCAAGCTCATCAGCTATTACCGGCACTATCTGTCCATTATCGTTCCGCTCCGCGCTATCGTAAATAATATGTTCGCGACAATATAAAAAATAAAAGAGAGACCTGCAAATTTAGTCATCCTTCGATTTTGAGTTTTTGGGTGGAATATAATACTTTCATCGTGAGAAAGTAATACATCGGACGATAGACTCGCATAGAAAGTGTGAATTGAAATATGATGCCGAACCTGTGAAAAATAATTGATAACACGGCCCCTGCGAAGAAAGTTAACACAATAAACTCCAATGTCACAGATACACGCGATCTGCCTCAAAATTCCAGGGCTTAAACTCACAAAACTGCTATAGAGAACGACCAACAACTCGTCGAACACGTCTAATAAATTAAGGTAAGATCTGAAACATTCTTGGCGACGAATATATGAAGTATATACCCGGGATACAAAACAGGTGCTGCCATCATTAGGATGTGAACGAATAAGGAATTTTAATAAACACTAAATTAAGATAACTAAAAATTAACAGCAACAAAGCACTCTCAACAAAGACAAAACATTATCATCACTCGTAATCCCGAACAAAAGACTGCAGCAAATTAAATACCAGGTCAAGAGATGGCGTGAGTGTATAAAGCTAGGTAGGTCATAGAAACGTGACAACCTAATTTGATATTCAAGAGGTAAGATACCCCGTAGGGGAGGGGTTTCGTCCCCTTTAGCTGCTGCGGTGCGAGCGCTGCGGACCCCTAGCACTCGTAGTGCCTCCGACGTTACTGGAGGAACCTCGGGCGAAAAGTCGAGCCCCTTCCTGAATGGGAGTTGTTCGTATTGGGTTAGACACGAGGGGGAAGTGGTTACCGAAAACCGTGTGAGATCAGGTACCTCTTCGGACGGGGTGGAGGGATGCCATATATTCAGGCGTACTGGCCTGCATGGTTAGTAGAAGGTGTGCTAGACCACCAGGCGGCTCTACCGAGGTTAATCAGTAGCCTTCCCCTTTGGGGTTGGCGCACTTATTTCGCGTATCCACTTCCATCCTATCTTGAGTTCGGAAGACCGGTTGGGGGAGGGGGTTGCTGTTGTCGAGGTCTTGCCCTATGGAAAGCCCCACAGAGGTGCTGGGTGCCCTTTGGGACAGCCCGGTAACTCCCAGGTCATTAGAGGGGATGCCAATCTTCACTCTGTGTGGATTTCCCTGGTGGATAACCTCGAGCTTATATAAGCTGTATAAATCAGTGCTTCTACAGCGGGGGGATTTCCAATTTTAAGGCCGGTTTCCAAGAGTAACGGTACTGAAAACCAGCATTAACATCGAGCGTGCTCCTCTCGGTCGAATGGCCAAAGACCCGCTAACTTTCCACTCCCAGTAGCTGTTGCATTTCCTCCACGATGGTCTTCTTTCGAAATTTGGATCTATTGTCCATATCAGTGCAATTCTCTTCCAGTAAAGAGGTCTCAGTTTTTTGGAAATCGAATGCTCCGATCATGTTCGTTTATTCTGGTAGTGATGGTGAGTCCGGTTTGTCCTATATGCAGCGTCCCACATACACCAGGGAATGCGGTACATTCTCGGAACTGCGAGGTCCAGTTTGTCTTTCACCGGTCTCAACGGGAGTTTAAACTTCAGAGCTGGCCTGTTGATGGTCCTGATGTATTTGGCGAGATTTCTGCTCATTCTGCCAGAACCAAATTGTCGCCAAATAAATCAGAACCATCCACAAACCTCCTCCTAAGATTAAACACATGTTGAGACCAGATGAAGGACAAACCAGATTTCCAAGATTCGTAAGTGCACCGCATTTCCAGGAATGTGGGCACCGTATATAAGACACACCGGACTTATCAATACCAGAATAAAGGAATATTAAAGGAGCATTCGTTTAATGCAAGCTGTGAAGTGTGGACTGGCAGAGCTTTCCTTTGATATGGACCATCGAGCCAACTTTCAGAAGACGACCGTCGTGGGAAAATGCATGTCACAGGTAGCGCAGAGTTAAGAAGGCTTTGGCCATTTCCTTTTGAGAGGATCACGCCTAAGCAAGATGCTGGTTCTCAGTTCAGTTAACCTTGGAAAATGGTCTTAAAATGGAATCAATCAGCTCAAGTAGCACAGCTTTATTTAGCTTCAATGTCAAATTAATTAGTCACCTTTCTATGTCCTAACTAGTTTTCTGCCCGCCTCGTTAGCGTAGATGATAGCGTGTCTGCGTCACGTTCAAGAGGTCCCGAGATCGATTCTTGGTCATGGTGAGTTACCTGGATGGTTTTCCAGGGATTGTCCCTTATCCTGATAGACGAATATCGGGTAACTCTAAGCTCTATGAATAGTGGGTTCATCTGAGCATCCTTTCACCCATTTCATTCATGGTCCGATATGATTTAACTTTGGAGGACGTAAATTACACACACAGCAACTAGTTTTCTACACTCTCGCCATCTCATGACTTGGTATCTAATTTACTGCTGTCTTTTGTTCAGGGATCCAATCCTTCATATTGTTTTGTCATGGATATTTTGTTATCTCAATTTAAAGTTTAATAACACTTCTTATTCGTTCATATCTTGATTCCGCTCCCGAAACGTCGGGTTCCAATCGTCTTTTCACCTGGCTTGTATCCTGAGAATATTTTGAATATATATCTAATAAGTTATAAGTGGATTGATAAACTTTTGCAACTTTCCCCCGACTATTCCCTTGTGCTACACGCACTTGGAATATTCACGGAGTAATTAGGTATATCTATGGTATGGTCTAAGGTTTTCTTTCTCCCTCTTCTTAGTCTGCACCTAAACGCTTAAATTCTAGCGTTTAATGTTGCTCAAAACCATTGGCGTACTTTTGGTAGAAAACAGTAATTTAGCTTAATGAATCCAGGGCTCTGTCTCATAATTTTGACCATATCCCAATAACAAATAACTCCACAATTGCAGGTGTACGAGAGCTGTTCAATAATGAATGGGCATAACCTTCTACGGCCCTAATTTTTCGCAATACCATTCAGCCTTATTAAATTCTGTTAGCTTTATGTGAAACAAATGCGCCATGTTAATTGCATTGTTGGTACTGCTGGTTCCCGCCTGTAAGAACCAGGCAAGTTCAGACATGTTCAGTATCGCTTACCGCTGCAATGGAGGTAAAACGCGAGGAACAATATGCAGCTTTGAAATTCTGCTTTCGTCTCAACAAATCTTCAGTTGAGGCCTATGGAGATCCTGCTCTTCCCTACAACACAGCATGAAGGTGTTTTTAATTGTTTAAAGGGGGGAGACAATCTGAAAGAAGGTGGAACCGGTACTATAGTTACTGATCATACGAAAGGAAACTACAATACTGCTGCTGCCATTGTGAGAGGCTCGACGAACTACCATACGATTACTTTCTGAAATACTGAACATTTCATTGGTTGACACCCACACGTTAGTGACAGAAACATTATACATGGGACGTGTTTGTGCGCGATGGGTTCCAGGACTGTTGAATCCCGAACAAAAGGACATTCGCATCCAGGTCTGCATGCAGTTAAGGTTGATTATAAAAGAGTATCCGGAGTTTCTTACAAACGTAATCACTGCTGATGACACTTGGCTACACCATTTTGCTCCTGAGAGCAAACAGAAAAGCTCAGTGTGGAAATCTCGTTCATCTCCAACTACAAAAAGAGCAAATGTCGTTGCTTTTGCTGGGAAGGTCGCGGTCATCTAATTCTTTGAAATTCATGGAAAGATTTATCAGCATGTTATACCTGCACACACATCAGTAACTGGACAATACTATAGGGATGTCCTGAAAACATTGTAAGTCCATTGCAGGCGCCAAAGACCACATTTCCGTGAAGCAGGCTGGAAGCTGCACCAATATAATGCGCGGCCACATATTGCCAATTCTGTTGCTGAATATCATGCAAAAATCAACGCGATGTGCACCTTTCACCCTGACTATTGTACACGTTTAGCCCCACCTGACATTTTGTATTCTGTAATTTGAAGGTAAGCCTTCGTAGGAGGCATTAGCCATCATCAGAAGCAGCGGTGAAGGCTGCGCAGGCGATTTTGAAGAATCTATAAAAATTGTTTCTAGCATGTCTTTCAACACTGGCAGAAACACTGGGACAACAGCATGGCATTCAGGGGAGGTTATTTTGAGAAGGACCATAAAACTGATGATTATAAAAGAGTTATGTGAGTTTCAAAACAATGCCGGCTTCCGTAGCCGTGTCTGCTGGTGAGTGTATTTCTAGCATCCGGCGATTGAAGGGTTGCCTTTGGCATGTGTGTTTATATGAATAGTGCACATATGTAAAAGTACAGAAAGCAAAATGTAATGAAATGGAAATAATAAAAAAACAGCAAAATAAAGAATATATATATACATATATATAGTTTTAAGTCTCCCTTCCTCAGTAATGCTTGTGTTAGAAGTCACTGGGTTTCCTTCAGAGCAAAGGAGCCCAAAAATATTAACCTGATGCATGGGATCAGGGATGGAGGGTCGGCTCAATGCCTGGGATGAATAATGGAGCAATTGGTAGAATGATGGTTGGGGAACCTGGAGGAACTGGAAGAAACCCACCCCAACACCACTTTGTCCACCACAAATTCCACTCTGACTTTGTGTTGGAGTGAATCCGGACCCCCTAGGTGAGAGCCAAGCGGGAATATACATAAAGACACGTAATTTGGTTATTCCTCGACTTTGAATTTTTGGGTGGAATATGATACGTTCATATGGTGAAAGTAAAGCATAGGACGATAGAGTCGCATAGAAAGTGCGAACTGAAATATGATGCAGAATCTGTGAAGAATGATTAATAAGGCGACACCTCCGAAGAAAGGTAACACAGTTTACGTAGATCACAAACGCGCGGAAATCCCTTGGATTTCCAGGCTTGAAGTCCTACAACTGCTATAGAGGATGACGAACAACCCGTAGAAAGATTCCAAAAAGTTTAAGTAAGATCTAAAACTTTCTTGACGACGAACATATTACATATATTCTCGGGATTAAAAAAAAGTGAGAAGAGCGTCCATCGCTGACATCATTAAGATATGAACAAATACGGAATGTTTTAAACACTAAATTGAGATGACAAAAAATCAACAGCGAGAAAGCACTATCAACAAAGACAAAACACTATCAACACTCGTATCCCTGAACAAAAGACTGTTTGCAGTAAATTAAATACCAGGTCAGGAGATAACGTTGAGGACGGGGTTGTGGGTAGCCATATATTCCCGCGTACTAGCCTACGTAGCTAGTAAAAGTTGTGATAGATCACTAGGCGAGTCTACGGAGGTTAATCTGTAGCCCTCCCCTTTGGGGATGGGGCGCGTAAGTCCCGTATCCCCCTCCATTCCATCTTGAGTCCGTAGGACCAAGTGGGGGGGGTCCTTGTTAGTGTCTAGGTCTTGCCCTATGGGAAGCCCCAAGGAGGTGCCAGGTGCCCTTTGGGGCAGCTCGGTAACCCCCAGGTCGTTAGAGGTGAGGTCAGTCTTCGCTTTGTGTGGATTGCCCTGGTAGATATCCTCGAGCTTATATAAGCTGTATAAATCTGTGCTTCTTGAGTGGAGTAATTTCAATTTTAAAACCAACTTCCAAGAGGATCTGAACTGAAGACGAGCATCGCGATTAAGCGTGCTCCTCTCAAAGGAAATGGCCAAAGATAATTTGTCTTTCACCGGTCTCAACAGGTGTTCAATCTACGGCGGTAGCTTGTTGATGAACCTGATGTATTCGGCGAGATCTCTACTGATTCAGCCAGAACCATATTGTAACCAAATACAACATCCGAACCAACCACAATCCTCCTCCTAAAATTAAACACCTGTTGGGACCCCGAGAAAGACAAAATAGGCTTCCAAGTTCCGGAAGTGTACCGTATTACCTGGGAATGTGCGAGACCGCATATTAGACACTTCGGAAAGACCATCACTACCAGAATAAACGAACATTAAAGCAGTATTCGTTTAATGCAACCTGAGAAGAATAGACTGGCAGAGAATTCCTTTGTTATGGAGCATAGAGCCAACTTTCAGGAGATGTGCGTCGTGGCAAAATGCAGCATTTACCGGTAACGGAGAGTTAAGGAGGGTTTGGCCTTTTCCTTTGGGAGGAGCACGCTTAATCGCGATGCTAGTCCTCAGTTCAGATCCTCTTGGAAGTTGGTCTTACAATGGAAATTACTCGGCTCAAGAAGCACAGACTTATGTATCTTGAATGTCAATGTAATTTGGCACTTTTCTAAGTCCTGAATAGTTTTCAACCCCACCCCTAGGTAGCGTAGATAGTAGCGTTCCTGCCTCACTTTTAAGAGGTCCCGAGTTAGAATCTTGGTCAGGGCGAGTTACCTGGATAAGGTTATTCCGGGGTTTTCCCTTATCCTGATAGAGGAATATCGGGTGAATCCAAGCTCTATGGACCATGGGCTCATTCGAGCATCATTTCACCCATTCCATTCATCGTCCGATAGCATTTAACGCTAGAGGACGTAAATTAGACACAGAAATAATTTTCTACACTCACACCTTCTCATTTAACTTACTGCTAAGAATCCTTTGTTCAGGGATGCAAACATTGGTAGTGTTTTGTCATGGATCTTTTGTTATCTCAAATTATAGCTTAATAACATGTCTTATTCGTTCATACTCTGATGATAGGAGCGATGTACGTTCCCCAAACGACGGTTTCTAATCGTCTTTTCACCTGGCTTGTATCCCGAGAATATCTTTAGTTTAAATGTAATAAATTTTAAGTGGACTGCTACAGCTTTTGAATCCTTTCCCTGAGTATTCTTTTGTGTTACAGGCACTTTGAATATTCAAGGGGCAATTAGGTGTAGTTATGCTATAGCCTACGGTTATCTTTCTCCCTCTTTTAAACTTGTAGCAAAACGCTTCCATTATTGCGATTAGTATTGCTAAACATCCTTGGATTACTTTTGGTAGGAATCAGTATCTTAGTTTAATAAATCAGGGCTCTGTCTCATAGTATTACCATGTTCAAATAATAAATAACTTCACAAATCCAGATGCACAAGGACTGTGTAATTAAGAATGATCATAAGTTTTTTAGTATCATAATTTTTCACACTAAAATTAAAACTTATTATATTATGTTAGCTTAATGTGGCACAAACACGACGTAGTAGCTCCATTGTTGGTGCTCCTGGTTCTTGCCAGTGGGAACAAGGCAAGCTTAGACTTGTACAGTATCGCCTTCCGCTGCAATAGAGGTAACACGGGAGGAACCATATGCGGCTTTGAAATTCTTTCAAATTCTTTTTTCTTTGAAGCTCAAAAATTTCTTTATTTCCGTAGAAATAGACATTGTCGACCAGCAGAATTACGTAACAGACAAATACAATATTCCAAGGGTATTGACCACGACAAAGAGTTCACTTCCAAAACACCAGTTTCAATTACAACTCTCGTCACGACTGTTTACAACTGTCCATTGGTGAGTCGTGGCTTCCTTATATATACCATGACTCATATTACCAGACATTTCCGGAATACTCTCTAACAAGTAATCGAATGTGCTTCAAGACAATCAAGATGTCACTAGAATGTTCCATTTACCTCACTTTATATGTTCTGGCATGGTTTATATCTAAGCGCTAGATTAATCTGCTTAGGCACGCTCTTTATCTCACCCGGCACTATCTGTCCCTTATCGCTCCGCTCCGCGCTATCGTAAATAATGTGTTCGCAAAATATATATAGACATAAAAAGACAAGAAACACACGCACTTTTGGTTATCTATCGGTTTTTAATTTTTGGGTGGAATATAATACTTTCATAGTGAGAAAGTAATACATCGGACGATAGACTCGCATAGGAAGTATGAATTGAAATATGACGCATAATTTGTGAAAAATCAGTTATAACACGACCCCTCCGAAGTAAGATAATACAGTAGACTGCAAGGTCAGAGAAACGCTCGGAAATGCCTAGAATTTCTGGGCTTGAAGTCATACAACTGCTATAGAAGACGACCAACAACTCGTCGAACAAGTCTAATAAGATAAAGTAAGATCTGAAACTTTCTTGGAGACGAATATATAAAATATATTCCCGGGATAAAAAACAGATAAGACCGTACATCGCTGCCATCACTAGGTTATGAATGAATAAGGAATGTTAATAAACTCAAAATTGAAATAACAAAAAGCCAACATCGACAAAACACTATCAACAGAGACAAAACACTGTCAACACTCGTATTCCCGAACAAAAGACTGTTTGCAGTAAATTAAATACCAGGTCAAGAGATGGCGTGAATGTATAAAGCTAGGTAGGACATAGAAACGTGACTACCAAATTTGATATTCAAGTTTTACGATATCCCGTAGGGCAACGGAATCGTCGCTTTAGCTGCTGTGGTGCGAACGTTCCGGTCCCCTGGCACTCCTGACGCCTCTGACGTTGCTAGAGGAACCTCGGGGAACATTCGATCCCCTTCCTGAATGGGAGTTGTTCGGATTGGGTTGGACGCCGATGCCGTATTTATTAGTCGTATGGTTAAGTACTATTTAATAATGAATATAATTATTATTACGGATGGATAAGCACATGAAATGAAGCGATAGTATTTAAATTAAATAACTAGGATGCGAGTAAATATTTTAATTCAGAGCTAACGTAATATAAGTTTGTTGGTGTATGCGATTAAAATGTTACTTGTAAGGGACGTTGCGTGCTTTGAGTCTCTCTACTTGAGACATTAGGAACCGGGCTATACTGGATTAAGCGTGGTCCAGACCAGTTTTTTGGGGAAATAACTAGAAGTTCTTGGTTCCCAAACTAGAGTATTTCTGAGAAAATAGCCTGTGGCGAGGCAATATTTGCTTTTGGCACAAGAAGATGAGGTTTAGCGTCCTTCTTCTGGTCCAAGACGTGGTACGGTACAGACGTGTTTGCCTGCCGGTGACAAAAATTTCGGATTGCGCCGAGAAGTAACAGTCAGTAGCGCGAATCTTATAAAGTAACCATCTCTGAGCAGTGAGTTAAGCGGCGGAGTATATTTTTAAACAGTGTTAGCGATTTATTCCGTCGTGATAAATTTCAGCAATTAAGCGTGGTTTTAACGTGATAATGGAAATCTATAATAATTTGATCGGAACATGGCGGCAACTCATGGTGAACTGTGAACACGAAACTAGGCTGAGTAGTAAAGCGATTACAAGGAACTGTGTTGTTTTATTTCGTCAACCTAACTCACGCACACCCTGCAGATAGCGTAGTCTCAGCTCTAATGACTGGCCAAGACAAGGAAATAGTCAACTTAAGGAGCTACTCTCCCAAACGACCAGACCATCGCGACCCAGGCTGATGAGACCTCATCAAGAGCGGCTACCCCCAGGGACCTACTTCGGTAGGTAAGGGTTTAGCGCACCCGGGACACCGAGCCAACAGTCTCCCTCGTGTGAGCTCCTCTTCGTGGTTGAGGGAGACGGTCAACAGGCCCACACACGTGTACGCTGTGCGTGGAGACCCGTGTTCTTGTCTAGTTTAGAGTTTAGGATTTAGTGAACGAAATTTTTAGTAGGTTATGATTGGTGTCTTTTATGTACGTGTATTTTTAATAGGTTTTGTTACACTTGTATAGCTTTTAGAAAGTTTTATATATTTTTTTTGCCAGATATATATATTAAGAGCGGCCGCTACACAAGGCGGGTTAGCATCTGCAGCAAACGGGAGGTAAGGCGACAACTCGAGAGGGAAGTGGCTCCCGAAAACCGTGTGAGATCGGCTACGTCTTCGGAGGGGGTTGAGTGATGCCTTATATTCCCGCGTACTGGACTGCAGAGCTAGTAGAAGGTGTGTTAGATCACCAGGCGGCCCTACCGAGATTAATCAGTAGCTTCCCACTTTGGGGTTGGCGCGCGTAACACGCGTAACCACTTCCATCATATCTTGAGACTGGAGAACCTGATCGGTAGGGGAAGGGTTGCTAGTGTCTAGGTCTCGCCCTATGGAAAGCCCCACAGAGGTGCCGGGTGCCCTTTGGGACAGCTCGGTAACTGGGTGGTCGTTAGAGAGGAGGTCAATCTTCACTCTGTGTGGATTGCACTGGTAGATATCCACGAGCTTATATAAGCTGTATAAATCTGTGCTTCTTCAGCGGGGGGATTTCCATTTTTAACGCCGGTTTCCAAGAGTAACGGAACTGAAAACCAGCATCACGATTGAGCGTGCTCCTCTCGGAGGAATGGCCAAAGCCTCGCTAACTCTCCACTCCCAGTAGCTGTTGCATTTCCCCCACGATGGTCTTCTTTCGAAATTTGGATCTATTGTCCATATCAGTGCAATTCTCTTCCAGAACAGACTTCTCTGTTTACAGTAAGCGAATGCTCCGTTCATGTTCGTTTATTCTGGTAGGGATGGTCCGTGCGGTTTGTCCTATATACGGCGTCCAACATACACCAGGGAATGCGGTACATTCATGGAACTGCGAAATCCAGTTTGTCTTTCACCGGTCTCAACAGGTGTTTAATCTTCGGAGATAGCTTTTTGATGGTCCTGATATTCTATTTGGCGAGATTCCAGCTTTTTTTGCCGGCACCAATTTGTCAGGAAACAAATAAAAGGATACACAAGCCACCTCCAAAGATTAAACACCTGTTGAGACTAGATAAAACATAAACCAGACTTTCAAGGTTTGTAAGTGTACCGCATTCCCTATTAATGTGGGACACCGTATATAAGACACACCGGAAGGACTTATCAATACCAGAATAAACGAACATTAATGGAGCATTCGTTTAATACAACCTGAGAAGGCAGGTCTGGCAGAGCATTCCTTTGATATGGACCATAGTGTGAACTTTCAGAAGACGACCGTCGTGGGAAAATGTAGCAGTTACTGGTAGCGGAGATTTAAGGAGGCTTTGGCCACTTCCTTTGAGAGGAGCACGCTTAATTGCAATGATGATCTTCAGTTCAGTTCTTCTTGGAAGATAAGACAAACTGGAAATCAATCGGCTCAAGAAGCAGAGATTTATACAGCTTGAATGTAAAATTAATTAGTCACCTTTCTATGTCCTAACTAGATTTCTGCAAGCCTCTGTAGCGTACATGGTAGCGTGTCTGCCTCACGTTCAAGAGGTCCCGAGTTTGAATCTCGGTCAGGGTGAATTACCTGGATAATGCTTTTTCTGCGGTTTCCCTTATCCTGATAGACGAATATGGGGTAACTCTAAGCTTTATGGACCCTGGACTCATTTCAGCATCATTTCACCCATTCCATTCAGCGTCCTGTATTACTTTACGTTGGAGGACGTAAATTACATACAACAACCAGTTTTCTACACTCACACCAACTCATTACTTGGTATTTAATTTACTACAGTTTTTGTTCAGGGATCCGAACATTGATAGTGTTTTGTCATTGAACTTTTATCTCAGTCTAGAGTTAAATGACATTTTTATTCGTTCATACCTTGACGATGGGAGCGATGTACGATCTCGAAACGACGGTTTCTAATCGTCTCTTCACCTGGCTTCAATACCGAGAATTTCTTGAATGTAAATCTAATATTATAAGTGGATTGCTCAAGGTTTTGAAACTTTACTCTGAGTATTATTTTATGCTACACGCAGTTGGAATATTCAGTGGGTAAAGAGGTACATCTATGCTATGGCCTAAGGTTTTCTTTCTCCCTCTTGTTAACGTCTACCTAAACGCTTTCATTCTTGCCTTTACTATTGCTCAAAACCATTGGCCTACTTTTGGTAGAAAACCATATTTTAGATACAAAATCCAGGGCTGTAACTCATTATATGTCCCACGTCCAAATAACAAATAACTTCACAAATCCAGATGTACGAGGGTTGATCAATAAAGGATGATCGTAATTTTTTTTAATGTCATAAATTTTCGCCCTAAAATTCAATCTTATTATATTCTGTTAGCTTAACGTAAAAAACAAACACACCGTAGTACTTCCATTTTTGGAGCTCCTGGTTCCCGCCCGTGAGAACCAGACAAGTTCAGACATGTTCAGTATCGCCAACCACTGCAATGGTGGTAACACGCGAGGAACAACATGCGGCTTTGAAATTCTGCTTTCGTCTCAACAAATCTTCAGTTGAGGCCTATACAATGCTACAGGAGGCCTATGGAGAGTCTGTTCTTCCCTACAGAACAGCTCGAAGGTGGTTTAGATGTTTAATGAGGGGAGACAGTTAATTTAAAAAGAAGGTGGAACCGGTGCTCCAGTTACTGCTCTTACGTAAGAAGATATAAACACTGCTGCTGCCATTGTGAGAGAGGGTCGACTAATAACCTTAAGATCACTTTCTGACATACTGAACATTTCACTGGTTGGCACCAACACGTTGCTGACAGAAACATTACACACGAGACATGTTTGTTCGTGATGGTTTTCCAAGAATGTTGATTCCCGAATAAAAGGACATTCGCATGCAGGTTTGATGCAGTTAAAGTTGATATTAGAGGAAGATCCTGTGTTTCTTACAAACGTAACCACTGCTGATGAAACTTGGCTACATCAGTTTTACGCCGCAGGCCCTCGTAGCCATGGTCATTAAAACGTATGTCTCCAGCTTTCCACCGCGTAGAGGGTCGCGGGTTCAAGTCGCGCACTGGGCATGGGTATTATGTGTATAGTGTATGAGTGTGAAACTACAAAAAACGGATAGGTAGTTAAACGGAAACAAAAAACGGTTAGATAAGGAAAACAAAAATATATCTCTATATACATAGAGATATATTTTTGTTTAAAGAAAACCAAATAAGCAAAGTGGTTGCTTCTGCTAAGAAAGTTTTGGTCATCTCATTCTTTGAGATTCATGGAATGCATTATCAGCATGTCATGCCTGCATACATATCAGTAACTGGACAATACTACAGGGATGTCCAGAAAACATTGCAAGTCTATACCAGGCTCAAAACACCACACTTCCGTGAAGCAGGCTGGATGCTGCAGCATTAAAATGCGCGGTTGCATATTGTCAATGCTGTTGCTGAATATCTTGCAAGGATCAACATGAAGTGCATTAATCACCCTCCCTGTTTTCTGCTTTTAGCCACATGTGACTCTTTCCTATTCCCTAACTTGAAGAAACGCCTTCGTGGGGAGGGGTCTCCATCATCAGAGGTAGTGGTGAACTCTCCGGAGACGATTATGAAGGATCTCTCAAAAAACGGTTTCCAGCATATCTTTGAAGACTGGCAGAAACTGTGGGACAAGTGCAACGCATTCAGGGGACACTATTTTGAGAAGGAATATCAAAATTATTAAGATGAGTAAAGTTACGTTGACAAAAAATAAATGTTGAACTATCTTAATTGAACAGCCCTCGTATATAAGATTTTGTTTATGTCATACACGTCCATTGCCGTGGCATAATGGGCTAGAGCGTTGTGCTCTGTTTCCCTGCCGGGATCAATCCCATCCGCGCATGGGACAGTTGCCCACTCCGCATGGTAAGGAAATCGAGGAGTTACGTTAGGTAACGAACCCTGTACTAGAGAGTCAATTTCCCGTTTGGGAGTGTCGTGATGCTGACCACATCTCCCTTCTTGCGTCTGTAGACGTGAGGTCGGCAGTCGTTTTAGCAGGCCCTGGTACGCTAGCTGGCGGTTACGCCGTGTGTTACGTTGTTCCATGCGCTTAACAAATGAGCAAAGTTCATACAGAATGAACAGGATATCATAGTATATTTCTGGAAAATTAAAGGAATATCTTTAATAGTAAGTGACTTAGAACCTTAATGACTCTTTAGAGCCCCTTTTCCCTTTAAGAAAATAAATCAGAAAAATATTTCAGAAAAGAGAAAATTTAGGATGGATGGGTTGGTTCAATATCTCCTTGACGTATCATTGGAAGATACTGAACAAAAGTCAAGTTTTAATCTGACTTATTTTAGTTTTACACTATTCACACGGAGAATAGCAAAAAAAAAAAAAAAAAAAAAAAGAAAACCACACACACACACACCCACCCACCCACGCACCCACCCACCCACCCACACACACACACACACACTCAAAACAATTTTAAACCCTTCCTTACAGTCACCGTGCCCATTATTGTAGACATAAGAATTGTGTTCATATTTGAAATAATTTTAATATATTTTTACTGCTATATTCCTGATATACTGTATTTAGCCAATTAAAATTATGTTCATCATCATAATCATCATCATTATTCACGTTGTAGGGTTTTATAAGGAAATAATCAAAAACCATGCAACTACATTCAAATGACACCTATTTTTTTTTAATTTACGTCCTCCAACGTTATGTCATATCGGACTATGTACAAAATGGATGAAATGGTGCTCAAATGAGTCCGGGGTCCATGGACCTTAGATTTACCCGACATTAGTCTTTAAGGATAAGGGAAAACCCCGGAAAAGTTCTTACACGGGTAATTCGTTTAAGCGAGATTTCAAATCGGCACCTCTTGAACGTGAGGCAGACATGCTACTATCTACACTACCGAATCGGGCTTCAAATTACACCCTGTTGTCATCCCTACATGCTATCACAACGATTATTTTACGTGGACCCTCCTACATCATTTACCACAGGCATTTTTGACTGCGGTCACCGCGATACTAACTCACGACTTCCAAATTTGAGTGGATGTCCAGTCCATTTCCTGTTACCATAATCATCATGGCTGTTCAAGTCAGTTGCCTAAAGTTGTCCCAGACGTCATTAAGAAAATCGGTTTCGAATTACATGAAAACTGTGTAAGTAGCAATGCACGTGCTTACTAAAAGAGTTAACTGAGTTTTAAAACATTGCCGCCCCTTGTAACCGTAATCGCTAGTGTGTTTATTTCTAGCATCCGCCGATTAGGAGGTCGCGGGTTCGAGTTTCGCCTCTGGCATGGGTGGTTATATGTATAATGTGTGTATGTAAAAGTACAGGAAGCAAAAAGTAAATAAATAGAAATAATAAAATACGGCAAAATAAGGAATATATATTCTTTTCAGTCCCCTTGCTCACGAATGCTGGTGTTAGGGGTCGCTTGGTTTACTTCAGAGCGAAGGAGCTCAAGCATATTGACCTAATAGATGAGATCAGGATCGGAGGGTCGGCCCAACGCCTGGGATGAATTAATTATGGAACAATTGGTGGAATGACGGTGGGGGAAACAGGAGGACCCGGAGGAAACCCATGTTGTTCACCACAAATTCCACTTTGCGGTCGCCTGGGAGCGAATCCGGACCACCTAGGTGAGAGCCAAGGGGGAATATATTCTGACTTTGTGGGTTCGTAGAATTAAAAGTTCAAGTTGCAGAAATTCAAAAATGTTCTTTATTTCCCAAGAAATATATTTTGTCCACCAGAATTACGTAACAACAATTACAACCTTCTGCGATCGTTGATCACAACAAAGAGTTCGCTTCCAAAACACCATTTTCAATTACAGCTCTCGTCACGACTCTGTTTACAACTGTCCCTTGGTGAGTCGCGGCTTCCTTATATATACCACGACTCATATTACTAGACATATCTCGAATATTCTGTAACAAACAAGAAATCGAAATTTCTTTAAGACAATCAAGATGTCACTAGAACGTACATTATTTATCTAAATTATTTGTTTTGACATGCCTTTTATCCCAGCGCTAGTTTTATGTGCTTAGGCAGCCTCTTTATCTCACCCGGCACTATCTATTCCTTATCGCTCCGCGACTCGTTATCGTCAATAATGGGTTCGCAAAAATATATTAACATAAAAAATAAGAAAAACACGCACATTTGGTCATCTCTCGACTTTGAGTTCTTGGGTGGAATATAATACTTTCATAGTGAGAAAGTAATACATCGGACGATAGATTCGCATAGAAAGTGTGAATTGAAATATTGTGCAGAATCTGTGAAAAATCATTGATAACACGACCCCTCCGAAGAAAGTTAACACAATAAACTCCAAGGTCACAGATACACGCGGAAATGCCTCAGAATTCCAAGGCTTGAAGTCATACAACTGCTTTAGAGGACGACCAACAACTCGTCGAAGGGGTCTAATAAATTAAAGTAAGATCAAACTTTCTTGGCGACGAATATATGAAATATATTCTCCGGATACAAAACAGGTGAGAAGAGCGTACCTCGCTGCCATCATCAGGATATGAACGTATAAGGAATGTTAATAAACACTAAATTAAGATAACAAAAAATTAACAGCGACAATGCACTCTCAACAAAGACAACACTATCAACACTCGTAATCCCGAACAAAAGACTGCAGTAAATTAAATACCAGGTCAAGAGATGGTGTGATTGTATAAAGCTAGGTAGGTCATAGAAACGTGACTACCTAATTTGATATTCAAGAGGTAAGATATCCCGTAGGGCAGGGGTTTCGTCCACTTTAGCTGTTGTGGTGCGAGCGCTGCGGACCCCTAGCATTCGTATTCCCTCCGACGTTTCTAGAGGAACCTCGGGCGAACATTCGAGCCCGCTCCTTATTGGGAGTTGTTCGTATTGGGTTAGACACGAGGGGGAAGTGGTTACCGAAAACCGTGTGAGATCAGGTACCTCTTCGGACGGGGTTGAGGGATGTCATATTCCCGCGTACTGGCCTGCATAGTTAGTAGAAGGTGTGCTAGACCACCAGGCGGCTCTACCGAGGTTAATCAGTAGCCTTCCCCTTTGGGGTTGGCACACGTAATTCGCGTATCCACTTCAGTCCCATCTTGAGTTCGGAAGACCTGATGCAGGGGGGTTGCGGGTGTCAAGGTCTTGCCCTATGGAAAGCCCCGCAGAAGTGCTGGGTGCCCTTTGGAACATCTAGGTAACTCTCTGGTCATTAGAGGGGAGGTCAATGTTCACTCTGTGTGGATTACCCTGGTGGATAACCTTGAGCTTATATAAGCTGTATAAATCTATGATTCTTCAGCGGGGGGATTTCCACTTTTAAGGCCGGTTTTCAAGAGTAACGGAACTGAAAACCAGCATCACCATTGAGCGTGCTCCTCTCGGACGAATGGCCAAAGACCCGCTAACCCTCCACTCCCAGTAGCTGTTGCATTTTCCCCAGGATGGTCTTCTTTCGAAATTTGGATCTGTTGTCCATATCAGTGCAATTCTCTTCCAGTAAAGACTTCTCAGTTTTTGGAAATCGAATGCTCCGTTCATGTTATATGCAGATAAAACACAGCGGAAGGACTTATCAATACCAGAATAAAGGAATATTAAAGGAGCATTCGTATAATGCAACCTGAGAAATGTGGACTGGCAGAGCTTTCCTTTGATATGGACCATAGAGTCAACTTACAGAAGACAACCACTGTGGGAAAATGCAGCAGTAACTGGTAGCGAAGAGTTAGACAGGCTTTGGCCATTTCCTTTGAGAGGATCACGCCTAAGCGCGATGCTGGTCTTCTGTTCAATTCATCTTGGAAGAATGTCTTAAAATGAAACCAATCGGATCAAGAAGCACAGATTTACACAGCTTGAATGTCAAATTAATTGCTCTCCTTCCTAAGTCCTAACTAGTTTTCTGCCCACCTCAGTAGCGTATATGATATCGTGTCTTCCTCACGTCCAAGGGGTCCCGAGTTCGAAACTCAGTCAAGGTGAGTTACCTGGATAAGTTCTTTTCCGGAGGTTTTCCTTATCCTGATAGGCGAGTGTCGGGTAACTATAATCTCTATGGAACCTGGACTCATTTGAGCACCATTTCACCCATTTCATTGATCGTCCGATATGATTTAACGTTGGAGGATGTAAATTACATACACAAGAACTAGTTTTCTACACTCTCGCCATCTCATAACTTGGTATCTAATTTACTGCAGTCTTTTGTTCAGGGATCCACACTTTGGTAGTGTTTTGTCATTGTTTGTTATCTCAATTTAAACTTTATTAACATTTCTTATTCGTTCATATCTTGATTTCGCTCCCGAAACTTCGGGTTCCAATCGTCTTTTCACCTGGCTTGTATCCTGAGAATATTTTGAATGTAGATCTAATAAGTTACAAGTGGATTGATAAACCTTTTGCAACTTTCCCCCGACTATTCTCTTGTGCTACACGCACTTGGAATATTAACGGGGTAATTAGGTATAGCTATGGTACGGTCTAAGGTTTTCTTTCTCCCTCTTCTTAGCCTGCACCTAAACGTTTAAATCCTTGCGTTTAATGTTGCTAAAAACCATTGGTCGACTTTTGCTAGAAAACAGTAATTTAGTTTAATGAATCCAGGACTCTGTCTCATAATTTTGACCATATCCCAATAACAAATAACTCCACAATTGCAGATGTACGAGAGCTGTTCAATAATGAATGAGCATAACCTTCTACGGTCATAATTTTTCGCACTACAATTCAGGGTAATTATATTCTGTTAGCTTTATGAGAAACAAATGCGCCATGGTAGTTCCATTGTTGGTACTGCTGGTTCCCGTCTGTGAGAACCACGCAGGTTCAGACATGTTCAGTATCGCCTACCGCTGCAAAGGATGTAACAAGCGGGGAACAATATGCGATTTTGAAATTCTGCTTTCGTGTCAACAAAGCTTCAGTTGAGGCCTATACAATGTTACAGGAGGCCTAAGGAGAGTCTGTTCTACCCTATAGCTCAGCTTGAAGGTAGTTCAAATTGTTTAAAGGGGGGAGACAATCTGAAAGAATGTGGGTCCGGTGCTCTAGTTACTGTTCTTACGGAAGGAAACTACAATACTGCTGCTGCCATTGTGAGAGGATCGACGAACTACCATAAGCTTACTTTCTGAAATACTGAACATTTCATTGGTTGACACCCACACGTTAGTGACAGAAACATTAAACATGAGCCGTGTTTTGCGCGATGGGTTCCAAGACTTTCGATTCCCGACCTAAAGGACATTCGCATCCAGGTCTGCATGCAGTTAAGGTTGATAATAAAGGAGTATCCGGAGATTCCTACAAATGTAGTCACTGCTGGTGACACTTGGCTACATCATTTCGATCCTGAGCGCAATCAGCAAAGCTCAGACAAGAAATCTCGTTCACCACCAACTACCAAAAGAGCAAAAGTCGTTGCTTCTGCTGGGAAGGTTACTGTCATCTCATTCTTTGATATTCATGGAATAATTTATCAGCATGTTGTACCTGCACACATATCAGTAACTGGACAATACTACAGGGATGTCCTGAAGACATTGCAAGTCCATAGCCGCCGCCAAAGACCACATTTCCGTGAATCAGGCTGGATGCTGCACCCCGATAATGCGCGGCCGCATATTGCCAATGCTGTTGCTGAATAACTTCCAAAAATCAACGTGAAATGCATCTTTCACCCTGACTATTGTACGCGTTTAGCCCCACCTGACCTTTTCTATTCTCTAACTTGCAGGTACGCCTTCGTAGGAGGCATTAGCCATCAGCAGAAGCAGTGCTGAAGGCTGCGGAGGCGATTTTGAAGGATCTCTCAAAAATGGTTTCAGCATTTATTTGAACACTGGCAGAAAAGCTGGGACAACAGCATGACATTCAGGGGAGGCTATTTTGAGAAGGACAATCAAAATTATGATTATAAAAGAGTGATGTGAGTTTCAAAACAATGCCGGCCTCCGTAGCCGTGTCTGCTGGCGTGTGTATTTCTAGCATCCGGCGATTGAAGGTTTGCCTTTGGCATGGGTGTTTATATGAATAGTGTGCATATTTAAAAGTACAGGGATAAGAATGTAATAAAATGGAAATAATAAAAAACAGCAACAAAGAAGATATATAGTTTTAAGTCTCCCTTCCTCAGCAATGCTTGTGTTAGAAATCGCTTGGTTTCCTTCAGAGCGAAGGAGCCCAAAAATATTGACCTGATACATGGGATAAGGAATGGAGGGTCAGCTCAACGCCTGGGATGAATGAATAATGGAGCAATTGGTGGAATGATGGTAGGGGAAACTGGAGGACCTGAAAGAAACCCACCCAAACTCCATGTTTTTAACCACAAATTCCACTCTGCTGTCGTGTTGGAGCGAATCCGGACCCCCTAGGGGAGAGCCAATCGGGAATATATATATAAAGACATGTAACTTGGGTCATTCCTCGATTTTGAATTTCTGGGTGGAATATAATACGTTCATAATGAGAAAGTAATACATAGGGCGATAGAGTCGCATAGAAAGTGCGAATTGAAATACGATGCAGAATCTGCGAAGAATGATTAATAAGGTTACCCCTCCGAAGAAAGGTAACACAGTTTACACAGGTCATAAACGCGCGGAAATTCCTTAGAATTCCAGGCTTTAAGACATACAACTTGCTAAGGAGGATGACGAACAATCCGGAGAACAAGTCTAAGCAATTACCTTCTTGGCGACCAATATATAACATATAACTCGGGATAAAAAGCATATGAGAAGAGCGTCCATCGCTGACATCATCAGGATATGAACAAATACGGAATGTTTATAAACACTAAATTGAGATGACAAAAAATCAACAGCGAGGAAGCATTATCAACAAAGACAAAACACTGTCAAAACTCGTATCCCTGAACAAAAGACTGCAGTAAATTAAATACCAGGTCAGGAGATAACGTTGAGGACGGGGTTGTGGGTAGCCATATATTTCCGCGTACTAGCCTACTTAGCTAGTAGAAGTTGCGCTAGATCACCAGGCGGCCCTACCGAGGTCTAATCTGTAGCCCTCCCCTTTGGGGATGGGGCGCGTAAGTCCCGTATCCCCCTCCATTCCATCTAGAGTGCGTAGGACCAAGTGCGCGGGATGGGGGGTTCGTTAGTCTCTGGGTCTTGCCCTATGGAAAGCCCCATGGAGGGCCGGGTGCTCTTTGGGACAGCTCGGTAACCCCCAGGTCGTTAGAGGGAAGGTCAATCTTCGCTTTGTGTGGATTGCCCTGGTATATATCATCGAGCTTACATAAGCTGTATAAATCTGTGCTTCTTGAGCGGAGTAATTTCAATTTGAAGACCAACTTCCAAGAGGTTCTGAACTGAAGACCAGCATCGCGATTAAGCCTGCTCCTCTTAAAGGAAATGGCCAGAGACAATTTGTCTTCCACCGGTCTCAACAGGTGTTCAATATACGGAGGTGGCTTGTTGATGATCCTGATGTAGGTATTCGGCGAGATTTCTACTGATTCTGCCAGAACCATATTGTCACCAAATACAACATCAGAACCATCCACAATCCTCCTCCGAAGATTAAACACATGTTGAGACCAGTGAAAGACAAACTAGACTTCCAAGTTCCGGAAGTGTACTGTATTCCCTGGGATTGTGGGAGACCGTATATTAGACACATCGAAAAGACCATCACAACCAGAATAAGCGAAAATTAAAGGAGCATTCGTTTAATGCATCCTGAGAAGTATAGACTGGCAGAGAATTCCTTCGGTATGGAGTATAGACCCAACTTTCAGGAGACAACCGTCGTGGCAAAATGCAGCATTTACTGGTAGCGGAGAGTTAAGGAGGCTTTGGCCATTTCCTTTGGCAGGAACACGCTTAATCGCATTGCTGGTCTTCAGTTCAGATCCTCTTGGAAGTTGGTCTTACAATGGAAATCACTCGGCTCAAGAAGCACAGATTTATACAGCTTGAATGTCAAATTAATTAGTCACCTTTCTAAGTCATAACTAGTTTTGTGCCACACCCCTAGGTAGCGTAGATGGTAGCGTGTCTGCCGCACGCTTAAAAGGTCCCGAGTTAGAATCTTGGTCAGGGCGAGTTACCTGGATAAGGTTTTTCCGGGGTTTTCTCTTATCCTGATAAAGGAATATCGGGTAAATCCAAGCTCTATGGACCATGGGCTCATTTGAGCATCATTTCACCCATTCCATTCATCGTCCGATAAGACTTAACGCTAGATGACGTAAATTACACACACAACTAGTTTTCTACACGCACACCATCTCATGACCTGGTATTTAACTTACTGCAGTCTTGTTTTCAGGGATGCAAACATTGGTAGTGTTTTGTCATTGATCTTTTGTTATCTGAAATTATAGCTTAATAACATGTCTTATTCGTTCATACCCTGATGACAGGAGCGATGTACGTTCCCGAAACGACGGTTTCTATTCGTCTTTTCACCTGGCTTGTATCCCGAGAATATCTTGAATTTAAATCTAATAAGTTTTAAGTGGACTGCTGAAGCTTTTGAATCCTTTCCCTGAGTATTTTTTGTGCTACTCGCACTTGGAATATTCAGGGGGAAATGAGGTATATCTATGCTATGGCCTAAGGTTACCTTTCTCCCTCTTTTTTATGTGTAGCAAAACGCTTCCATTATTGGATTTAGTATTGCTCAAAATCCTTGGATTACTTTTGGTAGAAAACGGAATTTTAGTTTAATAAATCCAGGGCTCTATCTTATAATATGTATCATGTCCAATTAAAAAATAACTTCACAAATTCAGATGTATGAGGGCTGTTCATTAAGGAATGATCATATTTTTACGCTCATAATGTTTCGCACTAAAATTCAACCTTATTATATTCTGTTAGCTTAATGTGAAACAAATACACTGTAGTGCTTTCATTGGTGGTACCCCTGGTTCCCGCCTATGAGAGCCAGGCATGTTCAGACATGTTCAGTAATACCTACCGCTGCAATGGAGGTAACAGTTGACGAACAATATGCGGCTTTGAAATTCTACCTTCGTCTCAACAAATCTTTAGTTGAGGCCTATACAATGCTACAGGAGGCCTATGGAGAGTCTATTCTTCCCGACAGCGCAGCTAGAAGGTTGTTTAAAACGTTTAAAGAGGGGAACAATCAATTTCAAAGGAATGTGGACCTGTTATTCCAGGTACTGCTCTTATGGCAGAAGACAACACTGCTGCTGCCATTGTAAGAGATGATCTACGAATTAACTTAAGATCACTTTCTGAAATACTGAACACTTCACTGGTTGCCTCCCACACGTTGGTGACAGAAACATTACACATGAGATGTAATTGTGCGCGATGGGTTCCAGGACTGTTGATTCCCGAAAAAAAGAACATTCTCACGAAGGAATGCATGCAGTTAAGGTTGATGTTAGAGGAAGACCAGGAGTTTCCTTCAAACGTAATCCCTGCTGAGGAAACTTGGTTACATCATTTTGATCCTGAGAGCAAGTAGCTAAGGTCAGTGTGGAAATCTCCTTCTTCACCAAACCCCAAAAGAGCAAAAGTGGTTGCTTCTGCTGGGAAAGTTATGGTCATCTCATTCTTTGATATTCATGGAATGATTTATCAGCATGTTGTACCTGCACACATATCAGTGACTGGACAATACTACAGGGATATTATGAAAACATTGCAGGTCCATCTCAGTCGCAAAAGACATTTCCGTGAAGCAGGCTGGATGTTGCACCACGATAATGCATGGCCGCATATTACCAATGTTGTTGCTGGATATCTTGCAAATATCAACGTGAAGTGCTTCCCTCACCCTCCCTATAGTCCAGGTTTAGCCCCGTGTGACTTTTTGCTATTCCCTAACTTGAAGGAACGCCTTTGTAGGAGACATTACTCATCAGAAGCAGTGGTGAAGGCTGCGGTGGCGAGTTTGAAGGATCTCTCAAAAATGGTTTCCAACATGTCTTTGAGGACTGGCAGAAACGCTGGGACAAGTGCATCGCATTCAGGGGAGACTATTTTAAGAAGGACTATCAAAATTATGAAGATGAGTAAAGGCACGTTGTCAAAAAGATATGATCATCCTTTATTGAAAATCCCTCGTACAATATACCAACACAAAGTATCGCAAACACGCATAACAAAACAACTGTATATCCAATAAGTATTGTGTTTTCCTTTAATATAAAATACAGGATATAAATCTATTACATTTTACTGTAACTTTACAGAATTTTAGTACTGAGAACACACCATTACAAATTGTGATTTAGTTTTGACACTAATTTCTGAATCTGCTTTACTACGTTGTGCATTGCGTTGAGTGCTGTAAGTGCGAACAAAGAATATTCATTGAATAAACATCTTGGCGGCATTTAAGATCATGAATGAAACAAAATTGGTATTTCAGGTAAAGCTTGGAACAAATGACTAAACAGCCGCACTGTCATGTGCCTACTGTTGCCAGTTTTCATTCAGTACAAAGCAAACTCGCAGTTGTTTGAGGTTATAGCGTCATTTGTTTCCGTTACATGTTGAATTTGATGCCTAACATCTAGCAATGGCAATTCTTTTGTTAAATCACTCATTTCAAACCGCTTGGTCCATTCAGACAAAGAAGAAGAAGTTAGTTCATCCTAACTTTAACGTTCTACGCAACTGCTTTCTTACAAAACTCCATCAGCTCTAAACGTCTCTTCAGTGTTCCTTTACGTCTTTGTAGCACACCCCTTTTATGTTGCTTTAATTTTTATATATCAGCTGGGCACTGTAGATCTTTCTGGAAATGAAAGCCTCAGGAATTACAGTCGCGAAACGTCCTTTGCTTAGTAATAATACGGCGCATATCCTGACGTCAGCTGAACCTTGAGTGTGTGTTTATTTCCCACGGCAATGTACTTCCTTCTCGGGACTTCAATCAGCCTTGAGTGGGGGTTTCTTTCTAACGGCAGTCTCATGCGATGATCGATGTAACACTATTGATAAACACTTGCGAAGTTATTATTCACTCTGCACCTAAAATGTTCCATTTCTGCCATCACTTTCATGAACACCGTTATCATTTCAGTTACTGTAGCTGTTAGTGCAGGGGAAGACAAGTAGTGGCGGTGTGACGTCAGCTCGGTCAGCTGTAATTGCCAATTATGTCCCTAAACGAAAGGCAGTTTAGCGTGTGACGTCACCGCGCTGATTTCTGCTGCCTAAGAGGAACGAAATAGTCTGACGTTTTGGGGTTCCGACAGCGTAGGAAAGACAGGAAACGTATTGGGTATCAATAATATGTACAACTGACATCGTGGTTGTTGTAATATTAATAGTGACTGCTTTAATTACAGAACTGGTCGCAGTATATTAACAATTACATTTTGGCTCTGTTCGATACGAAAATGCGAGGGCTGTTCAATAAAGAATGATCACAATTGTTTTTTTGAGAACGTTCCTTCACTTATCCTCATAATGCTGAGGGTCCTCAAAATAGCCTCCCCTGAATACGATGCACTTGTCCCAGGGCTTCTGCCAGTCTTCAAAGACATGCTGCAAAACATTTTTTGAGAGATCTTTCAAACTCGATTCCGCAGCCTTCACCACTGCTTCTGATGATGGATAAAGCCTCCCACGAAGGTGTTTCTTCAAGTCAGGGAATAGAAAAAAGTCACATGGGGCTAAATCCGGACTATAGGGAGGGTGAGGGATGCACCTAACGTTGATTTTTGCAATATATTCAATAACAACATTGACTATACGCAGCCGCACATTATCGTGGTGGAGCATCCAGCCTGCTTCATGGAAATGTGGTCTTTTGTACCTGATATGGACTTGCAATGTTTTCAGGACATCCCTGCAGTATTGTCCTGTTACTGATGTGTGTGCAGATACAACATGCTAATAAACCATTCCATGAATATCAAAGAATGAAAAGACCATAACTTTCCGAGCAGAAGCAACCACTTTTGCATTTTGGGGGGATGGTGATGAAGGAGAATTCCACACTAAGCTTTGCTTTTTGCTCTCAGGGTCAAAATGATGTAGTCAAGTTTCATCAGCAGTGATTACTTTTGAAAGAAACTCCGGATCTTCCTCTAAGATTAACTTCAGCTGCATGTTACCTCCATTGCAGCGGTAGGCGATACTGAATATGTCTGAACTTGTCTGATTCTCACAGGCGGGAACCAGGAGTGCCAACAATGAAACTACTACGGCATGTTTGTTTCACTTTAAGCTAACTGAATATATTAAGATTGAATTTTAATGCCAAAGTTATGGCCGTAAAAAGTTATGATTTCTTTACTGAAGAGTCCTTGTATATAAAACTTCAACTCGTAGTTTATCTGAAGATCAGACACGTTATAAACTAAATAAAGTAAAAGAAAGTAATTTTCTCTGCAAATTAGAGAATATCCATTCAGAACTAAAATACGTGGTCATTTTCCGACACTTTCTGTTTCGTTTTTCTTTAACTAGTTTATCAATGTCAAGACGTAATATCCGGAAAACTTGTAATCGAAGGCTGCATGTTAGATTCTGATACAACAAGGTATTCCGTGGATTGGACTTAGCTAATTGCATAACGAAAAATAAAGTATTCGCACACATATATGGAGCCGAATATATACAGTATTCGTGCGGCAAGTATATACAACCTCGGAAATCTGGTTTGGGGAACATTCTTGTAAAATTCAGCCAAGTCTTTGTTGTGTGTATATTTGTCCTTCAATACATCTTCACATTGTAAACTTAACAGTTTCATTTGGTACGTGGAATCTACATTGTTGTCATCGAGTGCGCAAAACCTGATTGAACCCTCAGATTCTGTACTCGCAGCGCCATTTATATAGGCAACTTGGTACTACATGGCTCTTGCCTGACGTCACGCGCACTGCAGGCCTCGCTCCCAACTGAAGTACGCCACAACTCTCGAAGCTGTCTTCCTCTGTGTTAGTACAAGATTCTGCTTCACTACGGTTGTTCTTAGAGCACAACAGTTATTCCCCCAATAGTGAAATTAGTTTTGTGTGTAAGTTTGTCCCTGGAACCCAAGCCTTTTAAGGGTAATGGAAGGTCGATGGGCTTCAAAAAATCAATGTTTTAATGTTTATGTTAAAAATTACATGATTCTATAGCTTTTAAATTATATATAACATAGGGTGTCAGCTGGTACTAAAGCCCTTTAATCCATCAATCTAAAGATTGCGGTGCAACGGTACGCCCACTTTCTGATGTATGAAGGGAAAGATTCTGCCAAATGGCAAACCACTTACAGGTCGTGGAAGACTAACAGACAGTGAGATTGACCTCCTCCAGCAGTATTATGGGCTAGCTATTAGGAGAAATACAGGTAAAACAATTGCATAAATGAAATAAGTTATTTGGGCTATCCACAGATAGTAATCCACAGCATGGTTTGTGTCCTAGAGGTGAAGATACATGGCGTGGCTTTCAAAGAGCTCAGATTAGCAAAGAAATTTATAAACACAAACACTCTTCCAGAAGAGGTTCTTTTGGCAATTAAACCAGTATTTAGGGAACTTTCCCAAGATGATTTGCTGATAAAGTGCTTGCATGGTCGAACCCAAAACCCAAATGAAATTTATCATATAACATGCGAAAGAATTCCAAAAAATGTGCCTGTTGGACCAAAAAATTTAACAATTGGTGTATATGATAGTGCCATTTATTACAATGCTGGGTTAAGTGGTAGACATAAAGTAATGACAAAGGTTTGCTATATATATGAGGGCAGCATATCTAAAATAATATGTACGCCGACCCTCAGAGACAAAAAAATAAATAAAATAAAATAAATAAAGGAATAAAAAAACAGCTCAGTAGCTTGAAGTTAGAGCTAGAAGTAAGAAAAGGAAAAGAATAGATAAGGAAAACCTAACTGAGCAGGAATATGGAGCAGGCATGTTATGAGAATTTGTATAATTTAAAAAGTATGGTGTTTAATCTTTGATCGTAATTTCCCAACACCTTGATTTTTCATACTTTAGGCGCATTTTCCTCAAAAACTATAAAAGATATTGATACAAACGTTTTAGGGCTTATTTTTTAATGTTCCCGGAACACATTAATATAACTTTTTAATTCATATGATTTAAAACAATAGCGCGAAAATAGAATTCAGTCCTTAAAAATATTATCATTTTTAACGCAACTAAATAATGTTTCATGTGCATACGCTGTTTATTTAGTTTAGATTATGTTATTCCGCAAAAAGATTGGTGCCTGTAGCTTTTAATTCCTGCAAGGAACCTATACCTTGAAGTATAGGGTATAATACTTTTCCTCAGGATACATAGAGTCCCTTATGCCATTTTTGCAAGGAACTGTATGATCGTAATCTAAATATTGTACAGTCGATATATGCACACATCCTTATACTATAAGTCGAAATTTGAATTTCTTGCAATGTTAACTTTTTGTATATTTATATTTTAATATTGTTAAAAGGCAGCCCTGTCTGGGTACAAATACCCTCCCGGTGCCCTTAAGGAAATATCCTTTTTGCAAAATAGGTACTATGCGTAACCTACGAGCATTTCTCTCTCTGGCATTCTGGTTCCAAGTCATACATGAAAACAGCCTTTCCAGGTTAGAAGTTTAATATATGGGACTTCCTCTCATTACGTTCTTTTTATTTATTTGCTTTTTAGGAAGCCATTTATAAGTAAACCATTTACTTTACATATATACGTTACAAATATGTGGAATTATTATATGATTGGGAAACAAATCATTTGTGAACCATAAAATTACGTCTGTGAATATTTAAGATTGTGAATTTCAACTTATAAACATCCACCGTGAAGTAGATTTGTATCAATTACAATGAGCGTAAACATTATGGGGCAGGCTGCAGATGTAAGAGACAAGTAGCTGGTGTATTAATAAATGATATCCTCGGTGTTCGTAAACATGTGCCCTCTTTGTCTGCTTCTCTCTCCGTCTCTGTCTTAAATATATGGCGTATAATCTGCCAGGTAAAGGAAGGCGTTTACACCCACGGAACGCAACTCGAAGCTGCTGTTGTTTTTCCTTACTGTTACTAGTTGTTAAGGCATAAGCAGGTTTAATGTCGTCCCTAATTGGTGATTAATTTCAATTTGAGGACACACGAGTAAGTAGAGGTAGTTTAAAGTTCTTTATACCTCCCTCATCATCAAGGTGCAGCGTGGGTAGGTGCCTGCTCCAACAGTCAAGTGGATTCTCGAAGGAAATGCAACATATCCCAATGTGTGAATGTTAGGTGTTCATTATTTTTGGGCATAACGGCAGCTATGCGTTTGTATGCGCTACTAATATCTATGCGAGAATCTCCATAACAAACTTAACAACTCCATCTAATGTATCTAAAAAAAATATGCCATCTTACACTCGCATGCCTAATTCTACTTACTCTTGTACTCACTGAGATTATATAGAGAAATAAAAACAACCTGGGGGAGGGAAGGATAGTGTGAGTTTGTGGGTTCGTGAAATTAAAAGTTCAATTGCACAAACTCAAAATGTTCTTTACTTCCACCGTATTACAGTTGGAACACTTGCGGATTACGTAGAATTACGTAGTGCACACAATTACAATCCACCAGTTCGTCTGTCACAGTCCACTCCGCACTCACAACTACGTACAATTCCTCTGATACACGTACCCGGTCTTCCACTCCGTTCGCTAGTACGGCGCTCTTCACGGCTGCTCGTCAAGAACTGAACTGACTCGCCAACTGCAGCCCTTTTATAGGAAGATCGCTGTTTCTGGAAGTCTCGCGCTGCAGTGAATCATCCCGACTGTTCCAGACGTCAGGGACAGGAGAAAGAGATAGCTAGTGATGTTTTTCCAACCATCCCCTCGTTAGCGCTACAAGAAATGGGTAGGCGTGGCGTGAATGCTTCCCGTCTTGCCACTACTTGCCAGTCTCTGGTTCTCTTGGAATTCCGATGTTCTGGTGACAATATATAGATATATGTAATAATTTAGGGCGAGAAGGTTTTGCTTGGACGAGAACAGGAGTGAGAAACTTGAAAGGTATAGGTCAAGAGAGAGAGCTAGATAAATGTCCAATGTGTGTAGAAGAGAATGCACATTTCCATTGTATATTAAATTGTAGCCAAACAAAGATATGGAGAGAGCAGGCTTCGCTACGTAAATGGGACAATTTGTGGGATGAAGCAGTAATTAGAACATTTTTGAGTAAAAGGGGAAAAGAACAAGAGAAATATAGGGAATTATTTATGGAAAGTTAAGGAGAGATGGCTAAGTATAATCAAGAGAAAAATGTAGAGTGGAGTAGGTGAAATGGCAAAATCTGTAAAAAGGAGTAGAGGGCCTCCAATACACAAAAGCCTAGGGTTAGGTGTATGGGGACCGAATTATTATTCAATGGTGGGAAACTTGATTGGATTTCCAAGATTTAGGAATATATGGCATTTTTCAGTATGGATTTTATAATTGTAATCTTGATTTTGTATTTCCATTTGATGTTGTAAAAGGAAACATGAGAGATAAATTATTTTTAAAATGAATTTTTACTCTTGTACAAATTATTCGTGCAAATGTTTATTCTTCCATCTACTTCAGGCCAATAGAGTTAAATATTTGTAGAAGTGGTTTTGTAATCTACCTCTTTATAGATATTGTCGCGGTGGAAAACACAGAAAGTTCGGTGCCGAGAGATAAGCGTGGCTTGTGTACACAAAGAGCCTGCAGATAAAGGTAACAGTCGGATAGTGTATCACTGAGATAAGACTTACCGACACAGATAAGTGAGGTAATTGGAACATTCTAGTGACGTCTTGATTGTTTTATATATCTTTCGATGTCTTGTTTATTCCAGAAATATCTAGTTTTTGTTACAGAAATATCTCGAATTTATCAATGGGGTGTTTAAGAAGGCAAAGACTCGTGAACAGTAGTAAACACAGTAAGAAGTAAACAGTTGTAGAGTGTTGTTGTAACGAGAGCTGATGTAATCAGAACGCTGTTTGTGTGGACATCGACCTTGGTAGATGGTGTTATGTATGTGACGTAATTCTGCTGCTACTAAGTGCATTTCTACGCAAATAAAGAATATCTGGAATTTCTGCAAATTGGACTTTTAAATCTACGAACCCACAAAGTCACAATATAACGAGGTGAGAGCAATACTATAAGCGTAAGTGATAGACAAAGTTTTAAAGAGCTGATCGCTACGTGAAGATTATGAAATTCCATTCACTTACAAGATTACTAGAAACAACGTTAAGTATTTTAAATATAGACCAATTATAAGGAAGATCTCGAAAATCGTTAACTGAATAACTCTTTATGAACTAATTCGGCGGCACAACTGCGATTTAGAGTCGAGGCCTAGCGCACGGCCACTATGTACCTACATCTGGCCACTGCGGGCATCATGTGCAGGGTGCAGTAGAGTCCAGGAGAATGGGACGTAGCCAGCACCCTGACTCCCGCGGCTGGTATATTCGGTCTTCGAGATACACACTTTTTGTATAGTAACATTTTCTCTAATATCTTACGGTTTAGCAGTTACATAGAGTTAATCCGATAAGGACTTGAGAGGAAAACCCCAGAAAATTCACTATAGATATTTTATTCTCTATAAGTATCTGAAACTTAAGTAGGCACTTAAGAATATACATAAGATATATATAGCCATGACATATACATATTATGGCCAACTTGCCAACTGTTTGATAGACAGTGTCAACTTGAAACATTCTCTGCCATAGTTGGCCATGTTAGCTCAAGGGGTAAGAGCGACTGGACGGAGACTAGGAGAACCGTGGTTCAAACTCCCGCCATGGTATTGAACTTTTCATGTTGAATCTATCAAAAATCTTGTCCTATTACAGCTAGTATGAAGAAATGATTAATTTCCATCAATTAACTAAAATAATACGAGTTAAATGATGAAGCCTGAGACTTAAGTACTTACGATAGTAAGTCAACACAATCGATGTATCTCGGAGCAAGAGGCCGTAGTGATTTACCGGGGAAATATACGATTCAAATGGAGAATTTAGTGTCTCTCCCAACGTGGGCAGTGGAAGAAAGTGTGTTCTACTGTATCCTCATCATTGCAATATATACAGTTAGTAATATCAGTATTTCCCATTCTAAGTGCATAACCTCTGAACCTTCCATGTCCGGTTAAAACCTGTGCTAGGAAGTAATACGCTTGTCGATGTGAGCACCGTAGCCATGGTCTCACATTCGGGATTAATATCTTTGTCCATTGACCTACCAATGTAGTTGCAGCCCATCACGATTGCCATTCATTAATGATTTGCTTTCTAATCATTGCTTTTACTTCGGTGGAAGTACATATATTAGTGTCACTGATCAATCGCCTTTCTTTAATCAACAGATCGACTGGAATAGCTCCCGCTATTACCTGCAGTGCCCTGTTGGAGACCGTTCTATAGGCGCACACCATTCTTAATAATACCTTCCTCTGGACTCTCCATTTCTTTTGCATATTTCTTCTTTTATAAGGCTGAATGCCAGATCGGTGCAGCATAAAGCATAATTGAGTAAACAACTCCACATAACATTTTTCGTTTGATTGAACGCGGTCCGCCTATATTTGGCTTTATTCTAGCCAATTGTGAGGCTCTCTCTTCTGCCCTTTTAGCAACCGTTTTTATGTGCTCTCCGAAGGTTGTAGTCTCATCTATGATGACTCCCAAATATCTAATGGCCTTCTTAGTGATTATCTCTGTCCCCTTCAATGTAAAACCATCAGTGAACTGGTTTCTAGGGCCCTTCATAATGACGGCTTCTGTTTTATGTGGTGCCAGCTCTAATTCGTTATAAGTAATCCATCAACACGCCTGAGTGATCCATTAACTCTGAATATCAATTCTTGTTTATCTTCGGCAGTTACCACTAAGGCAAGATCGTCCGCAAAAGCAATTTGCATCGCACCTTCTGTCAATTTAAGCCTAAAAACACCGTCATATAATATATTCCAAAGAATAGGTCCGAGTATTGAATCCTGTGGTACGCCAGCAGTTATCTTTACATCTTCTTTGTTAATTATTATTTTCCTTCCTTGAAAATAAGATGTTAACACATTTATTATATAGGTGCAAATATTCCTTTCCCTTAGCTGATCTAGTATTATACTCCAGGTAGCGGTGTTAAAAGCATTTTTCGCGTCCAAGGTAATTAATACGACCCACTTTCCACTCCATTCCTTCTTTATTTTAATTACAGCCTGAATGACTTGTATTGTAGATTTGTGTTTACGAAATCCATATTGTTGATCAAATAACCCTCCTTTTTCTGTGATCTCTTTTTCTAATCTGGTCTTAAGCATTTCTTCAAATAACTTGCTAAAGGTATTCAATAGACACAATGGTCTATAAGCTGAAGGCTCTAGAGGGGAATTACCTCCTTTCAAAAACAGCGCTACCTTTGCTATTTTCCACTTATCTGGAAATTCCTGTTTCTGTAACAAGTCGTTTAAAGTCCTCAGAAACAACTCTAGTGCTATTTTAGCAGCGGCTTTAAGCACCTCTGGGTTTATTCCATCTATTACGGGTGCTTTCCCTATCTTGATCTTGCTCACTGCATCATTCATTTCCTCCATAGTAAATAACTCTGCCTTGGCCTTTCTGTATAATGGTTCCAGGTTGTCTTCCCTTGTAGGGAATAGCACCCTAGCTAATTCCATTTTCCTCTCAGTGCTTAGATCAAAGGGAGTCTTATTTATCAATTTCCCCGTGACCATTTTATATGCAGCTCCCAATATGTCATGTTCTAACTCATCACACAACTTTTGCCAACTATTACATTTGGATTGGTAGATGAGTCTAGTCAACTTATTCCTGCATTGCCTGTATTCATTTTTCGCTACCTCGATTTCTTCTAAATCTAAGTTTCTTCTACGAAGCTTGGTCATAATTCTTAGTTTTTTAAACATTTCTTCCTTGATTCCTCTATGTCGGTACTCCACCAATATCGTACTTGACTTTTATTCGATGTTGATCTCTTTATCTGGCTTAATTTGCAGTCCTCTTGCAAAACCTTGGTCAAACGTTCAGGGGTTCTCCCTTCTAAGTTAGCATTCACTGCTTTCAGGTTCCATTCAAGTGTGGTTTTTATCACTTCCCAATCGTATTCTATCTTCCTCTTTTGTACATTAGTTTCTTTGCGCTATCTTGTGCCCTTAATTTCAAAGTAAATAAACCGGTGATCGCTAAGCGATTCCTCTTCTAACACTTGCTAGTTGGCGATTTTGCGGGCTATGTTTTGTGTAGAGCACCACCTCTACATACCTTACGCAGCAAAACAAAAAATGAGTAGAAATTGTCATTTTAAGGACCGATTATCAGGTCTTTTTCTTTCCCTCAAGCTTATTTAGTTAATTATTTAAATTTGGAAGGATGCTGTTTTCATCTTTAGCTCAATATGAGTTAATTCCGTTAATATACTTTCAATCCATACTTGTTTGTATTTGTAAAATATTTGGCTTTGAACTCCTTATACAAATAACCACACAGTGTGAAAATACTATAAAACGTTTTAAAATTAATAGTGTTCTTATAAAATGTACAACTCTCTTTAAACTATGTAGGCGTTAATTTATAGGAAACGAACATATAATGTATTATAAACTCTCACGGGCATAAAGTTGACATTGCGTGTAGTATATAAGAATGGCTGGTACAGCAACTTAGCGGGGAGGTCCGATGCTACAGGGTCGCTCTTAGGAGCTTATACTTACAGCTTAAATACACGTGATGCCAACAACTTGGCGCGAAATGCGACACCAGGCCACAGTGTAAAAAGTGGCACTAACCCATGTAGTGGCCATGACCTCCCTTTTGATCAATTTTACAAACATTTACTACTGATACATGAATTACTATTCAAACTTCTCCGGTATGCAGTCGACATTTGTATTAGGTGGTTTCATAAGTAAGGACGGTTTTTTATTTTATTTTCGGTGTTTTGGGAAATTTATTGGGTTTCTTCGGTTAGGCAATGCTATTTACAGGAAGCCATGTCTACAATAGTGTTGAGTATATCGCGAGCTTGTATGACTCGACAAAGCGTTGAGGCGTATTGACCTTAAAGTGACCAGCGCTGTTATCCTCTTATCTGCTCGATTAGAAAGGTGAAATATTAATAAGTAGGCATATATTAAGCAACGAAACATAAATAGAGCTCTTCGAAGGTGCGTGTGTCCGCCGTGAGTGGTTAGTCATTTATCATACGCGACAGGGGTGCATAATCATAAAAAATAACTTTAATTATTATAAATACATCATATATGTAGCCACGGAGTTAGTTGTTCTAATGTTTTTCAAAGAATGAAAATGAAGCTCAACAGCCCGATTTTCTGTAATTTCCATAACGGTAAAAAGACAGAGAAAACCAACTACACTTTTGTTATTAAATGACTACCACAATTACTACCACAATTACGGTAATACAGCTAATTTTCTAATGTAATCAATCTGTACAACGGGAATAATTTTAAAAATGTGATTTACTCAACTAGCAAACATATCATCAGCAAAGTTCCGGCACTTAAAAATGTCTAACTCTCATTTTCCCTATTATCAACCTCGAGCTCCTTGTTTCAGTAATCCATCCCTTTTACCAATAAGTATCAGTTCTTTTAGTCTTCTAGTTAAAACAACTGAAAACAATGGAAAGGTTTCCTTATGATATGATTTCAGGAAGTGTATGTTCTAAATTTTTGAAGCGTTATCAATCTGTACAAATACAAATAAGCCATTAACAACATAAATACATCACAATGTGAAGGTATACAAAGTCATGTGTACACTATTTTAGGCATTATGATAAAATACAATCTTTTATAAGTTCATTAATGATGAATCTGAATGAAAATATTAATAAAAGTAACGACGATTTTAATGCCCTCTTCTTTCGCCTTGTCAGAATATTCAATCACGTTATATATATGGTATATCGCGCCTGCCGATGTATGACACGTCGCTGTCCAGAAGACATGATTATATCTGAACAGAGTGTACATGTACTGGACTCGCCGTGTATGTGCGATAAGTAGGGCCCGGATTTTGATGAAAATTCATCTTTTTTTCTGAGTTGTCACAGACGATGTTTATTTGAAATTAAGTGCATTCTAGAACAAATACGTTGGATATATATGGTTTGATAGGTCATTAAAAGGCATTTTTTCCAAATTCTTATAATAACATTTAGATATATTTTCCGGTCATTTTCCTTCTTTTTCAAAAATCGATTGGGCATTTTCATCTATAGCCCACATTAGGGAGGCTCGGATTCGATTCTCGTGGCAGACCTGACTCCTGACCTTCGGCTTTTTGGGTGGTTTTAAAATAATCTGTGTTTAAAAGTTCATATCGTGTAAGCCGATATCGTGTCAGGAGAAAACTTCAGAACTGATATATTTAATAGACAGTGACATTGGTTTTCGAATAACATATGTGGAAGTGGAGAGAAGTTTCTAAAAGTATAAAACAGTTTTAGGAGCACTGTTTTATTCCTTTAAGAGTATCATCACTGAGTTTTAACAACCTAAAAGTTCATATCGTTTGCTACTCAGTGTTTCATATTGAACATTAGTGTATTAGAGACAGTTTGTTACGTACTAATTCCTCTCTAGGTATATTTTTTATATTTTTATTCTGAATTTCTTACGTATTGGCCTCTATATGCTATACTAAGACACAGTATTACAATTTTATATTAACTCAAACAAAATAATCATATTGATGTTTACAAACATTGTGCAGAAAAGCTAACCTACACTAACCTATCTAATCTAACCTAGCTAATCTAATTGCTACAGCTGTAGTTTACAATTTTCACAATCTAAACTAGTTCTACCTTCCTATCCCCAATAAATCATCTATCCTTTTGTTTTTGTGTTGATGTCTTCTTCTGTCGCTTCAAATTCTTCTGTTGAATCCAAGATTGTCCACTTCTATTAATCCTTAGACTAGGTGATGTTCCTCTATTTCCTTTGGTTTTTGAAGCTAGTTATTCATATTCTGTCCTCGAAGTCGTTCAGATCTCGGTGCGGAAGGTGGTTCACGATATCTATGTTGAATATTGTCTCTTACTCGTCGTTACTGCTGTCTTTGTTGATTATATTCATCCATTACTATTGTTGAGACCTTCTCTGCAGCACGTTCTAGTATTTTAAAATCTTCCCTCTTCCTAATTATGTTCCATATACATTTCCCTGTTAATTCTTTCCTCTCTTCTTCTATCTGTTGTGTATACTTTATACATTCAAATAAAGCATATTCCGGAGCATCTTCTTCCATGCGGGTTGTGCACATGGTTTCATCTGCCTTTCGTATCTCTTTAAAGTATACCTTGTACGGTCCATGTCCTAAAATGTATTGTATTCCACTTCGTCTTGTTTGGTTTTCCTTTAATTTTAACCTCTCATTTATACTAGGAAAGATTTCGTGTGGCCTTCTTCCTACATCAATTTGATCCCATTCATGTTGCCATTCTTCAATTAATACGTTCCTAATTTCTGTCCTCGTCCTGCATGGAGTTCCCAATAAATTTTCAGTCTTAGTGAATTCTCTCCGCTTCATCGAAAAGTGGGCTGCCCTTTGTTTAATCAATAAATCCAATGGCCATATTCCCACTATCACTAATAATGCCATTGTAGCAGTCGTTGATGCTGCTCCTGTGCAACGAAGTAAAGCTTGTCTTGGGTATTTCCATAGAGTATCTATATTCTTCCTCGATTTTACTCTATGTGCCCATATCGACACTCCATACGCAGTTATACCCACCATGAAACTCATATGATATGTATGAATTGTACTAGGAGAAAGCCTAAATATTTTCGTAGCTATTGTAGATAGTTTCATTAATACTTTAGCTTTCATTGCTACAGATTTAATATGGGTATCATGGTGTTGCTTCTCATCAATATACATACCAAGATATTTAACAACATTTTCTCTTTTGATGTTGATGTTATTAAGTTTGACTATAGGATCTATTTTTAAATTTCATTTAAAGTGCATAATAAACGACCTCTGAGGAGCAATTTCTAATTTGACTTGTTTACACCAACTATCAAGAATTCCAAGGGATGTTTTAGAATTAGCTTCCAGTTCAATCGACTATTAGCTGTTACCAATATTAGTAAGTCATCTGCATAGGCTATAACTTCTAATATTTCAGGCGATTGCTGCAAACTACTTATTATCGGTTCCGTTAAAATATCCCAAAAGAGGGATCCTAGAACCGATACCTGGGGGCATCCTTTAGTGATTTTTTAGTTATGATAGTACTTTCTCCTCTGATGTGTACTCTTCTATTCGTGCAGTAATCCTTTAATGAAATATGCAAGCATCCAGGGTATTTTTTATCTCTTAGTGTTTGAAATATTTGAGACCACCATAAGTTCTCGAAAGCACCAGCAATGTCTACAAATTTTCCCAATAAATAGTTTTATCGCAATGATTTACTGTTGTGAGAGCTAAGTTTATGGCATCCTCTGTAGAGCATCCCTTACGAAATCCATACTGCCTATCTGTTATACCTATCATTGTGCTATATTCATTAATTCCTTTATATAACAATGTTTCTTGGAGTTTGCCTCATTTGTTCAAGAGACTATGGGACGGTATGATTTAGGTTTGCTAGGAACCCTATCTTTTCATTTTTTTAGAATTAACATATTAGCCTCCTTCCAACAATATGGTGCTTTACCTTCCACAAGGCATTGACTATATAGTTCATATAGGTATGGTGCGATCTTATTTTTAATATTCTGAATAACTGCTACTCAAATATTATCTGGCCCAGGAGCTCTTCGTGGTTTTAGCTGTTGCATAGCCTGTAAAACTTCAGTTATATCGAAAGGATATATAAAATTATAATTGATACACTCTTGTTGAAATTATGCCCTTTTCTGTCGATGTTGATCGCCTTTATTGTATTCTAGATCCGTTGGTAACATCTTAGTCATAAGTTCATTTATTGAATCTCTCCATGTGGTGGTGGACGTTCCGTCATCTTCATTACGGTAGCAATAATTTCTGGTGCTGATATCTTTTCCATTATTATTTTATATGGTACTCAACATGTAACATCGCTGCCAAGATGCTCTACGTTTTTTTTTTTTTCCAATTCGGCCTTATATTGCATCTTGTACATTCTAAAAGTATATAAATTAATTTCCTTTTCGTGTGCTGGCAGCTATTTTTATAATTTCTACGCGTATTCCTAACTTTTCTTCTTAATTTTTGAAGTTTGTCTGTTCATATGTTATATTCTGTATTTAGATAAGTACACTTAATAAGTGAAGCTTCCATTGCCTTCTATATACTAGTCGTGAGTTGTTTTGCTTTGGAATTTATATCCTCTCCTGTACTTAATTGATCTGGGATTTGTGGACTATTTCGTAGTATATTCCAATCTACATTTTTGAGCTGATATGTAGTCTTCCTAATGGTACCTTGTAAATCTCCTTCAGATCTCAAAGCTTCAAAGTCAAAATAAATTAATCTATGGTCACTCGTGGTTAACTGCTGTGCTACCTTCCAGTTTTTAATCCGATCTGCAACAAACCCTCTGGCTAATGTTACATCTATATTCTCAGTAGCATCCATCCGGTTCTCAAAGGTATATGGATTAAAGGGCTGATTCATAACTAATAAATTATGATTACCAATATTTTCCTCTAATTTTTTCCACGAGATTCCGTATTCTTACTCCACCATAATAAAGATTTTGCACTTGAATCCAAGGTATAGATTAAAGGTTTATTATCATAGGCATTCAGTATTTCTTACACTTTGTTATTATGTACTTCTATGTCATCCATATACTGAAAGCAGTGATTGCACTAAAGCAAAGTCATACCATTTATACATATGTCGATGCTATTTATCTGCTCAGTACAGAATTGTGAAATTTTTAGCAACTGAATGTCTTTGTTTATTATAATTATTGTTGCTTTTGGGTTCTCTCCATCTACAATGACTCGAGCCGCAGCTGGTGCATGTATGGGTCTACCATTGATGACGTACGGTTTTATATATAAATTATATCAAAATCCATGTCATCTATAAGTCTCCTAATTTCTTGCATCACTGTCCTAGGTCTTTGTGCCTTTATCTGTCCTATTCTGATGAGTTTTAAAGTCATTTGTGTAATATAACATTTTCAATATCCACATATTCATTTTCTCTTGATCTCCTGGACGACGATGAAGCTCCATTTCGTTGTACCTTCTCTTTATCAAATATTGAAATGAGATATCAATATAGATGTATCTTATTTATTATAGTAAGCATCACATTACACATAGTCATTTGTGTTTGTTCTTCCATATTTCTTTGTGCCTATACACATTTTTCTTACTGTGCTGAGATTTTTCTTCAAGCTAAAACTCTTACTGTACTTATTCTGAATATCCTTATCCATAATTTGTATGATTGACTAATTGTTCCCAAAACATGTTATAAGTAGGACATGACCTTTTTTCTTTACAACTAAATATCTTCCTTTCCTTTTATTTATTTGTCTAAAACTACATGGAACGCAGAAAGCTGGTTGATCTTTGTTTGTGCATTCTTCATTTGTGTAGTCCTGTTCACTACAATGAGCACAAACTTCCTTCTCCCTTTTACAATATTTGGCCACATGACCATAACGTTGGCATTTCATACATTTTGCCACAACAACGTAGTTTTTAACGTATAGAGCCTGAAATCCCAGGTATAACCTCTCTTGTATTAATTGTATTCTTACTTTAGGGTCGACTTCTACTACATGGTGAACTGTCCTCACTTCTCTAGGCCCTGTCTTAAATCTAAACTTTATTTTGGCCTCATAGTCTTCGCAGGTCATGTCATCTTGGAAATTTTGTTTATACATATTATATTTTATATCTTCTTCTTTCTCACTGCTTAATACATCATAAATAATAACTAATGGTTTTTTCTTTGTTGCCTCTTCCACTGTCATATCCTTCTGTTTTAAATTAGGACTCTTGACTGTCTCTGGCCACTACGGGCATCAGTATAGGGGTGCAGTAGAGTTCAGGAGAATGGGACGTAGCCAGCACCCTGACTCCCGCGACTGGTATATTCGGTCTTCGAGATACACACTTTTCGCATAGTAACGTTTTCTCTAATATCTTACGGTTTAGCAGTTATATGGAGGTAATCCGAAAAGGACTTTAGAGGAAAATCCCAGAAAATTCACGAGATATAAGTATCTGAAACTTAAGTGGGCACTTAAGAATATACATAAGATATATATAGTCATGACATATACATATTATGGCCAACTTGCCAACTGTTTGATAGACAGTATCAACTTGAAACATTCTCTGCCATAGTTGGCCATGTTAGCTCAATGGGTAAGAGCTACTGGATGGAAACTAGCAGATCCGAGGTTCAAATTCCGGCCATGGTATTGAATTTTTCATGTTGACTATCAAAAATCTTGGCCTATGTACAGCTAGTACGAAGAAATGATTAATTTCCATCAATTAACTAAAATAATAATTGTTAAATGATGAAGCCTGAGACTTAAGTACTTACGATAGTAAGTCACCACAATCGGTGTATCTCGGAGCAAGAGGTCGTAATGATTTACCGGGGAAATATACGAGTCAAATGGAGACTTTAGTGTAATGACGGATAGTTGCCCATGGTAGCTAAATGGATAGGAGCGACTGGACGGAAACTAGGAGATCCGTGGTTCAAATCCCAGCCATGGCATTGAATTTTACTTGAGTCTATCGTTCAAAAACCTCAACCTATGTACGGCTAGTGTGAGGATGTGATTAATTGCCATCAATTAACTAAAATCACAATGAATATTTTCCAGATTTCTATCTTGGATTTTACAGTGAAGAACACGCTGAACGTTTCCACCAGGACTTGAAAGACATAGAAAGAAGGTACCATGGTGGATGGAGTGTTAACATGATGGCATTCTTTTGTTGATCTCTGACAAGGGAACGTAATCTTGATATGCATGGAAGACGTTCAAATGGAAGAAAATATCTCCCTATTTAGGTTGCTGTTTTTTCTATATAAAGTTGATAGTACTTGTAAAATGTGCATATATTGTGTTTAAAATAAACAATTACGTACTTCTTTATACACGCCACGTTCTTGAGCATAAGAGTGATCTTGTAGAAGTGTGTACATATACACGGTGTTCAATTTTATCTGTAATTCTACTGCGCAAAATTTGATGTCATCAATAGCATCGCTGATGGAGCGAGTGTATATACGGTTCCCCTAGCGGCTTGCAATCGTATTAGATATGCTGACAGCAGCTTTGAGGCCTCCCTCTACCTACAGGTAAATATTCTATTTGATAGGTGGATCTGCCCGCGTAATATAATGGTGCGTAATTTCGTCTGGTGTGTACATACGATAACTGTTTTTAAAAAACTATATACTGCTATGCAATACATTGCAAAGGCAATTATGCAGCCATAAAATTAGACCATAGAGAATATACGAAACGATAAGTCTGTGAACGCTTATTTCACTATGGAAATATGTTTTCTGTTATAATAGACATATGCATATTATAAACCTATCACATTAAATATAAATGTTTCAATTTGATCTCCATTCGTTTCTATCACCCAAAGTTTCCTCACAATGTAACTTCATTACAAACCAGAAAATTATTGGAACATGGTCTAGGGATGAAAAATAAATTAGCGTTACAATATGTACAACGATTTTATCGATGTCTAAACAAGAAAATATCTATAGTACATAGTTTTTGTGTTCATTTTCTTATATTTCCTTTCTCTCTTCCCCTTAACCACTGTCTGTACCGCGAGGGGGTATGCTTTAGGCCTTTCTTTCATAACATTATCTATTGCTTCTAGATTGGGACCAGTCACTGTCTTTCTTTTTGCGAGTAACTGATATTCTGTCTTGAAAATAATTTATGCACCTATTAGTTTTAAAAGACATAAGGATAGCAACATTAACTAAGCGTGAGAATGACAAAAAGTTTATATCGTATACTGATAAAACGTAAGACGTTAATATTCCAAACAAAAGTATGTTAAATAAGACCTGAAGCTTTCCTGCTTTCTTCTCGGGCAACAAGCCAGGTGCAAAGACGATTGGATATCGACGTTTCGGGAGTGTGCATCTTTACTATCATCAGGATATTTATAAAATGTTATAATGCCAAATGAAACAATGGCTATAACACACTTATAAACAAAGACAAAACACTATCACAATTCGCATTACTGAACAAAAGACTGTTTTCACTAAATTAAATGCCAGGTCAGGACATTGGCTATTACACACATATAAACAAAGACAAAACACTATCAAAATTCGCATTGCTGAACAAAAGACTGTTTTCAGTAAATTAAATGCCAGGTAAAGAGATGGCGTGAGTATAGAAAATTGTGTCCAAAAAACGTAACTATTTAACTTGATTATCAAGTTGTATGGGACACCGTATATAGCACAAACCGGAAGGACCATGGCTACCAGAATAATCGAACATGAACGGAGCATTCGTTTAATGCAACCTGTGAATTCTGGGCTGGCAGAGAATTGTTTTGATAACGATCATCGATCCAATTTTCGGGAGACGACCATCTTGGCAAAATGCAAAGGTTACTGGGAGCGGAGAATTAAGGAGGCTTTGGCGATTTCCTCTGAAAGGAGCACGCTTAATCGTGATCCTGGATTTCAGTACAGTTCCTCCTGGAAACCGGCCTTAAAAATGGAAATCCTTGATAATCAAGTTAAATAGTTACGTTCCTTTGACACAATTTTCTATACTCACGCCATCTCCTGACCTGGCATTTAATTTACTGAAAACAGTCCTTTGTTCTGTAATGCAAATTTTGATAGTGTTATGTCTTTGTATATATTTGTGTTATATGCAATGCGTGTAACGATATGTTTTAGTTAGAATTTGTATATGAATATTGTGTTCTGATATGACTTAGTAGGCCATGTAATGACAATATAAAAATATATTGTGTAATTTTGTGATTGGCCGTAGTAATAATTGTATTAAGTATTGTGATGACGCAGCAGTAATTCGGCCAATCACAAAATTAATAGAGGAGTAAGGATAGTTACGAAAAATCAATAATCTTGAGTATAAAATTTTATTTCTGTCACCAAAAATCCACACCTGAAATAAAAAGATCTCATGACTCTTACTTAATCAAATTCAAGTTAGTCGATACAATTAGTGGCCTGAAGAAACTGAACCGTACAAACTTATGACACGGGAATAGATTGTGCTTTTAGCGAAGAAAAACCGCTACATATTTCGCCCAAGCGTGTGGCTGATTAAGCTGGAGAATTAATCGCCACATGCTTCATTTTTGGTCATAACATTTTATAAATATCCTGATGATGGGAGAGATGCACACTCCCGAAACGTCGATATCTAATCGTCTTTTCACCTGGCTTGCTGCCCGAGAGGAAGGTAAGCAAAAAGTATGTCAATTTGACTGTACCTGGACACTTCGACATTATGCTCCGAGGGACTTGTCTGAATGCTGGATAGCGTTGCATAAACTCCTCTATGCAGCGGGTTAAATTATATTTGTACGTCAAACCAATTTTAATTTCTTTAGATAGTAACATTCAACCATGAAGTCGTGGTGGTCTGTGTTCATATCCAGAGGAAGCTGGTTGTACTAGTTACCAGAGCAACCACACTGAGAGCGCTGTAATTTGCTTACTGTTCCGAACAAATTAGCGCTTCTCCGTAGAGGGCCCTACGATTTCAAGATAGACTCACCAGTAAACTATGACGTCATTCTTGCTCAATTGAAGGGCGGGAAGTAACTAGTAAAATGAACACCGTGTATAGTGCTAATAGGTGAATATAAAATTTTTGTTTTCACCTTTTTGAAAAATCTGGACATGGTACAAGAAAATGGATGACATATTTGGAATCAGTGCCCTAAAATTAGGGAGAAATGACATTCAGAACAAAAACGGCAACTTTTTTAAAAAAAATCAGGGCAATGTAATACATTTAACATGGAAATAACTTGTCTGACATAATAGCACATACATCAAGTTAGATACAGAACACGTATAAATGTCCTTTGGTAATTTTCGCCGTTTAGTCCTTTAAATGATTAGTTAATTAGGCCACAAGGCAAATAGGAAGCTTTCTACTGCTCTTATCTTAAGGGATGGCGCACTGAAGGGGTAAATCACACGAAGTGGCTTCTCATGTGAGTGATAATTGATGTAATTAACAGACCCTTGTTCTGAAGGGGTTTTGTACAACTTCAGACCGTACCGTAGCTTTTCCAAACTCCAGTCAGGAATTAATTAATTACATTTACCTCCCACCTTCTTTATGAACTTGTTGTTTAATGGTCTAATGGTGGTTTTTGTACAGAATCCTCCTATTACCTCTTGTAACTTTAAGTTCGCACAGTCCTGCTATTGCAAATAACTGATAAAAAATTTCCGATATTCACAAACGTTTAACATCTACAGGACGCCGCAATTCCATAAACTCTTCCGACTGTCTTCCAAGCATTGTCTATAAGCATCGCTGGTTGTTGTACAATCCCTAGTCAGAACTTTTGATTAACCTTTAGATAATTACAGCAGTTCAAACTTTAAAATGTATACTTTTATTTGGGCCCTATATCCATTTTTAACTAATGCATAAATCTTCAGTATATACAATGTTTTTTTTTTTTTTTTTTTTTTTTTTAATTTTAAAGGCGACCCCACATCCGCCGTCCCCGGTGGTGATCGTCCGGCATACAGAGCCGTGCGCTACATTGCCTCCCTTATGCACTTAAGAGTCCGAACATACTGGGACACTTAATATGTTAATGCGTGAGTTAGTCACGGACTCTTACCACTCGTGGTACCTCTGACGTTACTAGAGGGACCTCGGGCCGAACATTCGAGCCCTTCCCTGATTGGGTTGGTCTCGAGGGGACAGTGTGTTCCCGACACGCAGGGAAATCGGGTACCTCCAATCAGGCTCGGCCACCCGGAGGGGGTAGAGGGTTGCCTAATAAGTCTCGGGCACTATCCTGCATAGCTAGTAGGTGTGCTAGATCACCAGGCGGCCCAGCCGAGGTTTTCGGTACTCTTTTCTTCGGGGTTGACGCGCCTAAGTAGCGTATCCACTTCCACCTGTCTTGATTTTCGAGTTGATGGGGGGGGGGGGCCTTTTAGACTCCAGATATTGCCCTATGGAAAGAGCCCCGGAGTTTCGTCTCCCGGGTAGAAGGAGGCCCGGGTCCTAGGTCCTACACGTCCAGGACTAATGGGAGTAGAACCTCTGGCACAAACAAACTGTCGGGTTCCGCATTAGCACGCCGGTTAGTCCCGTAATGCATGATGCTGGCATGCAGTGCATGCGAGTGCGTCAAAGTTGAGATCCTTGGCTGTAGCCATGAGATATACAATAGAACAATGTTCCAAACTTTCAGGAGACCAAATTTAACCTCTCTGAAAACCACATTTATACTGCAACCATCAAAAGAGATAACCTTCTTAGTTTTTATTGTGACTGCGTGGTTACGTAGATTCAGAAATCCGACTTGCAGAAATTTAGAACAAGTTTTGCTGCAGTAGAAAGACGTGAAATTGACAATCAGCTGTCTTCAAGGTCAACTCTGCTCTCGGTCGCACGAAAACAGATGAAAGAAATCACCGAGGTACACTTCAAATGTCAACTGTCACAATAAGTATTACACAACTGCCGCTTCTCACAATTTGCTGGTATTTATAGCCCCCAGTCATTATTTCCAGAATGCCATAGACCTTCCGAGAACTTTCGCCGCAACAACAAAAGACCCAGTGCTCTGGAGGCTCTCTCTTTCTCTCACCTGCCCACGCACCCGGCTCCGGCTTGTCGCGGAAGCACGTAAATGCCATCGGTGACAATGTGCAATATGTTCATTGATTGATAATATTAGCAATCTTCTTTCTTTGTACAGTTAAGAATAACCTGCCAGTGGATCTGATTAAAACATAACTATACAAGGAATAAACCAAACATTTCTTTTGCAAGAAGTTGTGACATTCAGTAAATTTAACGAATATATTTTTAGAAATATAACATTCTTTCAAAACTTTTGACAGTGTTTAATTAAGTACACAGAGAGTATCTGGTAAGTGGCAATTAAAGAAACAAATCGAACAGAGGATCAAATTCTAAACTGTCTCTCTTTGCTGAAGTGTTGGTTTCATGTGTATATTTCGTGCCATAACATTTAAGCATCCTTTTCTTTTATACTTCGTGGAGAGCAGAAAATATTTTTGTTCTGTGTCCTAAATAGAACTATTTGCTATTCTGTGATGTTATAAAAATTATTTCCAAACATAATGTTTTTATAACTGTAATGTGTTCGTATTCAAGTACAATTGCTTTGTACTGTCTTTCCACCACAAGAAGGAAGGCGGAGCATGAAGAGGGAGAGGGGCTTGAACTGTTTGTGTGCTGTCAGTGGATACTATGAAATAAGTGTATTAGAGTCCATATGAGTGACTCGTGCTGCCAGATCTAATGGTGTAGTGTAGATGGTAGCGTAGGTGTCTCAGTTTCAAGAGGTACCGAGTTCGAATCTCAGTTGGGCGAGTTATGCGGTTAGGGTTTCATTCCGGGTGTTTCCCTTATCTTGAAAGTCGAATTTCGGGTAACTCTAATCTCTATGTATTCTTGGATCATTTGAGCATAATTTCACACACTTTATTCATCGTCCGATAACGTTGGAATACGTGAATTAAGACAAAACCATCTAATGCTCGTTTTGTAACTGCACTGATAGGTATTGTCACCTATGGCATTGTTGTGCGTGGGCAGGAGAGCTGGACGCTTGCCAAGAGAAAGAAAGAGGCAGAGAAAGGCTCCGGAATTTGACTTTCTCTTGCCACCACGAAAGTTCTCGGAAGGTCTACGGCATTCTAGAAGCAATGACTGGAGCTATAAATACCGGCAAAGTCTTAGAAGCGCCAGTTGTTGTTGGTTATTGTGGTAGCGGACGTTAGATGTGTACCGCAGTGATTTATTTCCTTGGTTTACGTGTAGCGGAGTATGGATTCGACGTTGAAGACTGCTGATAGTCCATTTCACCTTTATCTACTGCAATAAAGAGGGTTCTAAATGTCTAAAAACCAGATTTTTGATTATAAGTAACCCAGGCTGTCACAGTATTATGTATGGGTGAGCTATGTGACAGCACTGTGTATTTTATATGAAACTAGCGACCTCATCATAACAGGAAGGCGAACAGAAACACGGCAAAAGTGATTACATTACACATTCCTATGCCTTGCCTTCTTGCGGTGGGCAGACACAAGATTATTTTAGTAAATGATGAAGTGTTTTATAGCTCCAGGCCTGTCAGAATAAATTGAGAAATAATTATCAAAATCGGTTGAGTAGTTGTTTTTACATCATCTTGCAAATATAAACAAACTTTATATCTGCATATCATTGGTTTTGATTGGGGAAGCCTTGTGGTCTCATCAATGCAGCGAGATAGGTACAAGACTGTATGCTACAGAAGCCTTTCTCCCTTGCCATCTTCTTACGTAACCTCGTGTAGCTCATTAAATAGCCTTAAACACTTCTGTTTGTTTGCTCTTACTTTTCTGGCAAACTCTTGGTCTGTATTTCTTCACTGTCTCTCGGAGATTCCGCTCATTTGCATAATCTAACCTCATTTACTATTCCGTTCGGATTCCAGATCTTTATACAAACCTCCTTCTTATTCTTAAATGCATTACCCATTCGGTTTTCTCTTATCACAGAGCTCTTCCAATCCTATCCTCCTTCATTTTAATGGAAGAGTGTCTTATGTTGCCAATCTTCCAGTTCTGTCAGCACGTCTTACTTCAGATCAACAGAAAAGACACTCACCTGTCACCTGCATGAGCTTTTCTCCACCCACTATCGTTGATTTTTCAGCTTATACAGAAATTTCTTTACTAAAGCTTATTACCAGAGATAAGGATTAATATTCTTGATCTTACTATTGTGAGTTTATATTGTGACTTTTATGTTCATAGAATTAAGTCTTGCTTGCGGAATTTTAAATTGCTGTTTATTGCAGTAAAGATACGCTTTGTACACCCCTTACAGCAGTGAAATGACGTAAAATACACAAACGCAGTCCTCAAGGTCATCTCTTTCGCTCCACTGCAGGACAAGAAACAAAAGAATTCATTGCGGTACGCTTCAAATGTCCACACAGCTGCACAATTAATTAACAACTGCAACTCACTGGCAACTGACTTTTTTTCGAGTGGAGGAAAAATCCATTTATGGATTTCAACTGTATTGGAGGGCACAGTGGGGTATGTGGGCTTCACCTCAAGGGTACTACTCCACTAAAAATCCTCCACCGGATTGGGGAGGAGAAATGTGCTGCGGTACCGCCTAAAGCACCCACGCATTCCAGGAAGTGATCTTAGCTGGCTGGCAGTGCGATTCAGCTAAGTGGGTTTCTGATGCAGGGATACAGACTTGACATGAAGCCTAGCCTGATCCACTGCCAATTTTGGATGGTATTTGATAGGATTCCCACCCGCGCATTGCAGGAGGTGATCTTAGCTGTCTCGCAGTGCGATTCAGCTAAGTGGGTTTCTGGTTTCTGATGCAGGGATACCTACTTCACATGAAGCCTAGCCTGATCCACTACCTAATTTGGATGGTATTTGATAGGATTCCATGTGTTGGTTTTTGGGAAGCTTAGGGTAATTTATCACGGCATAGCGCTGTGTCCCAAGTTTAGGTGTTTTATTGTCACTGCAAATAATACTTGCAAGCATGTCAGTGATAGTCCATTGTACCTTACTGCTATCTTGCTAAACCTAAATATACACCTAAGTTTGCATTATCTGCATTTTCCTTTAATGGTCAGTTGTAATTATCTGCCGCCAGCATCGTTAAGGTGTGTGAAAGCCTTCTCATGGTCCATGTATCTGCTATTCTCCCACTTTGCCGGCTTTTATACTGTGACTTTGTGGGTTCGTAGAACTAAAAGTCCAATTTGCAGAAATTCTAAATGGTCTTTATTTCCGTAGAAATACACTACGTTCAAATCTTACAGTAGGTAGCAGAATACATCACATACAAAATTACGATCCACCAGGGTCGTTGAACACAAACAAAAGCGATCACTTTCATCACACACCACCTTCAATTGCAACTCTCGTTTACAATTACTCCGCTGCACTGATAATTCTATACTGTTCTAAAATAAACAACCCGAATGTTCGCAATCAATCAGGAAGTCACTAGAGTTTAGCTCTACTACTAATCCTAGGAATCTGGCCAATTGACCTATTAGTTAAATATAGAGGAGCCTGCTATTGGCTAAAATGTAAAAACTTGGAAAAGGTAAACAGTATAATAGGTAGACGTATAATAACAAGAAGAGAAATAAGATATGTACTAATAAAACTTTGGCAACAAGAATGAGATAGTTCAGACAAGGGACGTCGAGTCCTTGAAATATTTCCAAATATTAGAGAAAGGCTATGTTTGATCCAAATAAAACCAAACAGAGGAGTTGTACATTACATTACTGGACATGGTCCTTATGGTGAGACACACCAGAGCATGCAATACTTGAATGTTTAAGACATCATGATTAAATTAAGAGAGCGGAGTAGAACTATCGGAAATATAAATATATGGAACATATTAAGAGAAAAAAAGATGCTGAAGCACTACAAAAATGGGAGATGAAGATTCAGATTGGGGGAGATGAGAATATATCGCAGCAAGAAGAATGGGAAGAACTAGATTTAACAGACCAGGGAGTTTGGAAGTACAACAACCCCAACGAATAGCAGAAAGATTAAAAGAAATGGAGGAGCCACCCGCTAAGAGTATCCAGGACAATAATTAGGATGAGACGATTGAAACAGATGAGAAGCGATAAAACATTAGGAGAAATAACTATCGTAATATCAAAACAAGGAACCCTCAATAAATAAACTAATTCAGAGTTCTAGATAGATGTTACTATCATAGCCATTCAATATTAATTAATGAGAAGTTATGAAGCTAATAATGGTATAGGTTAGGTAGTTAGATATACGAGGGCTGTTGGGATCATAAACAATGATCAGAATTTTCTTATGATCACAAATTTTCGCATTAAAATTCATAATTATTATATTCTGCTTGCTTAATGTGAAACAAACACGCCGCCGTACTTTCATTGTTTGTAATCCTGGTTCCCGCCTGTGAGAACTAGGCAAATTCAGACTTGTTCAGTATCACCTACCGCTGCAGTGGACGTAACATGCAGTTAAGGTTGATGTTAGAGGAAGATCCGGAGTTTCTTTCAAACTTAATCACTGCTGATGGAACTTGATTGCATCATTTTGATCCTGAGTGCAAACAGCGGAGCTCAGTGTGGAAATCTCCTTCAACACCAACCCCCCCAAAAAAACAGAAGTGGTTGATTCTGCTGGGAAAGTTATGGTCATCTCATTTTTTGATATTCATGGAATGGTTTATCAGCATGTTGTTCCTACACACACATCAGTAACTGGACAATACTACAGGGATGCCTGAAAACTTTGCAAGTCCATATCAGGAGCAAAAGACCGCATTTTCGTTAAGCAGGCTGGATGCTGCACCACGATAATGTGCTGCCGCATATTACCAATGTTGTTGCTAAATATCTTGCAAAACTCAAAGTCAAGTGCATCCCTCACCCTCCCTATAGTGCGGATTTAGCCCCATGTGACTTATTTCTATTCTCTAAATTGAAGAAACACCTTCGTGGGAGGCATTATCCTTTTTCAGAAGCAGTGGTGAAGGCTGCGGAGGCCATTTTGAAGGATCTCTCAAAAATGGTTTCCAGCATGTCTTCGACTGGCAGAAACGCAGGGACAAATGCATCGCATTCAGGGGAGACTATTTTGAGAATTGCCATCAAAATTATGAGCATAAGTAAGTTGTCATAAAAAAATTGTGATCATTCTTTACTGAGCTGCCCTCGTATTACCTAGATTTAAGTGTCATCTGTAAAAATTGGTTTTCAAAATAATTATATAAGTATAAATGATAAAGGAAAATAAGGTGAGAAACTGCGCCCTAACATAGTTTCAGGATACTAGGGTGATAGTAAGACAGTTTATTTATTCTTATTTCTTTTGCATTAGAATTTTCCATCTATCAAGCTTGTTTGTTTCGGCAGACCTTTATCTACGTGCTATCTTTATCTATTTTTGGAGGCTCTTTATCTCCGTGATACACTATCTATCCGTTATCTCTCTGCGCCGAAAATTTTGTGCACGTCGCCGCGACAATACCTAGAGCCACTGTTCTATAATTCAATCGATTGTTTGATGGCGATCACGATTCAGCGAGAAAGACGAAACTACCTCTGTCTCTTTCTCTCTCTCTCTCGGCAAGCGTTCAGCACTTGCCCACGCGCTGGCTGCGGCTTGCGCTAGCGGTACAAAAATGCCTCGGCGGCAATATCCACAGTACAAATGTGTAATCCAGTATTATTTGAAGACGTTAGAGATCGATTGTGAACACGCCACTTTGTCTAATATACTGCAATACACAGGAATTGATACAGTTCCTAAACATTTCGAAAGTAAAGACATCATCTAAATGAACAACTTATTATTACAGAAAAACTTATATTTGTATCACAGGATGTTACTCCAGCTTAAGGAAGATACATCCAGCGTCGAGTAGACCTGGTACTCTGGTTTTCCGCCACGGAATGTACCCAGGATCGATAGGTATAAGAACGGTGCTTACCGAATATCCAGTGGACCGACAACGTAAAATATCTGGGGGTTATACTCGATAAGAAACTCATATTTGCACAACATATGAAGAGCGTCAAGCGAAAAGCTAACTACCAGCTTCACCGGTTATACCCACTGTTGAATAGAAACACGGGAATTAGCACACTCTGGTTTTCCGCCACGGAATGTACCCAGGATCGATAGGTATAAGAACGGTGCTTACCGAATATCCAGTGGACCGACAACGTAAAATATCTGGGGGTTATACTCGATAAGAAACTCATATTTGCACAACATATGAAGAGCGTCAAGCGAAAAGCTAACTACCAGCTTCACCGGTTATACCCACTGTTGAATAGAAACATGGGAATTAGCACCAAATTAGGTCTAACACTTTATAAAACACTGATACGTCCAATCGTTACATACGCAGGGGTCACTGCGCCAGGTCACACATAAAACAACTGCAAGTAATTCAAAACAAAGTACTAAGGATAATCACCAAAGTACCACTGGCGGCACCAGCAGATATACTGCACAACAATCTCAGCATACATACCATAAAACAATTGATTAAACGGCTAGCTTTTAACATGTACAAAACGTGCGAGACTCACTTTAATCACCTCATTCCGAGCCTGGGACAGTATGACGCCAATAGTGCACACACAAAAGGTCCCTGTCGCTGTTTAACGCGACCATACCGATCAATAAACACACCGATGACGAAGATGTGAATGACTATCTCACCCGACTAATGCAACCGGAACATTAGCAAACAACACACCATTAAGACAAACCACTGTCTTTCTACGGCCCTCCAAGTCCTTGTGCTATCCAGCCAAGGCGGACCAGGGGGTAGAAGACCCCCCCCCCCCACAAGTGGCACAGGCTCGCCCCTGCATCAGCAAAGCAGGCCGGCCGCCATGTGCGCACTGCTAACAAGTTACACACCAATGGACCCGAGAGACAGACGCAGCTGTAAGGCTAAGATCCATATTGTAAATTTGTGGGTTCGTAAAATTAAAAGGCCGAGTTGCAGAAATTAAAAATCTCCTTTATTTGCGTCGATATACACTATTCAATTCTCACGTAAGAACATTAAATCACATATACACGGTCTTACAAGGTCGATCACAATAACAAACAGTGACAGCAGATTACATCTTTAGCTCCCGTTACAACAACACAGCTGGCTATCTCTCATTTTACAATTACTCCTCTGGCATGTCACAATCCTTTCAAATGTCCATTCATATGTCGAGAACATTCCCGCACAAACAAGAAAAACAACCATTCTCCCTCAATCGAGGTATCTCTAGAAATTTCCAGACATGAAACTCTACCTGTGGCGGTGAGTCCTTTATCTGAGATAACATTGTTTGCCGCATCTGTGATCACTCGCCGCGTTATCGTTAACTGCTCATACATGCTCGTGAAACATTATCCGCCGTTTATTATCGATTTGTGCCGAAACGTTTATGCCCCGCGCGGCGACAATATATTAATTACATAATGCACTACATATTATTGTGACTTTGTGGGTTCGTGAAATGAAAAGTCCAATTTCACCACTCAAAAATGTTCTTTATTTCCACCGACTTACAGTTTAACACTTGCCAATTACACAGAATTACTTGCTGCACACAATTACAATTCACCAGTTCGTCCGTTACGATTTCACTTGTACTCGCGATTACATAAACTCCGATGCACATACCAGTTACATACAGTCTTCCGTTGCACAATCTTCTCGTTCATTAACACGTCACTGACTAACTCTTACACCAAGAACTGCGACTGTCTCCTCGCTCACACTCACTAACCAACTGACTGACTCACTGACTGTCTGCAACCCCCCTTTATATAGGAATATCGCCGCCTTCCAGTGTCCGCGAGAATGTTCCAGTAAAAGAATGATCGAGAACCAGGTGTAAGAGAAACAGACGGCACAGTCATGTTTTTCCTCCGTCACCACCGCCTGTCACCACTATAAGACAAACGAGGGGAGGGCGTAGCTAACATGGACCTCCCTCGTCTCCCGCTCTCAGCTGCTTTCATAGGGTGTTCCAGCGCTCGCGTTACACTGCTCCCTCCTCAAAGCTGTTCGCCCCGAACAGCCCCATCGTAGGGTGCGAGGCGGTCCAGGTGTACCACCAGCATCTGCTCGGAGTCTCAGCCAGAAGTAGCTCTCCCGTTGTTTGTGAATCATTCGGTTCGCTCCCAGGTGTCCTCCTGAAGTACCGGCGTGCACTTCCTCCAAGACTTCCGGGACCTTGCTCCGGGGAAGTACCAACTGTTCTCTCTGCACCTTCCCATCGGGTGACTCCCATACCCGGAACAGCACGCCCTCTCTGGTCTTCAACGAGTCCCATTGGGCCCAGTACGACTTGTAGGTGGCGCTCCTCGGTGCGATGTCCTCCCAGGTTGGTCTCGTCCCTGCGTCCACTTCCCTCAAGAGTGGCCCCAAGTCTGCGTCCGCCAGCTGCTCCCTCCTCAGGCCTGCGCTATCCCAGCCTTCAGCAGGCACTGCCACAACTACTCGGACTGCTGCGGCACGCTCCTTCTCTTCCACTCTTGTGCGCTCATGGCCGTCCTGGATCTGCGATAGGACACCTCCAATGTAATGGTCGCTAGCGTCGGTGTCCACAATGAAGGCGCCACCCGGTTGTGGGAAACCCAAAATAGGAGCACTGCACAGGGTCCCCTTCGGATGCTGGAAAGCGTCTTCGGCGTCCTCCGTCCACACATAAGGCCGGTTTTCCTCCGTCAGGCGGGTGAGGGGTTTTGCGATGTTGTCGGCCTTTTCCTCTAAATCATTAAGGCGGTCGTCTACTTGACCCTTCCGCTTGCCCAGGTTCGTGACGTCATCCCTCACGCCGGCCAACCGTTCCTCAAACTTTGCGGCGAGAGCCTCGTTCGCCGCCTTCATTTCCGTGGCCAGACTGCCGTTCGCTGCTCTCATTTCTGTGGTTAACTCGGCCTTCATTTCTTCCATCTTCTCGGTGATGTTGTCGTTGGCCGTCTTCATTTGTTTCAGTTCCGCGGTGATGTTGTCGTTGGCCGTCTTCATTTGTTTCAGTTCCGCGGTGATGTTGTCGTTGGCCGTCTTCATTTGTTTCAACTCGGCGATGAGGTTGTTGTTTGCCGCTTCTATTTTTGCAGCGAGGTTTTCAGTTGCCGTCTTCATTTCTTCCAGCTTTGCGTCCAGGTGGTCATTTGCCGCTTCTGTTTTTGTTGTTAACTCGTTCATCTTCGCGGCCAAGCTGTTATTTGCCGCTTCCGTCTCCTCTGTTAATTCGGCCTTCATTTCCATCATCTTCTCCAAAAAATTTTCCAATGCCGCGTCCATGGTTGGAATGATCGGTGATGTTATCTTCCCGCTTCCTGACACCAGTGTGACTTTGTGGGTTCGTGAAATGAAAAGTCCAATTTCACCACTCAAAAATGTTCTTTATTTCCACCGACTTACAGTTTAACACTTGCCAATTACACAGAATTACTTGCTGCACACAATTACAATTCACCAGTTCGTCCGTTACGATTTCACTTGTACTCGCGATTACATAAACTCCGATGCATATACCAGTTACGTACAGTCTTCCGTTGCACAATCTTCTCGTTCATTAACACGTCACTGACTAACTCTTACACCAAGAACTGCGACTGTCTCCTCGCTCACACTCACTAACCAACTGACTGACTCACTGACTGTCTGCAACCCCCGTTTATATAGGAATATCGCCGCCTTCCAGTGTCCGCGAGAATGTTCCAGTAAAAGAATGATCGAGAACCAGGTGTAAGAGAAACAGACGGCACAGTCATGTTTTTCCTCCGTCACCACCGCCTGTCACCACTATAAGACAAACGAGGGGAGGGCGTAGCTAACACGGACCTCCCTCGTCTCCCGCTCTCAGCTGCTTTCATAGGGTGTTCCAGCGCTCGCGTTACATTATTTACTATATAAACGAGCTTGACGTTACCTCTATAGTGATAACACCCTTAGGCTGATTTTTGTCACCTGTATATAATGTACAGTAGCATAGATACAACTTGACCCACCTGTACACCGGGACTGAGATTAGACTTCTATAAACGTAAGCGCTATTCGCAGAACTGATTACATCCTGAAGGCGCGGTATATAGCCTAGGACTACCAAATATGGAAAGGTGAGCGTCAGGGTCCTCTGATCATGACGTCTCCCTCCCCAATATACCATAGCGGTTCGCCTCATAGAACTAACCGACCACGTGAATCTGGGTGCTTTATGTGAGACCAGCAAAGCATCGCCAGGGCTGCTGCCCTAGGTAGTGGAAGGCCTTTTAGTAGGTATTCCGCTTCGGTGCACTCCAACGAAGCAGAGACCCCTGTCACCCCATGGGCTGGTGTAGTAAACTCCATTTTTTCCCTTCCACGTATAAAAAATATTGTACAGAAATTAAGCAGCTGCAATAGTTAACGATGTTGGTCAAGAAAGCCAACATTCATTGCTTAGAGATGCGTGGTGTTCCCTGTATTGGTTGAATGATAGCCTACCTCTGCCACGGTACCTGGTAGTACTCGAGTTGGCAGCACGGGCTGCAGTGGCATAGTAAATATTTTCGCAAGCATTGTTGAGGCCGAAGCGCCCAGAGACATACTACAGTGCGGAGCTAAAAGGCTTGCCGAAACAGATAAAGCTAGATGACTGCAAGGCTTGTGTTTCTTCTGGTAGTTTTTGGAACAGTAAATAGGAAACATTCTACAAACGTCTAGAAGTACGAGTGAGCTATCAGATGGAGCTGCGGTCACCAGTAATGGGAGAGTGGAATTAGAACTTGAGAATTATCGGCGTACACCTCTGTTTTAAAAGTGAACTCCTTTGTTTGTGGTCAACGACCTTGTCAATTTGTATTTGTGTATGTTACGTAATTCTGCTACTGTAAAGGTTGACCAAAGTGCATTTCTACGGAAATAAAGAACATTCTGAATATCTGCAAATTGGACTTTAAATTCTACGAACCCACAAAGCCAGCATATTCACATCTAGAAGGTAATTGCGTATTTTTATCAAGCAGTTGTGCTATCAAGATTGTTTCACCAAATGACTCCTAATGAAGTTTAAGGGCCCTTGGTAGTGATTTTGGATGAAAATATGAATTTTTTGTTTTTTGCTTAATATGAATCTATATACTTTGGAGAACATGCACATTATAAGGTTTTGTGGGTTTGTGACAATTAAGTGTATTTAAATGGGGTTTAAATCTGACGGCCAAGCTATCATGCCCCCTTTTTACCAGGACCAGCACCTAGGAAAGTAGCTTTAGCAGAATTAGGAAAGACAAGAAGAAATGGAATAATGTAAATAATAACATTTTGCTATAGATGTTTGGCCAAAGAAGAAGGCGAAAGTATGAAATTATGAATGAGACAGCAAAAAAGATTAGTGAACTCGAATAGTTGGTGGGCAGAGAGAGGAGGAATTATGGAAAAATGGGAATGGGAGATATATGGAGATTAGAGGAAAGGAATACAAGCGATGTGGGTAAATTAGTAAAATGCATTAAATGAAATGTGTAGTGCAACGCCCGCTTTTACTACATACGGCACCACAGGTGGTGACACTGATGATAGGAGATGAAGATGGAGCACCGGTGGAATGAGATGGTGGGGGAAATCGGAGGTCCCGGAGAAAACCCGCCTCAGCGTCGTGTTGTCCACCAAAAATCTCACTTTGCGGACACCTGGGATCGAACCCGGCCGCCTTGGTGAGAGCCAAGCGGACTAGCCACTGAGCCATGGCGCGGCCTAGTAAAATGCAGAATAGAGGATATAGAAAGGCAGGAAATATGGGGAAGTCTAGAAAATATGAAATAATTACAGTTTTACAAGCAAATAAAAAGAAATTGGCGACAAGAAGCATATGTAAATTACTGCAATAGGCAAGAGAGAGAAGATTTGGGTTGGATTTGAACAGCAATACTATTTCTAAGAGGGATAAGAGATAGGGAAAAGGGAATTCGAGAATTTTGTGGGAGAAAAGAAAGCATAGAACACTATGTTAGAGAATGCGAGGAGGTTGCAATGTGGAGAGAAAAGGCTTAGAAGGAAAAATGGGAGAAAGTAGAGAAGAGGATAGTAGCTATATAAATGTTAATATGAAGGGAGGAAAAGAAGGTGAGAAGTATTGGTGAGTTCTTGCAGAAAGTAAAAGTAAAATGGGTCAGAAATATAAAGAATATAAGAGAGGAAGTTCAGGGGGAAGAACTGGGTAATTAAGTAATAAGGACGCATGGAGGTTAAGAGCTACCTGGTAGAGTAGAAGACCATGGTGTCATGTAAGCCAAGTAGCAACAAAGAAATACAAATAAATGTAGCCCAAACCTGTATACTGTAAAATTATGCAATATGTACAATAAATAACCTAATGTAAACTAATCTAATCTAATGTAGCAAGACTGTATATAACAGGTTAATTGATGGTACGAGATATACACACAAAAATAGTCCTCCAGAAGTTGTGCTGCTAGAAATTAGGCCAGTATATAGAAATTTTACCAATCCAGAGTTGAGTAAGTGTTTACGTGGTTCTACGCAAAACCCAAAGGAGAGCTTCAATCACCTAATCTGGGAAAGAGTTCTAAAATCTGTGTATGTTGGCAATAAAACTATTAAATTTGGTATAATGCATGCTGTGATGGGTTTCATTGATGGTTTTACTAAAAGGGGAGATGTATTTAGGAAAATTGGACTGGAACCATGTTTTAATTTTGACTGTACCTTTGAAAACATTGATTCATCAAGAGTAAATGAAGCAGAAAAAGAAGTGCATGAAGTATCTAGGGAAGCAAGAATTAGGTTGAAAATTCTAAATGGGAGGAGAGGATGCCGAGACTACTGGGCGTAAGGAATATGGATAAGATTCAACTTCCATATTGTGACGTTGTTGGTTCGTAGATTTAAAAGTCCAGTTGCAGAAACTCAAAATGCTCTAAAAATGACAACAGGAACACGTAACGCGTAACACACACGAACGCAATCTTCCGGGCCATCTGCACATTGTACAATTAATAGTTCTCAACTGCTCACTAGCAATTAACTCGCGACTTGCTGTCTCTCGCTTTTTACAACCAAACCATTGTTTCTCGAATGTTGCCAAAAGCACACGATCTTTCGTGGCGTAGCGAGACAAGGAGAGAATTATCCAGATATCTCCCTGTCTAATTCTCCCTCTGTTGCTCTCTTTCTCTGGGCAAGTGCCTAAGCACTCATCGCCCGCCTCGGTAGCGTAAATGGTAGCCTGTCTGCCTCACGTTCAAGAGGTCCCGAGTTCGGATCTCGGTCAGGGTGAGTTACCTGGATAAAGTTTTTTTTCCGAGGTTTTCTGTTGTCCTAAAAGACGAATGTCAGGTAACTCTAAGCTCTATAGACCCTGAGCTCATTTGAGCATCATTTCAGCTATTCCATTCATCGTCCGATATGACTTAACATTGGAGGACGTAAATTACAACGAAACAAACAATAAGAACTCATCGGTTCCATGGGCGTGGCTTGGGCGCTATCTCCCTCTTTCACTCCCCGCTTCTATCTCTCACCAAATAACAAACGCCTCGCGATAATGTTCATATAGAATATGAATTTTGGGTATGTTACATAAAAACACAACATTACCTTCGTTTGCCATTTAGCATATTTTGTTTTGTTTTTTAAACTTCAGGTACACTTTTCTAGAATACCATAACAGATACACATTTGAATATGTTTGTGCATATGCAGAATATACTGCTCTGAACAGCTGGTGAAAGATTCATATTACACATTCATGAAATTCCTCAAAGAAATTATTTTATGGAAATTAATTGTTCTTTCACATTAGCCGTGTGTAGGACGCACTATGAAAGGGTAGAGCCAAACTGAAAAATTCAAAGCCACAGGCGGGATTTGAACCACGGATCTTCTGGTCTCCGTACAGCCGCTCTAAACATTGAATTGTTCAGTCTGGCTCTACCACTTCATAGTGCGTCCTGCATACGGCTAGTTTGAAACAACAACTGAGTTACATTAATTGTACCTAAATGTGGTCCGAACTCATAAGCCCGGGCCTTAAAGTACTTCCAGCATAGCAAGTCGTCATTAAGGTAGTTGTCTCGTGTGTTTATGAGAACTCCTAAGTGGTTTACTGGAGAAAAACACGAGTCAGTTGGAAAATTTAATGTCATATTAGCAAGTTGGCCACAGTAGCTCAATGGTTTAGAGCGGCTGGGTGGAGACGGGGACCAACGTCCGGCTATGGCATTGAATTTTTCAGCCTGGCTCTACCCTTAAATAATTTAATATTAAAAAAATAAAAAAATTAAAGAGTGCGTTATTATTTATTTTTCAAATTGCTATTATTGAATAAAATGTCTTAATAATTCAGCAGCAATGTTTGTAAAGCGATTACAAAGTTAGAAATGTGTTACTTTAAGTGTTTGAGAGAAAAGGACACCTACAGAAGAAAACGCGTGAAAAGTTATGAAAATTTTGTGTTCCTTGGAATATCAATAGAACAGAAGTTACTAACTTTATTTATGATTTGATTATAGTTGCTGCATTAGATGAGACTGAAATATTAGTGGTAAAAGCTTCATTATGATAGATTGCATTGCTTTCAAGAAAAATGATGACTAGGGCCCGGAAGCTGTTGACCTAACAAATCTCTAAATGAGCTATAAAATACCCTTAAAATATACAAAAATGCAGATAAAATGTAAAACAATGACCTAACAAATATTAATAATTTCTTTCATAATAACAAATTAATAACTGTCACAGACATAATGAATATATGGTTCGAATAACCACATTTTAAAATTAACTTCCTTAATAAATAATGTAATTATTGCTACTAAATAGTAAATAAATTCAAAATTCATCACGTCATTTTCAATTTTATAAAATACGAAAAAATAGGTTAGCCAAAACATACCGTACTTAGCGTTGGTCATCTTTAAGTTATCAAAAGTAAAGGAACGGCGGTTGTCAGCTAAAACTGTTTTATACTTTGAGATACTTCTCTCCACTTACACAGATGTCATAGCTGAATATTTAAAAACACTATGACACTGCCTGTTAAATCCTGTTCAAAGATATCACTTCTGAAGTTTTCTTCTGAAAAGATATCTGCAATTTGACAAACTTTTTGGTATCCTTTAATTTCGTCCATAACAAATCTTAATTTCTCTAATTTTGTCCCCAATCTCAACTTTCACATTATTTTTGTATCCTCTCTTCCGCAATCCTCACTACCTCAATCGACTTATCCAGTGCCATGCCACTTTCTTCAAGGCGGGTTATGGAATTCATCAAAAATATAAAATTTGATTCAGCTAATTTACTTTGGATTTTACTAGAAGAAAACATATCCTCTGTGCGCTCAATTGCCTTAGACTTTATCTTATCTAAGCTATTCACCACTTCTGTCACTATGTGAAAATTGCCACAGTGATATATGCAGTTAACCATGTACCCCAGGGTGTCAAAATTGGTGCGGGAGCAAAGCTATATTAGGTGCTTTTTCTTTGAAATACATTTGCGAGATCTTCAAAATGTGAAAAAAGAGTAATTTCCACAATAAAGAAAATATTTTTGAAAGCACCAACCCGAACTATGTTTTTCTGTGGATGTAATCCACACGTATTGCGTGATCGGCGATTCCTCAATTTGATGCGTCATAAATTCACCAGCAATAGTAGGATGCTGATCTGTGTTAATTACATGTTTACAACATTTATGAAGCTACTATTTCATAAAAGATATATAAATGAACTTTAAATCACAGATTATTTTAAAAGCCACCAAAAAGCCCATGGGTCAGTGTCAGTTCCGCCACGGGAATCGAACCCGGGTGTGTAGCAGTTCCGCACATTAGCAATTGGGCACGTTAGGAATTGGGCACAAAGATGATTATCTAGGTTTCAGGGGGAGTTTGTTTTTCCGGTTTAATTGTAAACGTCACTTTCAGGTGATAAAATATGTACATTTAAAAGCTGTAGCAAACAATATATCCAAATATACACCATCCACGCCAATCTTGGAAGTACAAGTCATGAAACCAATGTCATGCCAGTGGTATACGCTCTCCTTCCAAATAAGAAAAAGGAGACTTACAGCAGGCTGTACAACACAAAGGGAAGATTCCAGACTGGAACCCCAAGTAAGTAATTGAAGATTTTGAACCTGGCGCTATTCAAGCTTTGAAGTATGTGTTTCCAGAAGTACAAATTTCTATTAGCAAATATCATTTCAATCAGTGTATTTGGAAAAAGGTGCAAGAATTAGAAATGGCACGTGACTACATTTAAAATGAGGAAATTAGACTTCATATAAGGATGTGTTCTGCATTGGCTTGTCTTCCGCTTAATAAAATTAACGATGGTTCGGTCTATTACGAAAAAACTCGCTAGTCAATGAGCAATTAAGTTTTTTCCTACGATTACTTTGTGGAACAGTGGCTGGATAATCCTCCAATTCCAACAGATTTATGGAACTTTCATGGAAAATGTCACAGAACCAACGATGTTTTCGAAGGTTGGAACCACCGGTTCAACCAAATCGTGCAAAGACTACACCCTAACACACTCGCGCTAGTTAAGGCCTTGAAGGATGATGCAGAATACTAGGGATAACATTTTGACAGAAAAGAACTCAACATGGAGGATAAAAAATGAAGAAAGTCTACAATTACACTTGACAATAGGACTGCCAATAGCCCGAAAGATCTTGAGGAAACTAGACATTTAAGAAAATGCGTGAAAACGTTTGCCTATGTGCATAAATTAATGACAAATTCTGTTTTATACGAATGAACTTAAATAATGAAGAACTGTAACGAATTCCTTCTGAATGAGCTTGTAAATAAATGTAAGTTAAATTATGGACCAAGAAAACACAAAACCCATTGACGAAATCTAGAAGAACGAAGAGAGCGTAAGTTATAACAAAATTATAAATTTTTGAGAGGCGATAAGAGATCGCCTCCAAGAGGTGTACCCCGGAAACAGTATGCTTCAAGTAGGTATAGCTGGCTAAGAATCTCTTAAAACAGGTTTTTCAACAAAATAATATCAATGATCGTGAGCAATTAACACTCCTGTGCCTCTCTTAATCCTCAGTACCTGAAACCGGCTTTGTGGTTGATCTGTGTGCCCAATTGCTACTTTTTTTTGCCTTGTGCCTAATTGCTATAGATTCTCGAACCCGGGCCTCCTGAATGTGGGGTACAGATGAAATCGCCATATAAATTCCTGTAAAAGGATGGAAATAACCAGAAAATGCATTTTAATCTTAAAAAATGACCTATACAAACCATATATATCTAAAGTATTTGATCCAGAATGAACTTAATTTCCAATAAGCATCGTCTATGACAACTCAGCAAAAATATGACTTTCCATAAAAATCCGGGCTCTAATGATGACAAATTGCATTGAATTGTACAATGGAATTGGCTACTCTGGCGCTACTAAGCGTCCTTATACCCAGGATGATTGGCATTAACAATTTGCACAGGTTTTTAACTTCACTATTCTTCTGCGTTATTAGTACACTACAATGCAACAAGTTATTTATATTTTCTTGTGTTACAATGTTGTTTTAACAATTTACAATGTGGTATTTCTGAATGACGTTCCACTAGGAGTACGTGATGATTCTGACATGCTGGACTTTGTATGGGCCAGAACCACAGCAGTAACACAATCAAACTACTCAATGTCAGTTGTACAGATCTGTATTCAGTACACGTAACGTGTACGAGGTGCATTCCTTGCTCAATGGACAGTAATTGTCCTAGTTCTGCTCATTCACTTCTGTACCACAGTAGATAGAGCAGCTAGCTACACGCAAACATTCGAACGCTTTGAAGTGCCATGGATAAAAAAGGGTAGGTATGTGTGTGTATGCGCAACCTAACTCAAAAACAAAATGTAGGTTACATTCCAAACTTGATATAACAAGTTCAGCATCCTCCAAGGATGCCACACGACGCTCAAAAGTATTAAAACGGAATTAGAAACACAAAAACAAATGAATATCCCTTTCAAAATTGCTATTTACAAATGATTATTTTAACATTTTGACTTTCTAAATATAATTTTAATCACAAAAATTCAATTAAGATGTGTTTAAGATGTTTTCATGACAAACGTATTTATAACTTGAATTTTCTGGTAATGATCTCTTAAGTCCTGTTCTTTTAGGATCACTTTTGTGTAACTAATAAACCATAAGAAATAGAGAAAATCTTAGTAGACCAAAAATGCGGACACTGATAAAGTATATCATTTATACCAAATATATTTTACGGACTTCACTAATTCCAAGATATTCCTTGTTATTGATTTGAATTTTTAATACTGTTCTCAAATATCATCATCACCATCCTCATCATCATGCTTCAAGATAGGCCAGATTGGCCTGTTTCGGCTCAGAAGGGATCTTACCACCGTTTCCAACATTTCTAATACCAGCTGTTTTATACTACAAGGCTTGTTTGGTTAGTCTTTCTTCTG